>VXAB01001864.1:599358-788272 GCA_013399175.1 Odontophorus gujanensis
TTTTTTTAGATGTAGAGATGTATGGAAATGTGGAGGAAGAATTAGTGTTTTTTAACTTACAGGAAGTTTCTCTTATAATCCTACAGATTTTCGTCAAAGCACAAAAAGTCCATTGTTCTTTAGACGAACATCTGTTTTAGTTGTTGCAATCACAGAATCTTTTTAGCTGGAAGGGACCATGGTGAGATCTCTGGATGGTATCTCATCCCTCAGGTGTGTCAATTGCACCACACACCTTGCTGTCATCTGTGGACTTGCTGAGGGTGCACTTGATCCCATGTTGATGTGGCTAATGAAGATATTAAAGGGCATCGATGTTAAAAACACATGTTTTTAGATATCTCTGGATTGTACTGTGGAAGAAGCTTCATAAAATCTCCTGTCTGCCCCTATAATTTGTTATGAGTGCAAGCAACATCTCCCACAGATGCTGATTTGTAAGAGTCTGGGACACAATGATGACTTCATTGAACTACGACATGGGGAGACCCTAATTTGGGAAAGACAATGGCAGCATTTCTTTTTATTTTAATTCTGACAGTGAGAACTCTCACATCATGAAACTTGCATTTCATCATAGCTAAGCTTTTGTTGCGGGCACTAGTACTCTATCGCACTCTTTGGGGGACTGTTGCAAGAAACGCCTCAATCAATCTCTCCCAGGGTTGGCTGACATCGTCATAATGAAGCATTCATATCTTGCTAGTGCTGTGAATATTTTTATCTCTGTAAAATGCTATTTTTTAAATGCTCTTGGCTCCAATACTTCATTGTAGTGAGCTCCAGAAGCTAATAGCATGTATAAAAGGTTCTTACTTTATCAGTTTTCAGACTGATAAATTTCACTGAGTAGACTTGTTATTTTACCCCCAAAATGTTAGGAGAGGTTTATTTAACATACAGGAAATTAAGTTGTTCTTGATTTATACATAAAATACAAAATAAAAGCTGACTTAATAATGATTCAATGCAACTACTACTTCTTTAAATAAAAGCTATCAGTAGCTGACTCTCCTTTATTTCCATGGCATTTAGAGATGTGTGCACTGGTAGGCACTTAAAAACCTGTATAAAATCTATCCCTTTGTCCATAGCAGATGTGTTCTATTTACTTATGCTTTTTCTTCGTGTCTGCCAAACTATAATTAGAATGTTTTACACAAATGTTTCCATATCTGGGCAAAGCATTTCACTGATTTGATAGAGTTCTTCCATAGTCTGCAAAGTGATTTGTGCTTCTGCTTTGACTTAGGCTTAGCAAATCTACTAAAATGCCTTGTTGTCATATTTCAATGTGTGTAAGTGCTTTATGGGGTTCTCAGTTTAAATGATGAATTATTCTTAGATCTTTATTAATCAACTTCAAAAATATGATCAAGAGCTTTTATCAACAATGTGATTTTTACTGGTCACACTGATCATGTTGCTAGTATGTCATTTTCTAATTGACAGCCCATTTCTAACTACTACACAATACTTAGCTGTAATTGATAAACATCAGAGGCAAAGATAAGGGGCTTTCAAGTAACAAAAGTGCTTGGGAAAGCAGGAACTCATACAAAGTCAAGCAGGTGTCTCTCTTCTAAATGAAAGGCACTTGGAAGTAAGTCACTGATGAGAGCAGCAAGTAACTATATTAGAAGAACTCATGCTAAGTAGCTCTAGGTAGACTCCTGCCTGTGCAGCAGTTCTGGCTTCAAAACGGAGTTGGGAGAAGGACCGAGATAAGATAATGATTTTGGTCTGCATATCTTATTTTGAGCTTAACATTTTTTGTGTCTTTTCAATCTTTGAAGGTTGTTCCTTAAACTGAAACCCAGGGCTCTTGTGACCTCAGGGTACAGCTGTGTCCTGTGCCTAGCATTTAGGTTTATTCCAACTTCTCAGAAGATCAAAGTATCTAAAAAATGGCTGTTGCTGTACACTTATCTAGTAGCTTGGAGCATACTTGTTACACTGAGGCCAACAGAGAATCAACTCATGAGCCTTGTAGAAGATGAGTAAGTAAGTTGCTGAGGGAATTGTTCCTAGTAATCTTGTTTACTAGTAAATACTATAGTCTGTAAAAGCAGAAACATTTTCCTCTGCCAATACGAATTAATTAGTTTGCAATTTACAGTGTAAATTGGTACCAAGCTGAATTCTAGAAGAATGAAGTTTATTTGCACGAGAGATTGTGCTGTTGATATGGTAGCTAACAGACTGGAAAGAATTTTATTTTTTCTCTTTTTTAATTCTTTCTAAAATCGTAAATTACAGCTTGCAAGTCTGTACCTAAATAATAAGCTTTATAAATGGTATGCAGCAGATTCCCATGCTATGAAGTGGATGCAAATTATATTTGTCAAGAGCATCTATTAAAAAAATAAAAATAAAAAAAAAAACAACCAGGGAAACCTGGGGAGTGGAGGAAGAGGTTGTTTGAAGCACAAAATGTGCACAGTTCTATCTGCTTCTGCACTACAGTGTGGAGTGGCAGCAACAAGGGGCTGAGAAGGTGTTGTGGTAGGGAGATTTATTTGGAGGAAACGTCCTGTATGAAAGCCATGGATTTGCAGGGGTTGGGACACAAAATGAAGATAATGTCCACAAATGAATTATGCTAACTCCTTTCTAGAAACATTCTCTAGGTTATTTCAGGGCATATACAAATGAGCATGCATTTTAGACACACGAATCTTTGGACAAAAGTCCTTTCTACTTAAACTTCTTAAGAAATTAATGTTTCATGATGTCACAGTTTGAAGTTGCAGTGAAAAGTCTCAGAAAATGTTTGATTCTAAAATCAGAAGTAGGTACCTGTGAAATCATTGTCGTTTTGGGGAATCAGTGTAAAAATAATCATTATGAATAACTGAAGAACTCCTGTGTCAGGAGTCAGGTTAGGAGTGTCGAGCACACCCCAGGGCAATTTGAAGCAGGACTGATCCATGCATGCCCAATGAAGCAATTCAGCCCAATTAAACTTAGCCAGGATTAGGACTCTAACCATTTGCACTACAGTTCTTTCTGTAATATGTTGTCCTTGCAATAGTGACAGTCATGTGTTCGCAAGTTGGCCAATATCTGCTGCTCAATGAAAATTTATAATGTGCTTTGATAGTGTAGATGGCTTGATAATTTTCTGAGAAAAAGGACACTAAGATACCTAATATTGTATTGTTTTTATGAAAGAAAAGGTCTTTTCCTAAAGGAGTCTGTGTAGTTTACAGTACAAAGTGCCATTAAAGGAAATGATTGGACAGGTTTTTATTAATATTCATGAAGGTACAGTCCAACTTTTAATTATAGTGCTGCTTAGCAAGTTACAATGTAGATGTTCACAATTCCATGCTTTAGCTCGCTGAATGTAAAATAAGAGTATGTACTAGCATGACTGGAATATTACAAGACTAAATAACTTGGAAAAAATGAAGAACTTTTCTCATGCCCATTGCTTCTAGTAGCAGAGAGCTCATGTAATATTAACTATATTCCTAGGTATAACTGCATCTTGATTTTCTTCATCTTTTCCAACTACTTATTTTCAGTCTTTAAGTTGCACAAATGCACTGTCTTTGCACACATATAAATCTGGACAGTGATGTTTCAAAATCTTTTTATCCTGGGCTTGGCCATTCACTCTCAGGCTATTGCCAGTCAGTGTCCAGGCACACATCATGGAGTTGGTGTTACTGTATAGAATTTTTTTAGAGGCTGAATATTAATGGAGATCCTGGACTTTTCCCCATGCAGTGCTGCTGCAGATGACATAGAGAAACTGTGGTCTAAATACTCTTGAATCATAGAGCCATGGAGATTGGAAGAGGCTTCTGTGATCATTTAGTGCAACCACCAACCCATTCCCACAGTGTCCCTCAGTGCCACATCTTCATGTTTCTTGAATACCTCTAGGATCAGAGACTCCACCACTAACCTGGGCAGCCTGTGCCTGTGCATTACCATTCTTTCTAATAAATTTTTCCTAAAACTCAACCTGAAACTCCTCTGGAGCAACTTAAGGCCTATACTGCTCATCATACCACTGCTGTCTGGGAGAAGAGGCCAACCCCCACCTCCCCACATCCGATCTTCAGGTAGTTGAAGAGGGCAATAAGGTCTCCCCTGAGTCTCTTCTTCTTCAGCCTGACCCATCCTGCTTCCCTCAGCTGCTCCCCATAACACTTGTGCTCCAGACCCTTCAAAGCTTTCTTGCTTTTCTTTGGTAACACTGCAGGGCCTCAGTGTCCTCCTTGTAGTGAGGGGTTTCAACTGAACACAGCACCTGAGGTGCAGCCTCATCAGAGCTGAGTACAGAGGGACGATCACCTCCCTGCTCCTGCTGGCTGCACCATTGCTGACACAAGCCAGGATGCTATTGGCCTTCCTTTCCTCCTGGGCACACTGCTGGCTCGTGTTCAGCTGGCTGTCAGCTAACACCCCCAGGTCCTTTTCATTTTTGCAGCATCTTGGATGTTTGTTAGTGTTTTTGTAATGAGTAGGATTTTCTTCGAAGCGTTTTCTGGGGAGTTTGCTTCTAGTGGGTCGATTTGTTTTCCCCCAGCATGTTGACTTAGCAATCATTTGCCTTTGTCTACAAATTTCCTCATTGTAGGTTAGGTTGTTCTTTCTGCCTATATATTCCAGTAGGAGTTTTACTCATTGTTAGGCAGAGTACTTGCATTATGTTCAAAGCAGCCTCTAGACAAAAGTGCATTTTGCAGACTGTTTCTTTAAGTATGGGAAAAGCTTTTGAGTGGCATGATTACCCTGACATTTGATTTAATGTGTGAGGTTCTTAAAAGTGTTGTTAAATAGTTAAAGATGATGGATATAATAAAACTAAATGAATACCATCACATGCAGCACTAGCAGGGTAGCTGATGTAGTAACAAACCGTTATAATGGTTGAATTCAGATGAAAGGTTATACCTTGTGTATTTTAATCAAGGTTCACGTTCTCTTCTCTAAACCTTTTGCTGATTAAAGTTACTGTTAGCAATAATATAATGCAGTAGCCTTCTGGGAAAAGCTGGTAAGTGACATTAATAAGAGATTATTTCTCGTGGCCAGTAATCTACTGTTGGACTGCATACAAGGCAGGCACTTTGCTTTTTTTTGTATCTACCACAGATGGTACTGCAAGGGAGCTAGTGCAGTGCTCACATCATGTATCATATAACTATAGCTTCCCATTTTAATCAGATTTGCTTTAGACTTCTTTGCCTTTTCTTTAATCTTCTTTCCATTGGACAGTGCCAAAATGAAGTCTGAGAGTCTTCACATTTTTGTAGCTGTGTATCCCATAGCTTTACACATTTCAAAAAAGCAAAGTATTTAAACTAAATATCAGTACTGATAACATGCTTTTCTGGGAGCTCCTCCTAGGTCTCTAAATGATCATTCACCTTTTCAGTGATTGATTCCCCTCAGCGGCTATATCACAGTTCGTACCTAAAATGAACTTGAAGGTATAATTTCAAAATTAACTTGTTCTATTAAAAAGTGCTTTCCTACCAAGGTGGCTTCCCTGCCCTCTTATTGTCCAAGGTGGTGGACTGTGAGTTCTGTCCTTCTTGGAGTCATGTTTGTTTGTCAGTGGAATATAAATTAATTAATAGATTATAAGGCTAAAGGAGACCATTATCTGACCTCCTGAGTACACAGTGCATATAAATTGATCTAGTAATCCCTTTGTATCGATTCCAGGAAGTTATTTACTGAAAATGCACTGTGGTAAGACACTTCTAGCTTTTGTTTTGCTTGCTGTGTTGAGTGGCACTGTGAGAGGAAAACCAAGGTGTCAAAATCTTGCACAATTTCAGTTGGTTGGAAAGAAAGAGGGTGAAAATACTCAGCTTCTGAGAATGGTGGTGAATTTGTCTCGTCATTTATGTGATGATCTCAACATATTGAAAGAATAGAAAAAGGTTATAGGGGTGGAAGAGTACAATTCAGATTACCCTTCGTAAGGCAGTTATCCTGAAAAGTAATTCACTGCTAGGCTAAAAATGTTACTTTTCCTTTAAAAATAACATTTAAAAAATGTCAAATTCAGAACCTTTTTATGTAAGAGTTTAGCTTCTTCCAAGCTGTGCTGCTTCTTCTTGCCTGGCCTGAAAGCATGATACTTGTCCTCAGGGCTATGGTCAGGCACCAGCTTCTTGGCACACTCCTGCATGACTTGGAACTGTTTCAGTCGTGTCAGGACAGCACAGATTGGGCCTGATCTCAGCCACAAGCTCAGCTGATGTTATGATTGTTCCTTTTTGGTGCCACTACTCCACAGAATGGGTATCTTCATACTGCCATGTTTTTGTCTTTGCGTGCTGTTTGCCATACAGATGGCTCGTACTGGCTCTCTTTTTATCAAAGGCTTGACCTTTCATAAAAGATAGGATAATCATAATTCTTGCTGTAGAGTTTATTACCAATTGTATTCTTCTTGCTGTCAGTTATATTGCGGGATCCTTTCCCTTCTCCCTTGTGAAAATATCTTTGCCTAATAATAATGATCTCCTGTCTATCACATTGTAGGACTTGTCAGTTATAAAGCCCTTTAACCTGTCCCATTTTGATTCTTTGATGTCTTTTTAATCAAAATACCACATGGAACTAAATCAATTGTTCTGTAGAACACAACCAAACCTGCTAGCTTTCTGTAGGAAGCATGTAATATTTTCAGAACATATATCAAGTTAGATTGCAGTTCTTTTTAAGACCACACAGATTAGAAGAAAATGTATCAAAAATTAATTACTGTGAGGTTCTATATCAGTTTAACAGATTGAATCACCTCTTTAAACCTTTATTAAAAATATTGGTATGGTGCTGAATTTCTCTTGGATATTTCCAGTTATTGCAATATCTACTAAAAAATCCAGCATTTTAGAAAAGTGCCTCAGCCATGGTTCTTACAACATACCAGTGTTGTCCTACTGTTCTTTTGAGCACTTACCTGTGTTGAAAAAACAATTTAAAAAATTAGCGGATTTTGAATTGACTGAACACCTATTTGTTCAAAATACCTGTGAATAATAAGAAACCTTTGCCAGACTGGTGCTAGTTGATATCAAATATTGACATTTAGTATGCTTCATACTAACTTCATCACCTCAAAAAGGGCTCTGTAATTGCTGCTGCTAAACAGTGTTCCTGATCACTACTGAATATGTTGGTTTTACTGTGGCAAATAGCTCTGAAGAATGGACTATGTTGTAACAGTTCTTGTATCACAAATGTTCAAGTCAGCTGAACAGAAACCTGGCAAGAGGCTTCCATTTTGATTTTATTTAAGATTGTGATCAGGAAGTCCAGCTGTGACAGCCTGAAAAGTGATCTGCATCCCTGTCCATTATTCTGAAATAGTTCAAATATGGTTCAACTGTGTGCTTAAACTGAATCAATTTTAATAATATATTCCATTTTTAAAACACGCTATGGCATTTAGCCTCTCTAACCATGATATGCATTTACATAGCTCAGCAGAAACTCACCTGCACACACACTGCTGTGCCTTTCCTGATGGGAGACACTCATGCCTTGAGGTGATTGCCTACCACTTTGTTAGACATGAAGAAGGTGGGTTTTGTCTTTAATTTAACTTCTTGAGGACACTGGGGATTTATATAAGCCTATATAGTAAATGGTGAATGTGGAGTACGAGGGATTTTTTTTAAAACTGTGGTTATGTCTGTCTGAAGTTTATGCATGTCCCTAAAAAGTAAATTACTTTCATTTATGCATCAGTGAAGCATAAGAGCAGAATTCTTATAATTTCACTGATACTTGTGCTCACTCTGTCCTTAGTAAAACATCTGTTTTACTAAAATATTGCTGTTAAATTCCTTAAATATTAGTCTAGGCATTTCACATACCATACTTAATAGGTTGCTAAGCCTATTGAGTACTTATTATGATACAGTTGTTCCTTTTTTCCCTGTTCTTCTCACTTTCTCCTATTGCTTCCAGATCCACAGTTAAGAGTTAGATGCTTCACTATTTCATCAGATGGAGTGAAATGAATACTTTCTGGAAGCTTTCAGCATTTTAATTAAACATGCAGATAGCTGAGGAACAGTACATATTAAATTTTTTATTAAAAGCGTGGATAAGGTACAACGTTAATCAGCGAAAAAGATCTTGCCCTTGCTTTTCTTAATGGATTATATTAGTCATTAGATCATTAGAATGAGTTCAAAGTGCTCCCTCTTTGTCTCATACTGTCACTTTGTTAATACCACTCTCTTATGAGTCACCTTCCCTTTTAGGCAGTAATAAATTTTACCCCTCCTCCCCCCCCCTTTTTTTTTCCTTCCCCAGCACCCACCTACTTGATTTGTTATGTAACTTTCAGGGAATGTACCTGGCTGGGGAGACCGAAAAAGACAACCGAAACAAGGCAGCTAGGCAGTGAACTGCTTTCATCAGTTCATCTTCTGCTTTGATTTATAGTCTTTCAAATGCTTTTGAAGCACAAAAGATGTACTGATCTCTGGTAAGGAACTCTACTCTCATCACTGCCTCCCCAAGGTTGACATTAGCTCCTTAAGTGAAATCTGATCTGTGCAGCTGGCCAGGGCTTCTGTTGGACACCTCTATCACTTTCCAAGTGTAGAACCTGAAAAGAAAAAAAGTACTCTGAGGAGGGCTCTTTGCTTACTCAACGGTACAGCTGTGTGCTCGGGTAACAGAGCAGAAAACTGGTTGGAGCAGTAAAATTATCTGAAAGACAAGACATTGGTAATGAGCTTGGGAAAGTAACTGGCTCAAATTCAGCCAGTCACCAGATGCTGGAAGTCATTGCATTGTGAAGGCAGTAGTCAGTGGGAGTATTGTGGGAGGCAGATACACTAATTGGCCACCTCTGCAAATAGCTTCAACAGTGAAGCCAAAAACTTGACTTGTTCTTATTCTCTGTGCTACCCTTTCAGTGAGACATGAGAGTAGATTTATATTTTGGTATCATAGTAGTGTATCTGCCTCCCACAATACTCTCCTGGAGAAGCTGGTAACCCATGGCTTGGACGGTGTACTCTTCTGGGTAAAAACCTGGCTGGATGGCCAGGTTTAGAGAGTAGTGGTGAATGGAGTGAAATCCAGCTGGTGGCCAGTTATAAGTACTGTTCCCCAGGAGTCATTATTGAGGCCAACCCTGTTTAATAACTTTACTGATGATCTGGATGAGGGAATTGAGTGCACTGTCAATACGTTGGCAGATGACAGCAAACTGGGAGAAAGTGTTGATCTGCCTGAGGATAGGGTGTGGATAGGCTGGGTCAATGGGCTGAGTCCAATTGTATGAGCTCCTACAAGGCCAAGGACCAGGTCTTGCACTTCGGTCACAACAACCCCATGCACTGCTACAGACCTGGAGCAGAGTGGCAGGAAAGCTGCAAAAAGGAAAAAAGGACCTGGGGATGTTAGCTGACAACTGATATGAAGAATCATAGAGATGTGGTACTGAGGGAAGTGGTTAGTGGGCATGGTAGGGGAGGGTTGGGAGTTGGACATGATGATTTTAACTGTCTTTTCCAAACTTAATGTTTCTATGATTCTATATGTTATTTTTTTCTTATATTTTGAGGTAGATACTTGATCTAGGGGAAACAAATGATTTTTCATACTTTGAGATATGAAATAATACATCCACAGTTTTTAGAAGCTTTTAAAAATGCACGCATCTCCTTACTGAAACAACTGTAAGACTAACAGAAAATTCTTGCTGCACAATTAGCTACTGGGAGTAAATCGGGTATGGATCATTGAGTCCATAGGATAGGACTGTGAGAAAGATTTCTAAGGAAAGCTTGCTTTCTGATTCACGTGAATGTTCTGTGCAATGGCTGTAGAGGGGAGGAGGTGTCAAGACAATCATGTAGTGAGCCATCTCTCTTGCCTGGAGAACATAGAACTGAATGTTTTTATAAATACTATTCTAAGCCTACTGGCTGCTGATCTAAAGATTTCTGTTTGAAATAGCCTATTTGTATTGTGGCTTAATCTTACCCTCCTGTTTGACTCCTTTATGAATCAAGCAAGAATTGCATTCCAGTCCTAGAGAGGGGCAGTTGCTTTGTAATCCTGTCAGAGGGTGTGTTTGCATTGCACTGCAAACATAAAAGTTCAAACAGTGAATTAAGAATATTGAATTCTCTAAGTCACATACTTTCTAAGCAGTTCAAGAGCAATCTTATGTGCACACAAAGTACTCATCAAATAATTTCATCAAATATTTGTGAAAACTTCCCATCTGTTTACAGATGACTCATGACTCAATAGAAATTCCTGTATGATTCAGCTATGGCAGTGTATACCTTAGAAATGACCAGGTAAGATGTGCTACCAAGACAAGCTGTATTTAAAAAAAAACCAAAACACAGCAGAGCCAATGATACACCAGAGGTATGTTTTATGATTTATATTATCTGTAACAGTGGTTTCCAGGACCTATATTCTTGGATTCTTTGGAAGCACAAAACTCATTTTGGAAAAACACACCTCTCGTAGGACATTATTTCAACGAGCCTCAAAACTGATGAACCAACTACAAATCCCTGATATTTCAATGGATTATACTTCAAATAATTTCAGTGCCCTTTTGATCAGGGACTGAGTTTATGATTTTTAATACAAGGTCGCATTTACTTAGCAGGAACTATTTCTGATTTTCTTGTAGTGATTTGTCATATCACTCTCAAGTTATAAAAGTATATGATCCTAATTTTTAAAAACTAAGTACGAGAGTACTTTTTGAACACTCATGATTTTGCAGCTGTTGCTGTGATACCAGCACATTGCTAAGTGAATTCTATAGGAGAGAGACCAACTTGTTCCAGCATGTGGTTAGATTTGCACATTATGATTACTTGTCCACCAAGCTGCGAAGATTAAATGTAGTTGGGAATAAGTGTTCGTCTCTGCTTGGGAATAGGGAGGACTGGGACAATATTGTAAGATTTATAAGCTTTTCTAAATACTTAAAAAATCTTCTAAGGCTTGGGACGCACAAGAAGTCAGCTGGCCTTATTAACTTGGTGGAGCATCACACAGTGTCTTCTTTCACTTGCTTCTCCATTACGGTCATGTTTCTTATCACCTCTTTTAGGACTTGAAAAAATTATACATGTTGACCTCAGTTCCACGAACTGGGGAAGAAATATCTAGCCAAAGACCACAAACTGTGGTTCAGAATGGTAATTCAAATTGTGTTAATAGTTGTGCATTCTCGAAGACAATCCTTGCTGCTGGGCCTGCTGTGCTGCAAGCCAGATCTCATTCGAGTAATGGCCTTGGTTTCTACATATGTTATTAACAGTGATTAGACTGCGTGCCCCTTCTAACAAAACTTGGTTGCAAATCTGGGTCATTATCAGGTATGATTCTGTTTCATAGTAGTTTTGCTTTATTTTTTTCCCCCTTTGGTTTCCTTTGCAAAGGAGGAACATGCAGCAGTAATAAACTGATCTGCTGATAGTATGTGTATCTGGTTCATCTTTGATTTCATGGAATCCCAAAGATGTGAGAGAGAAGGGAATTATTAGAGGATAGTGATGGCAAGCAGGGTTAAGAAACTGACAGAGATGATGAAGTATCAGCAATAATACTTGCAGCAGAGAAGGTAAAGCTGAAGAGAAGCACATAGGATGAAAAAATAACATTGAGAGATTAAAAATGTACAACAAATATCAGTGGGTTAATGCTGAATGTAGGACCACCAGTAAAGCTGCTGTGTACAATCAGCTGGAGCAGAGAGAGATGAATACAAGACCTGATAGTAATTGCAGCGATTTGTTGTTTGCAGCTAATCCATTTGCATCAATGAAATTCATTCCATCACCCCCTTTACCTCTCCTAGACCACTTCAGAGAATACAAGTAGCTTTGCTGCTGCCATTGTTGAATGCCAAATAAGTTAATTCTCTGATAAAAAAATAAAAATAAATAGGCAAACTCGTTTATCCTTTAGAATTCAGAAGGATAATGAGGTTTGGCTGGAGGCAACATGGTGTCCTGGAAGCACATTGCTGTTTGGCTTGTTTATAATCTTAGTGTGCTCAATGCTAATTTGAATTAAGTCATTCTTTTGTTTAAGCTTTAAATATTAAGCTTAAGAAAATACTGAAAAATAATGTAGGGCAAAATATGTCCATTTACAAGCTGCTGTATTATGTATGTGCCATTGTGAGAACACTAGGTGATGGATTGGATTGCTTTTAGCAGCAAAAGTGTAAAGGTATTTCTCCTTTTTGAGGATTTACGCTCTAATACGTATTTATGAGATTGCAAGGGAGTCTTACTTCTTTCACCTAAGCTGTAGACAACTGTGTTTTGGCAAAAGATGGTTGAAGATGATAGCTGAAGTCTTGACAATGGGAGACATTCCTCTCTCTAAATCTTACCTGGTTGGATATGACCATCTTCATTCCTTGCCATATTTCATAGTGTTACTTGATGCTTGCTGGTCTTTTATCAAAATGCAATCCTTTTCCTGCTGAGCAAATTAAATCACTGTATGACATTTGCTTACATCAGGGAGGTGCTGTGAATTAACGTGTTATGAATCAAACGTTAAGGCTTAGATGAAGAGTACCATGGAAATGCAAATTATTTATTACAGATTTTATGTACAATTCTCCCATAATGTATGTGTGTTCACTGCTAATTCATATTGGCATTTTTTCAAAAATGTACAGACTTTTTTTTGCTGTTAGTATTGTAGGATTGATTTCAATACAATCTGAAGGGCTTTCTTTTTATTTATTTATTTATTTATTTTTAACTGTAGTGTGCAATTCACAGCAGTAGCAGAATCTCTTACTTTTTTCCTTTAATTGAATTTAGCAATTATGAAGCTATGGCACCTATGTAAGCTACCATGTGTTATTCATCTTTCTTATTGTTCTCAATTAGGGTGTTGTCTGGTATAGTGTGGGTTTGCTGTTTCTTTTGTTTGTTTGTTTTTGGGTTTTTTTTGTCTTTTTCTCCAGCAGTGATTAATATAATAGAGTTATAATCTCACTTATAATCAAACTTTCAGGAAAGCTTATTGGATTTGAGGTGACTTGTATGCAAGCAATTTCCCGAATGAGATGCTTGCAATTTATGGGGATGTCAAACCTTTATCATTTCATGGCCATACACTGGTACATCAATAGTCAAGTTTCTAGATTGTTGTGTTTTGGTTTTTGGTTTTATTTTCCATTTTTAGGAGCAGTATCTATGTTTCATTAACCTCTCTCTTTTATAGGAAATCATTTTTTAAAATGCTTTATAATTGGCGTATTATCAAGGCAGCACAAAGCAATCACCTGTCACCACGAGTGTTCCAGGCACACAGAGCCGGAGAGAGCTGACTTGAAAGCATGACTTGCATTACTAAAAAAAACCCACACATTTATTTTTTTCTTTAAATTGTATATCTTCTGAGCATGCAAGTAATATGGATTTTATATTGAGAAGTTGCCTTTGGATGGAACTGGAAAAACAATACAATACTAAGCTATAGACTGTCATTGAAATAGTACAGAACTCTGTTTATTTCAACCTTTTAAACAAATCCAAATAGTGAGATGTCAGAATTCCATCTGAGAAATATTTTCACCCCATCAACAAGTAGCTGTCTAGGGCTGAAAATTCTCCTTTGGTCTGCTTACACACATTCTCTGTATGGGTGCTGCTTCCTGGTCTTCTCCTTGCACTAAATGCTGTGTGCATGTAAAAAGTAGTGAATAAAAGATGTAGTCAGTAGGCTTAGTGCTTTGTTTATGACAATAAATGCTCAAAGTGGGAGAGTGAAAGCATGGAATAGCGACTTGTAAAATATAGAGATTGCATTTGGGACAGAAGAAGTAGGGTAATTCTCTGGCTGCAGAACAAGGAAGGTTGGGAAAAACATGTTTGTTTTCTCACTATATGAAGGTTTTAGTTTCAGGTGGACTCTGATATTAAGGACCAACAATAGGATATGAGTGTTTTTTTTCCTGTAAAACAGATATTCTCTTTTAAGTGAGATCCTCCTAAGTCTTTCATGTGATATGCCATAGTAGAAACAGAGATTTCTTTTTTCTTCCTGATCTAGCTGAAATAAGAACTGCAAAGTTGAGGAAAGCATGCACATCTGTGAGAATGTGTATCACTGATGAAATGGAAAGGCAAGTATGTGTATTTGTTTGTTTGGTTGGTTGTTTTTAGGAACTGACTGGGTAAGAAAGGTGCTGTATTAAATGTATCTAGATCTTAAGGAACAAAATTTACCAACTCTGAAGGTTTTAGGATGGTCTGCATGAAATAAATGCCAACAGCAGTGCAATTTCTGACCAGATAAGTATCTGCATGATGGAAACCTTCTGTTACAGTTGTTGGAAGTTGACAGGACAAGGAACAAACTGTTAACCATTACTTCTGTAAAACCAAGATTGTTCTGTATGCTATAATGTGAGTGGTGCTGGTCTTACCTGTTAGTTCAGCTCTCCAGAAATGATAAACTGTTCTCATTCTTATGAGTGCTGTTATATTTCAGAGTATTTTCTGCTTTAACTCTTAAGGAAATATGATTCTTGATTAAGCTACATCTCCCCCCAAAAAGGAATTATGTCATTACCAAGTCAAGCACCTAAGTATTCTGTAGTATTTCCAGCCATGGTATCAAACTGAATTTGCTCTAGTCCTCTTGGTTTGAGTACAGGACCATGAAAGTTGGCTTTTATGGCTTTGTGTATCATTCCATCCTGTTTGGAGTGAGTTTTTGGACTTATATATTGGTTTTACTGTAATACAAGATATCATCTGATTTCTATCTAGCTGTACCAAGCTGGTATTTTCTCAGAGTGTTTTCTTGGCCTTGCTATTGTATGCTATTTCCAAGGAGAATGTTTCTCCACTTAAAGGCATTATGCAATTTGTATTTGAAACCTTTTTTTTTTTTTTGTACTTGAAAACTCCTAGTATTTTAAAGATAGAATATTTTAAAGTAGAAACAATTCCATATGGTATCATTTGCAGTTTGTTTCATAGTCGCCCTAAAAGCATTTTCATTAGTTTCTTTGCAGAACTGGTCAAATGTACAATGTTGACATTTTTCCAAATAATGCCTGTTGTATTCACTAAACAAGTGTAGGATGTGAAGCAGTAGTGAAAACTTAATTTACCAGCCTGCTACAAGCTTGACTTTAGAAACCGTTCCTAAAGTATCACCAGGATGTGAAAGCCTTTTCCTTTGACATAGAGTGCTAGAAGGGGGGTACCAGCTAATGGCTACTGAAAAAGAACTGTTGGAATCAGCTCATCTTATTCAAACTCTCCACTTTCATTATATGATGTTCAGTGCTCATCCCAACCGTAATACTAGTAAATTACTGCGCAAATTGTAAAAAATGACTCAAAAATTTTGGATGTGTCTTAGTATCCAATTTGCTTTGCAATCTGGAAGGTGCCAGCATCTACAGAGTAACATCTGTAAATCAGATGTGCTACTTTTGACTGGTGTTTAGGGGTGCTTAGCTTCAAACAGAGGCTTTATTTAAAATAAACTCTGTAGGTTCTGAAATTGCTCTTCTCATCTGTCTGTGGCCAAACTCTGAACGTAGCGCTGAAGAGAAGATGCTGGTATCATGTCTTTTAACAGCATTCTTTTTGTCTACATCTACCTGTGTTCAGAGTTCCCATTCAGTTGGTTTTCCTACAAAAAAAATGCCAAGAGCTGGGAGTGATATGTGCACCTTTTCTCACAATGTGAGTGGTTCAGTGTTTTGAAGACTGACAAAAGAAGAAAGGGGTTTTCCTTTAGGACAGATATTTAAAATGAAACCAATAGAATTGCTAGAATGGAAAAGAAAATAAGAAAAAAAAAAAAAAAGCAAAAAAAACAAATATCAACTGTTTCCAGAGAGAGGATTCAGACTTAACCAAATTAATTGCCTCAATCGTTCATCTTCAAAGATGGAAATGGTTTGAAAGCTTCCTCAGTCTGGAGGGCTCTGCAGTGTTCCTTCCAAGATCAGTTATGCGCTTGTAATGGGCAGAAAAGCCATGTTTTTCCATAATAGTTTAATAAAACATATTTAAACCTTGCCAGTTGCGATGAAAAACACTGCCTGCAGTAACAGGCAGTGCTTACTGTCAAATATGACATATATGCAGAAACACCTCTAGGCTTATTAGTGCCTCCATAGTGATGTGCTATCAGCAGTGTATTTGTACAGTGTATGACCTTGCAGTGTTTATATCTATCAAAAAAGAAAGAGAGAGGAAGTTGTTCAATGAAGCTTAGATGTCCCCTGTAACCCTTATGCACTCTGCCAACCTCACTGTAACAGTCCATAGCACATATACTCTTAAGTAGAACTCAGGTTGTTGAAAAGCAATTGTGGTAAATCCTATGTGACTAGATGTCACAAAAACAGGAGAACTCACTGTTTGCTCTTCAGTGTTGTATTTCAGCTTACAATGTCTGCTGTTTCCACTACGTTATTCCTTGGGGAGTTTATTTTCCATCCTTAAAAGAAGACTGTCAGTTTGATTTCAGGTCAGAAGTTATGCTTTCAGATGCTTTCAAAAAAACAAACACAAAAAAAAAAACATAAAAAACCACTGTTTTACTGAACGTTGGATCATTCTGCAGGTGGTCGTAAGGTTTCGTGCAAAGTCAAAGAAAGCAGAATCTTGTCTGGATTTAAGTAACTTATGACTTGCTGCTCCTTTTGGCAGCCTTGTGCTGGTGCATCCAATTAGGAGAGGAAGACAGTATGGTTGTTCAAATAAAGCTGACCTGCAGGTAAAATGCAAAATGTAAGCAAATAGTGTGAATGGTGTAAAAGTGAAATAACAGGTAAGATCTCTCTTTAATAATAATGTGGTGATTTATAGTGTGGGCTTCTAGAATCACCTCAGCCTCATTAAAACTAACCCGAAAGCATCTGACTTCATCTCCCTCTGGATCCTAGGCAACCTTTGTGAGTTTGAAGAGAACATGGGTGGTTTCCCACAAGTACCTTAAAATCACTCTACTTTTGACTTTTGTGTATCCTGTATTGCATAAAGTGCCACACCATTTTACCATAATCCATCAGTTTGTGAGCTGACATATTTCTACTAGTGCTTCTCTTAGTCACCTATAGACAGAGTGAAAATCTGAGGGCAAGAATAGTTGTCTTCAGGTAGGTCATTTCCATTTATGGACCCGAGCTCTTGAGGCTCCCAAATCACTTCCGTCCCTGTTCAGTTCAAAAGTAACCTTCACTTGGGCCTTGCTCCATAGGAATAAACACTAGAAACATTTTGGACTTCAGTACAGATAGAACCTGAGAGCACTGAGATCAAAATACAGTGTGTCTGCAGTGCAGGAACCACACAAGTTTCATATGCACCAGCTTACCAAAATATCTTGCTTTGGTACCGTTAATGGTAATGACTTTCCAATGAGGACTCAAATGGAATTGCTATGTCAGGGGGAGATAGTTTCTAAACTTGAAGATTGTCCTGGGCTGTGTAAGATCCACTTTCTGAACCACAGTTCATTTCAGATCCGCTCTGCCGTCCAGCCCTTGTTCAGTTTTCAATAGGCTAAAACTGCAGTTAGTCTTAATAAGACAGCAGCTTTCTCAGTCATCAGCCAACAGAAAGCAGATAGAATGTCTTGTTTATGCTGTATCTTAGGGAAGGGAAAAGAGGATGAAGTAATTGTAACCACACAAGACAGATGCACAAGTCATTACCTCCTTAGTGTAATTATACCTGTTTCTATGAAATTAGAACATCAGTAAGCTGAAAATAATTTGTTCAGGATGCCACAGACTAAGTCTGGATGTTTGGATCTTTCTCTCCTTAAGTGCTTCCATTAAGAGTGAAAAGAGAGCATAGCACCCACCTTTCACCAGTGATTCTGAGGTAGAAATTTTTGGTAGGCTGGGCCAATGTTTCAGAGAAGTTTTATACCCTTTCCTGGGAGTTCCATGAAGAAGAAAACTGCTATGTTAAATAACGCTGAGTGCATTTTAGTTGACTTCCTTACAGTTCCTTTTAAAATGAATTTATATTGCAGCTGGGCTTCGTGCCATTCATATTTGCTGTTCTAAAGGTAAATGTTTGTTTTCTGAGAAGTAGAATTGTTTTCAAAGACATACTGAAGTTAGAATTACAATATGTGAAATGATTGGCATGCCCTGTTCAGTGGACAGATCCCCCGTGGCTGTGTTTTTAGAGTTTTAGAGCAAAAGAGCTGTACAGTCTTTCATCCATAATGCTCATTGTGAGCTTTAACGTCTACAGTTCGTACTCATGCGAAACCTACATCAAAGCCCCATAGGTATTTGCTCACAATAAGAGCAGAGGGCTTGTTGTTTTTGCTGGAAAATGCAATGTCCTTATTATTCCAGTCAATTCATTGTATTCACACCCTAAAAGTGTGAGAGTCTGCTTGCAGAATAGGTCATCGTGTATATTCCTTGAAAAGAATACGCAATTTGCCTTCTTGGATTCCATTCCCCAACAGGTGAATGTGTTAAGTGGGGGAGCAGGTTAGGGGCAGTGGATGTACATCACCTTGACTTAGGTCTGGCTTTGGGCACCATCATCCACAGCATTCTCATGTGGGAGCTGAGGAGGTCTGAGCAGCCTGTGGGGCAGTTTGAAAACCACGGGGACTGTTGATCTCTGGCTAACTAATAGCACTTTATGACTTCACACCTAGTGGTAGCTGGAACTGAGCAGAGTTGACCCCGGTGGTCAGTACTGGGGCTGGTAGTGCTCAGTATCTTCATGTAAGTTGTATGAGTCTGAGCAAATCTGTAGGTGCTCTATTTGGCTGGTGAGGGAGCTTCACTCCAGTGAGACCTTAGTAAGCTGGAGGACTAGGCTTACAGGAGACTCGTGGAGCCATTGGGAGAAGTGAGAAGCTCTGCCCCTGGAACAGGACCTGCTGATGCATCATACTGGACTGGGAAGTGGCAACATAAGTTATCCTTGGACGTTAAGAGAGGACCCAACTCATCACAAATAGGGTTAGCAGCCCACTAGGCAATGGTACCAGGAAGGCAGCAAGCACTGAGCAACCTTATCCTCCAGACCTGCTTGGTGATAAAGCCACAGCTAGGTTGCTGTGTCCATTTCTAGACAAAGAGGGTACAGAGAAATCAACTAGGATGCAATGGGGATTGCCAATGTGCTTATGGGTCCAGAGCACACAGCCCCCATAGAGAGCCTGTGGGGGGCTGGCCTTGCTTAGAATGGAAAGAAGTAGCTGAGAGGTGAGCTGGCAGTGGCCTACAACTGTCTAATTATCTCTAAGAATTGTGGGCATGAATGTGCGTGTAACTGTGTAGAGGAGAAACTGACGGGGACAGATTAAAGTGTATGAGACATTAAAATACACTGTTTTCTTGAGATTAATGTTACTTATATTATCTTTGACCAAGGCTGTGGTTCTCTGAGTATCTGAGATATGACACTTGCTTACTTAACACTAACGTTATGGTAGCCTTTATGTGATAAGCTTAATTTTGGCACAGAAGGAGAAGGGAAAAGAACTATACCAAGTGTGCCCTTTTTCCTTGTGTTTTTCTAGTTGTTCTGGGGGATAACTCATGACACTTGCTCCTTGTTTAATGTGGTCTCTGATGTTACTGAACAGTGAGTTGATGCAGTACCTATTCTGTTCCACGCATGTTTCTATTCTTGTGCATCAGATTATTGTCAAACTTCTTAATTTTTAAGCTTTTAGCCTCCTGAGTGTAATCAAATAAGCACACTCAAGTGAAGTGGTAACTGAAGGCATAGCATTCAGCTTCCTTTCTCACCTTCCCTTTAGCTACTGTGCACACTGTAATGTACTGAAAAGACATTCTGCCTCTTTTTATTGACACAACCAGCATCATCTTGGCTTCCCCTATAGGTATGTCTGTCTTTCTCACAATGATGGAAAATTTCTCCCATTTTGTAGTCTCAGCACAGAGATCTCAAAAACAACTTGCTGTTTAGTCAGCAGTAGATGAGAAGATGCGTGTCAGTTAATCAGCAGTGCAAGGCTGAAATATTTAAACACTTTTGTCATTCTCTAGGAAATATTTTAATCTCAGCATTGAATTTCAAGTTTTTAATTAACTAGTTTCTTCGGTTCAATGCTTTTCAGCTAGGAGCTAACACTGAGTCATTTAGGAAATTGGATGTAACAGCATCTGGCTCTAGCTCCTATTACAGTAGGCAATACCTGGAGCATTTAGTTGTTTTCTTTCTTCTGACTTTTTCCAGTTGAAAAACTAACCATAAAATTCTTGGTGAGGAGGAACAGACTTCAGGTAGACAACAATAAAATAAGTGGAGTGATGGAACTCAGCTTTCTGTATGGGCATACTAGAGATTATCAGAATTTAAACTGATTAATAACAATAACATGGTCTTTTTCTGGGTTTAATGGTGTTCCTCTGGACTTCAGCTCATACATGATGTTCTAGGAAAGCAACACAGCGTCAATAGAAGAGCTGCAAGAAGGTCACTGCTCGAGGCTGCTGCCTCTATGTGTAAGATTTCAGAATAGGTGAATTAATAGGGAATATTCCTGGTACTGAAGTGTGAGAAAAGGGGATGACTCCTCTTCTAGAACTTGAAGTTGTGTTTCTATAGCTCTGCTGTGGTTTCCAAGGGTCACAGTAAATACTGGTTATTTGAGGGGCATGGTTTTATCAGAGTGAAGTCTTTGACTTTAAGAGAAATTAAATTTCTCTGGTGCTTTACTATGAGAACAAAATTGCTCTTTGTTTTGCTTTATCAGTTCTTAGCTCTTTCCTATTTATATTTAGGGAATGAAAAGTACCCGAATAGGAGATAATTTTAATGACCTTTGACTTGCATGTTTCTGCTCTGAGACCAATTTCCTCCACATGCGCTTTTCAGTTGCTTAATCTGTCTGCCTCAGCTTGTCTGTTTGTGAAACATACTATATATCCATAATAACTACTACTGGGTTAGTGTTTCTGAGTTGCTCTTGCAACATCTAGAGAATGATATGTACATACCTGCTGAGTTTTAGGAGTGAAATCTTAGTTCTTTGTAAGCTAGTAGGAAGAACTCTGAATTCAAAAGAGTGAAATTATCATCCATTTACCATAGTTAGATTGTCAAGCTACAAATTTTGTTATGATTCAAAGTCTGTTACCTTCATGAATTTTAAGTCAGATGCAAGTATAGCATGTTGCCAATCTTATGGTGCTTGCACAGTCACATTACGTTCAGTATTGGATGCTATTCACATTCTTAATGTTAGCCCATTTTGGGACTTTATGAGACAAAGAGAAAATCTGTGTAAGGAAACTGAGCCAGTTTCCGATTCCCATTCAGGTAGTGCTGGTTCTTCATCACTTTTACCAAATGCTGAACTTCCTCTCTGAGAGTTCTACTTAAATAGTTAATTTGGAAGCTGATGGCAAATGAGGAATCTTAAGACCAGCTCTGTGGGATGTTTTGTGATGCCAGTGGAAATGTTCTTTCCAGTCAGCATCTCCAAAGAACATAAAACTTGATTCATTTATTTTTCTACTGTACAGTCCTTGACAGACGTTGACTGTTAATAGTTTTTACAGCTCTAATTTAATCTGGTAGGGTATTGAACTTGTATGTGAAAGGTAATAAAATCCTTTTAGTACGAAGATGGAATTTATGTTCAGAATAACAATCTATCAGTTTTGCAAAGGGTTGTTAAATTTCTGCTTTATAACTGTAATCAGATTAAGTTGTTCTGAGCCCTGCTTTTCCAGAAAATATGTTATACTTACAAAATTATGATCTTTGGGAAGACATCTCCTTAAACACTTTAATTTGGGTTAACAAATTAAACACTTAGCACTTTCATGGGGACGTTTTAATCTGTACCAGGTATCAGCATGTCCACTGTGTGTTAACTTGGAGATGTTAGAGATACTGTTTTCAAGGAACTTCCCACTTCATGAATTCTAATCTATGCTACTTTTGTAATTGATTTTTATGTCCCATTGCCTCATTTGATGTCATTTATTTAGGATCTTACTTCAATGTGTGGTATCTGGTATACATGGATATCTCACATAGGAAATCCTAGACCTCAAGTGCAAGCTGGGTCGTTGCCTCTGTGTTTGCCCCAGAAGAGCTGGTTGCCATTTTTTCTGCAGTGAATACATCCCTGGAAATCCTTATCTTACACTGTATCTTCTCAAGATGCTATTTCTTGGGTCTGCAGCCATCTTTGCTAGACAACTGCTTCAGAAGAGAAAAATGATATGTTAGAGGGAACTGACCTCGCTTAATGTCATGAAGTTGTTTAGCAAAAGAAACCAGCCTGGCCCTGTGCTGCATTTGCCCTGAGGTTTGTCAAGGAAGGCTTTAGGATAGTAGCAGTTAATGGGATGCATTCAGAGCTATTTAGGCAATAACTAGTTTTTGGAAGAGTTAGCAACAGAATGGTAAGTTTGCCAGTTCCAAGGGCCTATTGATGGCTCTTTCTTTTAAGCAGCTTTGTGTTCATCATGTCTAAAACATCTTGCTTCTAAGCCAATGATCCATCCTTCCTCTTTGGTGTCATGAATGTTAAAATGTTATAAAAAAGCTTTCAAAAGATCAACAGCAATTTTTTATGCAAGCTATATTAATTTGTCTTATTGTATTCTTTTTATGTCCACTGCAATAAATTCCTGTGTAAATATGTTTTCATTTGTGTTTATCTGAAGTGACAGCAAGCTGCCAGAGACATTATCAAACACAAATGGCAGGATGAGGAAAGCTTGCACTATGACGTCAGGTATTAAATGTTAGTGAAAATGTTATTTGAAGCTGAGTACTGTGGTAAGTTTCTTGTACAGTTTTTGAGCATTTAGGGAGAATGTGGGGAATAAAGTATTTGCAACTTAAACTGACAGTTTCTGAAACAGTACAAAGCAATATCAGTGGGTAGGGTTTATGTCATAGAATGCAAATGCAGATGTGTTTGTTGAAAAAGACTGAATGCTGCTCCCCTGCATCCACACGGTTCTGCATGATTGTGATGAATGAGCTCATGACCCAGGAAGTGCTAAGTGCCTGGGTCTGGGGCTGTATATCTAGTTACAATGTGATTATTTTAACTGCATCTCTTTAATATCAGCACTGCGCTGTGCAGCCAGAGTCTAATTTAAAACCTGTAACAGAAGACTCCTGAAATGACTCATTGGTGAATATCTTTCTGAAAATGAATAGACCATTCAGAGTCCTGATTTTAGCAATTAAAAGTCCATGCTGTGCCACATACTGTCAAATACAGGTCCCTTCAACATAGCCATGTTGATCAGTTGGGACAAAGTGGAGAGGGAAGAGCTTGATTTTTGTACTGTGGTTTTCTGTGTTTAGTTACTCGTTCTCATGAGCAGTTCAGCATGTCACTGACAGTGTGAGCCATGAAGGGGCTTTTCATCTCTGTTTATATCCTCCTGCATCAAAATAGCAGCAGAAGCTACAGTGATTTTTCTAGCTATTCACCAAGTAAGATCCCAAGAGTCTTATTAGACCTGTGAGCTAATAAAGGAAAATAAGTGTAAGGAAATTATAGTTGGAGTCTTTCAGTCTTAAGGGTCTGTGCAGTGATGTCAGATAGAGTTTGCCACATAGATTCTCTCCCACCAGAGGCAAATAGACAATTAATGAACAGGTGGGCACATACCTCCTGATTTTGCCAGATAGTTGGTGTGAAGCAGAATATTCTTCTCTCGGCACGGATGGGGAATTGATTTCTGTATGTTCTTTAATTCTTTTGAAGTAGTGTTTCTAATCTGGTCCTGGAAACGGTGCTGGTATTGATCCCATGGGAGGCTGTCCTGTGAAACAGTGGCAAGCAATGACTGAAGGATTGTGCTTTTGAGGGAAGGAGAGTATGAGGATTTGTGTTCAAAATGTATCATTTCTCACTTCAGACACTTCAATTACTCCTTTGTGGGTTTGACACCATTGATTGCAGTAGCATAAGTCCTGTCAACTGAAATGAAATACGATTTGGGCCTCTATCAGCAATTTGTTGTCTGTGTGTGTATGTAGGTGATTGACTGACAGTTACATTGCTTATGCTTCAGGGACAGCAAATTCATGAAATTGGGTTTGTGCAAATTGGTGTTTAGAGTCTACTGCTTATGTGGAAAGGAATATGTTTAGTGTTAATGTACACTGTTATGTTCAAGATCTGGTTACTATAGGAACTCACTGGTCTGCTCTGTAACGAGTAAATCTTAAATTGTAGCTTGTGAGGATGAATCTTCAGATCCTCCAGTGTAACAAAGCTTCTGCGTGTTCTGTTTTCCTAACAGATCTCTCGTTTTAACTATGAGAACACTTGAGTAACACCAGGACCAAATGCAGCTCTGATACTTCTTTCATAGCATTTATGGATTAGGCTAGCAGTAAGAGCAAAAAGAATACCACAGCAGACAGTATTGTCACCTGCAAGATGACTGAACTTTCAAAACCAGGAACAAAGTTATATTTATGTTCTCCTTTATTTGTTTTTAAATAATGATAACAAAAAGGTAATATTTCATTGCTTTAGTACTTGCCTCTGCAGAAGTTTACAGTGATAGAACAGTTCTGACTGTGTACTATTTGTGTGGCAGAATAGCTGTGTCTTTCAGAGTGATTTTCTAGGCATCACTTCACAGCAGGGTAGTCTGGGGCTATTCCTAACATCCTGTGCAAGTGTGACTGGGTAGCCTTCACTGTGGCAAAATTGTATTCCTTTTAGCAATATAAATCAACAGGTAGACCTGTCCTCATGATGGTTAATAAGGCAAAATTGTGTGAGGTGAACCCTGTAAGTAAAATGCAGCCGAAACATAGGAGGTTAGCAGCTAAGGTATTTATTGTAGCAGCTGGTCATGTTTACTACTAGGCCTTGCTTCAGATCTGGTCCCAAGTCAGGATGGAGGGAATGTTCTTCATTTAAAATTGCTGCAAGGAGAAAAGAGGGGAAAAAAAAAAAAAAGAGTGAATAACAGCTTTCTGTTCTTTTGTTATGTTAAAAATCTTACTCCCTGTTGCAGGGCAGTAAGAGGAGCAAATGGTTCTTGCACCTGTCATGTTATCATCAGCAATTATTGCAGTGCTTACTGCTTGTCTGCCACCTGCAGAAGTCTTTTTGATCCCTGCCATGTTGGGGATTACAGTGTTCTTATGTGGATGATACAATTAAAGCCACAAGATTTAGTGCACTAATTCTATTTTGTTGGCAATAAAAGGGAGAGAAGTATGATACATATGGTTGGGTTTCTGTTTTTATTTTACTGACCAGCAAAAATATTGTGTATATGAAACTGTAACAATGACAGAGTTTGCTTAAATTCCTCAAGCCATTCCTTTAGTAACTTGATTAAAGGCTACTATTTCATATAAAGGAATCTTATTAGTAAAAAAGTAGCAAGTACATTTCACTTCTTTGTTTACAAGCCTTGACATCTGAGAAGGCTGCACCTTATCTATTTCTACTTGTTACTTTCAGTACAAATATTTTCTGGTTTTAGATATGTCAGTAATGTGATGCAATGTCAAGAAGACTATTTTTGACAAGTATGTTAAAATGCTCTTTATGATAAGTGTGCATAAATGGGATGAAATACAGTGGTTGATAAGAGTCTGAATTTCATTTTTAGCCTTTCTGGTATTACTCTATTGGACCTGAGATGAATTGCCAAATTCCATTTTTTCAAAATGGGAGACACGTGTGAGCATAAGTACAATTCCCAGGTTCTAAACTGGGATGTGACAGCGAGCTCAAAATCTGAACTTGTGACTCAACTCAGTGGGGAGAAGGTGGGACCTGCTGAAGGGTGGTTAGTCAGATCCTTTTAGGATGAGACAAACTGTCATGGGAGCTCAGAATGGCTGGTAGGCATCAGTGTGAAGGTGAGCATGATGCATTTGTGGCTCCACAGGATTTCTTGCACACTCTGGGTCACAGCAGAGCTTTAGGCAGTATCTACTTAGCCACTTGGAAGGTGATTCCTCTGAAAATTCAGCCTTGGTATTTAAAAAATATAAGTTGCTGCTCCTACAGAAAGTCATACATACTTTAAAAACTGCTTTTTATTACAGCCCTGCTGGGCCTTAATTTCTCTCACTATGAAATTAAAGTGTTTATGAGATCTATACATTTTAAGTGCTAACAAATGTTTTTTTAGCAGATGATGCAGGAAGCAAAACCTTGTTTTCTGATTATCTAACCAGTCTTGCTACAATCTGTGGGATTTAACAATTTTTCTTGCATCAAGGGTTGGTCCCTTCCATTTACCTGACTGACCTTTCATTTACCCGACTACATACCTCAATGTGCTTGCTCTGTGGGAAAATTGGTAAATTGGTCAACTATGAAAAGAGAGTAATTTGATTTACCTGAAATGCGCAACAGCGTAATAAAAAATGCATTACTTCTGTCCAACTGGATAAGCCTCAAATGGTACTGAAATTATGGAGAAGATTATTCTGGGAGTTATTGAAAAACACCTAAAAGACAATGCAATTGTTTGTCACAACCAACACGGGTTCAAAAGGGGAAGGTCTTGCTTAACAAACTTAATCTCCTACAGAGAGAAGACTACCCACCTAGTTGACCATGGTGACCAGTTGTTTTAATCTGTTTGGATTTCAGCAATGCATTCAATACTGTTTCTCACAGTATCCTCCTGGGCAAAATGCCCTGCATACAGCTACACAAAGGCATGATGTGTTGGTGAGCAGCTGGCTGATGGGTTGGGCCAAAGGGTTGTAATAAACGGGGTTACATCAGGCTGGCAGCCAGACACCAGTGAGGTCATGCAGGGCCAGTTTTCTTCAATGTTTGCATCAATGACTAGGATAAAGGACTATCCTAAGTGAGTTTGTGGACAAAGCTGAATTGGGAGAAGCCACTGACTCCCTGGAGGGCAGAGGGGCCTCGCAGGGATATCTTGGCAAATCAGAGGGCTGAGTAATCACCAACCACGTGAAGTTTAATGAGCATTGCTGAGCTCTGCTCTCTGGGGATGGCATGGAGCTGTGTCAGGGGAGTGATGGGGGTGAGGGAAGGGCTCTGTCTCAGAGTGCCATGGGAAAGGCCCCAGTGGTGAAGTTCAGGAAGTGTTTGGACACACATAGCTAATCCATGTAAAATATAAAATTAGTGCACTAGGATAAATTGCTGAAGAAATAAAATGTCAGGCTTTTATCCTGACTCTAATGACTTTAGAATGCTGATCTCTTCTGTGTTAGAAGAGCAAACCTAGAGCTTTTAAATGTGTTCTTTATTTGAGTGAGAAGAACAGATACCAAGATCCAGTATAAATTTTTGACTTCTCAGAGTGGGATACCACTGACCCAAGGCTGTAATGTTTGACCCTGGACCACAGAGTGGTTCTCTGGTGGGGACAAAGTCCAGAAAATAGTGAGTACATAAAAACAAGAATCCAAGAATTTGGAAGTCTCTGTAGGAAAATCAGGTTGACTGATTTTTATTTTTGTTGTTTCTTGATTTTCCCTCTAATATTACTTATGGGCTTATTTATTCATTTATTTATTTATTTTGCTCAGTGCCCTTTTTTCTGGGGATTAAATCTAGATATCATTTTTACTTTGAACCAACCAACTGCGAACTGAAATGCCACTTGCCTTTGAAGATCGTGAAGAGTTTAATATCCCTTACAGGGCATACTTTCCAAAGCAGGCAGCAACTATAATATTAGAATGATTGGGAGTGCTGAAGGAGATGTGGCATAAAAATTACAATTGTTAATCTGCGCTCTGCAACATTTTCTTGTCTTTTTCTTTTTTCCTGAAAACCTTCTTGGTGCCTTATCTGTCCTAGGTTCTTTCCTGTTCCTTAATGCGTCTGAGAGCCCTGTCATCCTGACCCCTTGGCTGAGAAGCAACAGTGACCAATGCGTAGTTCAAGTGGCTGTATATAAGTTTTTCCAGCAAAGTGGAGAATATATTGTTCGGATCCTTCCTATTGACGAAAGCAGCAGTGAAATTTTGTCAGAGCAAGATCCAGAAAAACGTGGGTAAGTCTCATCCTCTCAATTGACTCACAGCACGATTGAGAAGAGACGTTCAATTATGTAGCAGTAAAGCCACAAAATGCATGCTACACATCTATTAAGGAGAGCAGGACACCACAATGAGTAGATACTGTGTGGGTCTAAGTCACTGTAGAAACTGGAGTTGCTTATTTAATTATGCAAAGCATCAGTAAACTCCTGGATCCACGTAACGAGTCTCTGTTGACATAATATTTATTCTCAGTGTTTGCAAGCAATAATTTGATCTGATTTCTTTTTACTTCTCCTTTACCCAAGTGTACTGTTAGGCCTAGAATATTAGAGTCTTTGCAATTTTGTGCATCTGCATGAATTTAAAGTTTTACCTTGCATTTGTATATTTTAAATGGCACCTCATGTCAGCAAAGCAGTTCAGAGCTACTGCTAGCAGAGGAAAGCTTTTCATCTTTCAAGGGTGCAACTGTTCAAAATGTTTTATCATCTTTGTGCAATTAAGATTAATTGTTGATGATGTCTTAATTTGTCAGGCTTTCCATTTATCTTCTTAGATTTTAGTTAGCAGAAGCTGTAGCAGAACATAGAACATATTTTTAAACACTAGAGTAGTGGAGTAATTTAGAATTGAATTTGTATTTATATAAGGTTAATGTCCTTGTTGTAAATACAGATTTTTTGTTGCTGTTGTTATGGAATGTGTGTTAAAAAGCATAATTTTTACCAAGCATCCCAAATGGTTTTTTTGTTTTGATGTGATAAATTAGAGAGTTTCGAGAAGCAAATTCTGCTAGCTTGTGCTTGAAACAAGATGTGATTATCTGATTACTGTATACAGCAAATTCTGTGTTTTCCAGTACCAAAAGAAGAATGTGCAGTAAAAAACCTGACAGAAGATAACCTAAGTCATAGAAGCAGTTTGAATACCAGTAATTTTCATATAACACATGGCCTATAAAAGTGAGGAGGAGAGCTTGTGTGTGGATCTAAATTGTACTTAGTTCCAGCAATATCATCCAAATTGTAAATTACTGTTGACGTCTGGGGAAAGGTAATTAGGGGAACTGCAGCAGCTGTCTTTTTCCTTAGCTCTTTGAAAATGCTGTGCTGTATGTCACAGCTAATAAACGTACTTTGTGCAAAGTTCCTCCTGCACTGGCAGCAGCACTGCTCCTTGGCATTTGCAGGGGTACTGCTGTGCATAAAGTGCTTTGCTGTGCTGCACGGAGGAACTCTAGCTCACATCTGTGGACAGGGAGAGCTCACCAGGAGCACAGGCAAGTGCCAAATGTGAGGAGCTCTGAAGGGAAGAAAAAGATCACTTTAACTACGGTAACAAATGCATACCTTTGCCATCTGCTGCAGACAATACAGGCTATTCAGCTGCGCATTGCAGGTGGCAGGCAGAGACTGTCGTCACAGCAGAAGGAGTCTGTGCTTTTAAAGACGGTGGTCTTGGTTATAGCTTCACTGTCCCATACGCTGAGAGAAGTACAGTTCAATCTGCAACAACATTTCCAGGGCATGTATGGTAGTGTGGTTGTAGGGTAGGATTTGCCTATACCTTTCACCATGCTGTATGGTTGATTCATTGGTACTCGGTGCTATAAAACTTTGCAAGTGGGGCAATTGGCCATTTCATTTTTTCCTCTCCGCTCTTGTCTCTTCACTGCAAGAATAATAACTCTTCCCCTGCTCAGCAAGGCGGAAAGGCTCTGATATTGTGCTCACGTAAAGGTCACGTAATGACAGTTAAGTATCTGCCCATCAGACTGCAGTCACAGATTATAGGCTAACATTGTTATCGTTTGCCCTTAACCTCAATTCTAGAATTGATAAGTGCTCCTGTGCCCTCTATTTGGAGTGATAATACTTGATTATCCAAGCTCTGCTAAAAAAAGCATGCAAATCTCACTTCTGTAAACAAATCTTAAGTATGAAACAAGAACAACTGATCAGAAGTCAGTGGTAATTCAACAAAGTTCTTAAGTAAACTAACAGTCCTATAGTGGGTATTCTTTTTAATATTTTGTGTTGAAAATTGCAAAAAATCACACTGTCTTCTAATAAATTCTTTGGCTACTCTGTAACAACTTATTTAAAGCTCTGAATGGAAGATAATTGGTTTCCTCAGTGATGAGCCTGTGCTATAAATGGAAACAGCTCAGAGTTTTACAGGTGACACTTCTCCGCTTCGATGCACTTTATGAACTGTTTTGCAAATAAGAAATGGAAATTATTAGCAGTTCTGGGTGACCTGTATCAGCAGTTGTGACTCTATGCCATTGCTCACAATCAGGCTCATAGCAGAAAAAGAATGCTTTATTGAAACAAACACACTTGAAGGATGCAGTGTATTAATTCCCAGGGTTGATTTTCTCCCGTCTTGAGCTATACATGGTGTTAGGATCTTTTTTTCCCTTCTTTTTTTTTTTTCTTTTCTTCCATACTCCATAACTTGAATTGCATGTATTAATATCTTAGAAGTTATTCACAGTTTGTGTGCATTTAAAAGAGAAAAATGTAGATGCTGTCAGGTAATACTATTTCATTTGGCATGAAAGTAGCCAAGCAAAGGTTTTGGTTGACAGCATGTGAAACTAATTTTAAGTAAAATCTGTGTAAAGCCATGAAATTCTATTAGCAATGGTATAGCACCAAATATTTATTTGTTACCAGGATTCAATCATGTTGTGCTTGTGAGCAATAGACACATTTTCATTTTGATGGGTACTCAGCATGCATTAATAGTCCAAGGCAGAGCTAGTAATGTTCTGGTTGTTCCTATGGTCTCATTCAGTCTAGGTTTTACCTAGCATGAACCTGTGGACTAGAGAAGTATTTATTCTGAAGTAAAGCCTAGGCCTTGCAGAAATTGTTATTTAGATGATGCATAATCATTTTATGTTCTTACTTGTGATAAATCACTGCCTCTGAAATATTCTGCATAGAAAGAAAACTGGTAATTTAAGACATGTTACATAGCAGTAGGACAGGGCAGATGGAGCAGACACCAGGAACAGTATGCCAGAAGTGATAACCACAAATGGTTCCTGACTGATGGAATACCAGAGGCCAGCAAGGGGATTCTTGTTTTGTGTTATACAGAAACGTTGCCAAATAGAATAATAACTTCTCTACATAACATTTGTAACAATCGTTACCGCTCAAAAGATAATTCTCTTTGTTTATCAGTTCAACAGAATAATGTAGCTTTTTTAATTTTTATTTAAAGATAAAAACAAAAATCTTACTCTGTATGTAATCTCACTGGTTTTGGAACACTTTTGAATAGACCTTTACTAAACAATCTGTAGGACTGCTCAGTGAGGAACAGCATATTGCTATATTCAGATAGAATTAGATTTGTTGCATGGTAGAGTTTCTAGATGATCTGACTTGATGTTTTTGATACAGTTAGTCTCTTCTACCTTCCTAAAAGATCTGTTCTGTTTTACAGTCACCTGCGAATGATTCAGGGACAGAATCTATTCAGTGCTATCAATTCCCTGTAATGGCAAAAAAGTTACAATTTCTGCCATGGAGCTCAACACTTTCTGATTTATCCTAAATGTCACTAGATGCAGGAACACTTCTGCTATTTTCCTACTCCCAGGGCTCTCCCTACAATTATTTCTTGTTGCTATTTAATGGATTGCATTGTTGTGTTACTGTAGTTGAGGACACAGAAGGTATGGTTACATATCATATTGCTTATTTAGGAAAATAGAGTTAATACTGCAATTTGAATGTTGACCCGGAGCTCCTTGGTGCTTGTCAGGCTGTCGCTGTGGCCACTGATCTCATTTCACCTGTTAATTATTTTTCCCATCTGTTAAATTTGTAATTATGGAGTTACTGGGATTGTAAATGTACTTAATGGAGTAGTGAAAACACAGAAGAAATCTTTCTAACAAGGTCAGAGTTTGTAATACAGGATTGATTTTTATTTATCTTTGTCTGCTTAATTCAGATAAGCTAGAGCTGGGTAGGTTACAAAAATAGCATCATACATTTTAATTACAATTGTTATTTTACATCTCTACTGTATTCTTAGTGAAATAACCAATTATATTACATACTGTACATCAGACAGAACGTCTTAGTAAGTACATAGCAGATGACAATATAACTTCAATTCAGTGTTTTATTACAGAAAATTATTACTGATTCCATAAGTATTTTTTAGTCCCAAATACTAGATATAACATAAATCTTGATGCTCTACCCATGAAAGTAATCTAGGCCTTCCTGAAAAGTGGAGAGAGTGAAGAACCTCAGATCAGGTACCTGATTAGGAATACCAGGATGTTATACGTGTTCAAATCTTACCTTTTGAACTGAGTTGAGGTGGGATGGATAGTTACATGGGCCTCATAGTACAGAACCATGTTGGAGCAGTGCCTGAAGGGATGCAGCCTGTGGGACATCTTTAAGGAATCATTTCAGGGACAGTTTTCAGTGGGAGAGACCTTGCTCTGGGGCAAGAGAAGGGAGTGACCATGATAGAGTGGCAGGGTTGAAGTGTCAGGGACTGTGTATGACCTTCATTCCCTTGCTCCACTTGAAGGGAGTAGGTAGAGGAGGGTGGGAGGGAGGAGATAAAAGAGGATGGATGAAGGGTGAAGGTGTTTTTAGTTTGCTTTTAGTTTCTCATTGTTCTAGTCCATTAGTAATGGTAATAAATTATACTAATCTCCCCATGAGATGTGTTTTGTCTGTGACAGTAACTGGTAAATGATCTTACTGTCCTTATCTCAACTCTCAAGCCCTTTTCCATTGTATTTTCTCTCCTGCTTTTCCTTTGAGGAAAGGGAGTGAGGGAGCAGTTCTGGAGGAATTTAACTGTCCATCAGGGTGAAACCACTGCAGTACTGAACTAACATCTTTTGGCTGAAGGAGACTCATGAAAACCATCTGTGATTTTTGAGTTGAGTAGGATCTCTAGACTAGTCCAGAGCCTTAACCATGTTTAAGACTCATCTGAAAACTTTTTTTTTTTTTTTTTGCAAATACTTGAAGTAAAAGATGTCTCTGAAATAAAGCCTGAAATCTGAACATGTACACATGAACAAGGAAGCCACAAAATACAGTTCTTCCATACAGACAGTACTTCAGTAGGGAAATATATATTTCTGCACAGAGAATTTTCCACAAAGAAAGAGCATCTGGTTTTGAAGGTTACTGCAAATCATGATAGGCTATTCCCTTCCTGGCATATACAACTTCACTCAGGATTGATTGCGTGGATAGATGTCAAGAAAAATAAATGAAGGATTTGCTATCATCTGTCACATTTGACCTTGGACCTTGAAGTCTGAAGGTTATTCGTGTACTAGAGTTATTCTTTCTCTTGTTCTCTTATTCTTTTTGTCTTTTTTTTCCTCATAGTTTCTTTCACTTGTCTGCCTCACAAATCCATGGACTTAGGAGAAGTAATTTACTTTCTTGGAACCCTTTAACCTTAAAAGTACCTTTCTCAAGTTAGTGGTATTATGATTTTGCTCTTTTCATTATTATTTTCTCCCTGAAAACACTTCACTTTTTTTTGCTTCCCTGTAAGTTAGTAACAGCATTGTTTTGCAGATCTCTGGACTAAAACTTAAGAAGACCAAAGACCAAAATATTTATGTTTGAGGTATTTCACATAAATGCTTTATGTCCTGATTTAGAATTCATTTTAGCACTGGAGGTAGGTACACGATTTTTTGCAGCATTATTAAGCTTTTGAGCGTGCCTTATTTTTGCATTTCAACTCAAGTACAACAAAGCAGCAACACTTCAAACTGCATTATACAGATTTGTGGTACTGTCAATTAAGATTGGACTGTACCAGTTTACTGTCAGATATATATATTTGGAAGTAAACTATTATAAAGAACGATATCTTAATATTGCCGGAAACTAAATTTGAAGTGCTGTTCATTTTTGTGGTATACCATACAGTGAAGGGACAGTATTATGTGACCTGTTGTGCCAACCAAAATGAACCAAAGTAACTTCAAAAATGAGTAATTACTTTTTTTAGCTGTTGATTACAGTCCCAGTAGAACTGATCAGAATTCAGTTTGGGGCAGTGGTGGGGGGAAGCACTTCTTAGTTGTCTTCATCACATGTTATCATGTAGCAATGCTGCTTCTAATGGATGCTTGCTAGATCTAAATGCAGGTAGGGAAGGCCAAGTTTGTGTATCCTGTTTCCAATTACAATTACAAAAACAAAACAGGAAAAAAGTTAAAATGAAAGTGCCGGATGAGGAAAGATTTTCGTACCAGCATACCAGAATCCAACCCACTACAGGAGCAGGCTACTTAATGCATAGAGAATAGAAGAGTTGAAGAAAAATATATTTATTTTTCAAAGTAAGAATTCAGTTTTACAGATGCATAGTGGAGCAGCTTTCTCTAGTGCTTTTCACATACTGCTGAGAACAAAAAAAAAAAAAAAAAGAGGAAAGGGGAGGTGATGGGCTAGAATTTCTTGTCCAAGGCACGTGGAGTCCTTGTGTTTTCCAAGATAAAAAAAGCACCTGTTAGTTACTTGTTTTCTGGAAGGGGCTTCTGTGCTTGAAGCCCCAGAGACTATCACATCTGAACACATAGAAAGGAAACCAGTTTGGTCATGCTAATATATCTGGAGCACCCTTGAAAGTGGCTGTTTTGGGTATTTGTTCTTTCAAACCCAAATAAGCTTTAAGCTGAAACATTTTCTACAGGCCAGTCTGAGCAATGTAATCTCACTTTATCCAAGGCATAAAAATCTGTCTTCATAAACTTTTATGTTGTCCTTCTACTTTCAGGTTCCTCTTTGCTGGTTATCTCAATTTCCAAGTATTTTTTTTCTTTTTTTCTTTTTTACTCTTTCTTTCCCTCTTTCCTTTAACTTGTTTCCCTTGTTTTATAGATCTCTTGTTTTCCTCTCTACTCAAGGTTTCTACTTCAATTTTTAAAAGTTGTTCTGAGCTAATCTTTACAGCCCCATATTGCTGCTAAACCTATTTTGTACTTCTTATATGTGTAGACAAGCCAGGATGAATTTCAGTTTCCTAAAACCTGCAGAAACATTAGCCACACACACCATCAAAGCTTCCTTTCCCCAGGCATGCACATACATGCTTCAGTTTCTCCTGATGTCTTTTCTTCTCCTGGTTCAAGTGTCCCCTCCTGCAGTACAGTGGTAAGGAATTTCTTGAAATTTTCATAGCAAAGGAACCTAAATATGCTTTCCTCATAGTTACAACACTTCCAACACTTGTTTCTGGAGCCTAGGCAACGTGCCTCATTAATATTGCCTGCCTTGTTTCTAGTTGTTCTGCTTTCCTTTAGCCAAGTTCTCTGTCATTCTGCTCTTGGCAAACTTTTATAGCCTGCAGCATGATTGCTTTCTCAATCTCCCACTTATTTTTGAACTTAAAAATAAATAAATATATTTCCTGTTCTATGAAACCTCCCTCCTCTGCAGCTGTCCCACCATGCGCTATGGTTTTGTTGCCATGTGCAATTTCCCAGGAGCTTTCTTTGCCAGTTCTTAAGAATCTCCTTCTTCTGAGGCAAGTATACCATATTGAGTTCTGCATGCTTTCTTCAGTGTGCTGTAAGGAAGCACATTCTCTCTGAATACAGTGATGGTTGTTGTACTTGACATCAGTGTGAAGCTTAATTTAAAATTCATGTACTGTATTTGATTATTAGGATTGCTAATATCTGAAAGCATTTTCCTGTCATTTTTTTTCCATCAGGTAGCTACTTTTGTTTTTTCATTTTCTGTTGTGCAATTCTGGTACAGCACAAATGATATTTCTATAGTAAAGCACTGAGGGCTCTGTTGTACCAGCAGTAACAGACCATTAGTGTCAGTGATTAGTATGGCAAAAAAATGATTTTGGGTTAACATCAAAGGCACAGTTTTCAGAGAAGATTGTCAGATGCTTTGCACACTGCTGTACTACTTTTTGACTTCTCCACTTTGGTGGAAGGTTTTTCCATACATTGCACCGTATATTTGTTCTTAAAATGAATCAATATAGCAAAGTCATGAATGCTTGTGGTTTGTGCAATACTCTTTTGGTATCTTGTATACATAAGTGAACAGTATTTTGAACAGTATTCCCCTTCACATGTGGAATGACTTGCGTCCTCACAACCTTTTTGCAAGGGTCGTGTTCATCTGGTTTTCTTTTTGAACACTGAGTCACTGAGTACAGTTGCCAGCTCTTTGTAAAAGTCAACCAATAACCTCATGACATTTGTTGTCTCCTATATCAGGTTCACTAAATATGATTTTCAACTGGAAATAGCAGCAGCGAAGTTTGTTTACCGAATATAATTGGAGCCTTTTCTGATCATCCCTGGCTTGGTATGCCATTCGTGCTGATGGACTGAGGCCACAAAGATGCATAATAGAGTTCCTTTTGACAAGACAAAACTATTCTAATCTGGGACTTGTACCAACAGCACCATCTGCCATCCTTGATGAACTTTGTGTAAGGATAAAACAGCAGAAATTAAGCACAAAGCTAAGTCTTTTGTCAGGCAATGAAGAATTAATGATTTTGCTTCATCTAGTAAGGAATATAAGCAATAGAATCATTAAAAAGAGTGAATGAGACAGATTTAGCTGTCTTTCATATTCAGATCAGTGACCAGTTTTTACGATTCCTTTACAGTAGGATAAAATTATATTGAGAGAAAGATTTTATCAAAATATTTATATCAAAATACTTTATTAGAAAGAAACTAAATAATTCAATTTTATTCAGCATAAGGAAAATGTAACACGTAGAAAAAAATGTTATCTTCAGCAATGTCTTTGCTCAGATATGTTAAGATAATTTTAGTTAGAAGATTGCTATTAGTATATTAAGTGCAATGGATGACCTGAATATTTTTAGGGTGTCAAACACCTTCAGATTTTTCAGCTAAATGTACTACCCTACCAGAAAATAAGAACATGATTTGATCCACTTGGGTGCCATCTTAGCTTGAAAGGAAATACCATTTTCAAGTCTAGCAACTGTCTACGTATCCCTGTTCCTTTTCCTTCAAAGTTTTGGCTTTCAGGAGGTCATGATGAGAGAAATGTGCGCTATTGCTTTTGATGATGTAGATCAACATCAAAAACTGTGATCATTGTAATTTGTTATTATTTCATACTAGATGATATATTCAGGTATTCATTTCTTAGGGGATTCTAGATAACATCCGACACAAGTAGGTAACTTGATTTCTTTGGGTTGTTGTTTTTTTGTTGCTTTTTTTTTGTTTTTTTTGTTGTTGTTGTTGTTTTGGATTCCAGTTGTTTGGGAATTTGGTTCTCTTTTCATTCCTATTAGTCAATTTCTCCAGGTCAAGACTAGATTTGCAAGAGAACTGACTGCTGTTACTACTACTGCTTTAGATAGGATATTTTGATTGCCAGTATCAAGGCAGTGGATGTTGTCAGTACCTGGAAGAACAGTTCCTCTCAAACACAGTAAGAGACACCATCAACCTCATGGTTTATCAGCAGACTGCTATCAATTTTTAAATGCATTTTTAAAGGACATTTTGCTTTCTTTTCTCTTCTTGCTTACCACTGGTATGCTATTACAGAATGGTAAAAATCCTACATAATTTTGCTGACTTCTTTCCTTAATAACTTAAAACAGACAGAGGAGTGTCATCTTGGAAAACAAATTTTCCCTCTTTCACCCCATTTATCAGCTATTTCATCTCTGTTCACTTGTTCTTGCTCCCTCCATCTCATCATGACCTTGTCTTCTATTTTGTTGTTCCAGACATTTTTGCAAACCATGCTTTCCAGCTCCTCAACAGGCCTCATTCTCTCTCTCTTTTCACCCTCACTCCTTGCCTCTAGCTTGTTCTCTTTGATTCAGATACTTTTCTTCTTAAAATGTTATGGAACCAAAGGCTGGAGTCTGCACAAAGCAGCCTATATGTGTACTGAGTCTGCTACTGCCTGTTGCAGTCCAGTGCGAGCTTCAGACGCCTTCTCTTGTGTAGAACCCAGCTGCCACTTATGTAGGAAAACCTTTGCCAAGAGTATACAAACATCAGCCTGTTAGAGCCTTGCAAACTGTCCTCATTGAGGTGAATTTTCTCAGGAAGAGCCTCCCAAGTGAAGCGAGTGATGTTGCAGCTGTCCTACAGCAGCTTTCATGGAGCAATCTCGAGGACTCTTAAAGCATGAAGACATGGCTGAAGTAGGTAGTACTATACTGATGTACACAATTGAGCATTAAAGAGGTATTCTAGCATATCATTAGTGTTTGTATTCAATAGAAGTGCAGCAGAGTGGCACTTTATTTACATCATTATTTGTACTAGAAGTGTGCAATTTTTTGTGGAGAGATGTAATGTTGAAGTCTCGATTTTCAGAGCCAAAGGAATTGATTTCAGCAGAGAGAGTGAAGTGTATCCCCTTCACCTCAAGTGAGTGGCCTACCCCTGTTTGTGGAGAAGGCATTCATCCCTCGAATTTCAGCATATGCGCAAAATCCAAATGCTGCACTTGTTGCATTTTGGGAGCACTTGCAGGAGCAAAGAGAAAAAATATATACACAGCTTAGGAAAGGTGTAAGTCTGCAGCCACTCCTGAATTCTTTACCTCATCACAAGCAGCATGTGGCAGACACATTTCCACCCCGTGGGGGACAGGCATTGTACATACTCATTCGATGTTCTTTTCCCTGTGCCCTCCTGACATTTCTTGTCACATTAATTTTCCCTATTCCTAAGACACTGATGTCTTTTTCTAACTGAATCATGAAAAGAAAACAAACAAACAAACAAAAAACCTTCTTTTTTAACTTCTTTTTCAAATTAATCACTATTTAATCCCAATTTCATGGGAAAAAAGAAAGCTTCAATGAGCAGGGAAATTAAAATTGCAAAAATCAAATCCCGACTCTTTGTTTTTTTTTTGCCTCTGCAGTCAACTCTGTCTCTGTCTCTCTCTCAAATGTCATATTAGCTTTCCTTTCCTGACAGTCATAGACTTAACTGCAGTCGTTACACTATGCTTCAACTCCAGACCATGGGAGAGGTACTGCAAATAGTGAGGCAAACCCTGTCTCTCTTTTAAGCTAGACTTTATTTCAGAAACATACAGCCATTTGGAAAGGCTGTGACCCCTAGTACGTAATAGAGTCTCAGGGATGATAAGAAGGGGGCAAAACTCAAAATGAAGTGCATCACATCCAATTGAAACGCCAAAAATACACGATTTCTTTTACCCAGAAATTGTCTTCCATGAAATCAGATTTTTTCATGGGAAAAGTTTTGCTTTGATCAAGTATTTTGCCTTACAACAAGCTTGGCGAAGGACTGGTTTCTTGAGCTGTCCCCAACCAAACACTTTTCTGCTATCTCTTCGGTGTTACAGTGGGTGTCCTTTTGCTGCCTGGGTTTACATGCAGCAGAGTTTCTGTGTGCATGGTGCCTGTGGTCAGACTGCATGTCTCCTCCAGCCAGGATGTGGCATGCCATGGAAGCTGTGCGTGAGCACTGTTGGGAGAACTGAGTATACAAGGAGTACTGGCACCACTTGAGTTGCTGTGCTGTACAGCAGTATGGCATTGCAAGAGTGCAATGTAATGATGAACTGAGCCTGAGAGAAATACTACAGGTCAGCTCTGTAAGGCGAAGTAAAACATGCTGATAAATGAATCTGAGTCTTTTGCTTGAAAATCACAGGAACAAGCATCAAATTCATTACTGAAGGGTTTTTTTGTTGTTGTTGTTGTTGTTTTTTTTTTTTTGATACTTCATTAATATCCAATTGAGGAACATTTTCCTCTGATTTTTAGGTAAAATATGTCGGAAATATCACTATCTCTCTGAGATGGGAATTCTGATTTGGTCTGATAAGCTGTGGTAATTACTTTGATCAAAGTTCAGATGAGATATTGGGAGTTACCTCATCTTTACTATCCTGAGAACTGTACTGGCATCTCTAATATTCATAATTACATGGGTCTTGCTCTTCTTAAAGAAAAGCACATGGCAAGGGCTGAATCTAAAGGCATTATTTTAAAACCATACAGTGTGCGTGTGTCATGAGGCCAGCCAGAACAGTCTAGCAGGGACTGAGGCAAGAATTTTCATTTCCAAAACTGTAAGGCTGAATAATTTCAGCATGTCCTATTCGCTTCTACCACCTTTAACCTCTAGTGAGGAGAACCACAGCAGTGTTCAGACTTCAAAATAATGTTATTTTGGGAAGAAAAACCACTCTGTTGTTGGACAACTTTATTAACTCTTTGGACAAAAATAAATTTTCTATCAAATTGCTGCATTGCAAATCTTAAATTTGCTATTTACCAACTTGTTCTGTATCGAGGGATGATGTGACAGCGTTTTAACTTTACTGATATTTTCTTAATGACTTCTGCTCATAGTCTGCTGTAATAATTTATGCCTTGATTGTGCTCAGTTATCTTCTGGCTGATAACACAGCTCATTTTACAAACAGCATTCATTGTAATGTAGCTGTTTGGTGCTGGCATAGAAAGCCTTAGTAATAACTTCAGCGGGCTAATGTCATCCTCTACTCTGTTGTTGCTCAATTATAGATCAGAAAGTATTGTGTTTTCTGTTCATTGCCTGTGACAGCCCTGGGTTACCTACTGGAAGTGATGTGTACTATTTTTTCTCTGTTTATGTGAAAAATGGATTTGATGCCTTTTTATCCACTCAGAAGTATTTCAAACATTCTCTTGGGAAGTTCAGAATGTCCTTGAGGGACAAAGACATACACCATTCTAACAGTCCTTTATACTGTTATACTTTCCACCAGAATAGCTATTCTGAGTTAAGGATTCACAGGTTGTGTTTGTAAGCAAAAAAAGTTGGTGATAGGAATCTGTTGTTCACAGCTTGCTTAGCCCAGAAACTTCTGTAGTCTTTTCCCTGTACCACTTGGGGTACTTTCTGGGATATGCTTGATCCTTTGCTCTTTTCTGGATTAGACATTCCTACTTAATTCCACTTAAGAGTCTTCCGCACGTGTATTACACCCTGTGCAGGAACTGGCCTTTTCTCTCTCATTCATTCCTCAGATAGTTATCACTGTGTGTCATATCATCATCACTCCCCTCCTTCCTTTCCACCTCCTGACTCACATTTGGTTTGATTTGGTGTGAGAGGCCTGCGATGCACCGTTCAGTTTATGTAACTAGCAAAAGAGACGTATACACACTTTATTTTCTGACTCTGTTTCAACAGTCTGGCACTATACCTTCCTGAATCCTTTATTGTGGAGTGACTGCTGAAGGGTGACGTTGCTGATCCTTATTCCCTTTTAGAAAAGCTATCAGTGTTACACAAGTCTCATCCATCTGCTTGGGAATTCAACTCTAAAATTATTTTTAATGGTGTAGAAGAATCATAAACTCAATATGTTTTCAGCCACAGAAGTAGAAGGAAGGGAGGGTGTGTTCCTCCAGCTCATTAATCTGAATGAGAAATGAAAACAGCTTCCTAGCCATTTACTATTTGCTCCAAAGTAAATCTATCTAAATATTAGTGCACTGATGATAATAAAAAGGGGAGGGGGGAAGAGAGGCAGGAAAAAAAGCCTTGCCATTAGCTTGTCACGCTCTGTAGCAAGGTACATGAGAGACCAAAGATATATGTACTATGGCATTTCTGTAATGAAAACTTGAGCAATAAAAGTGGTTTCTGCTATGTTCTGGAAAAAGAACTCTCAGAGGAAACACATTAACAGTATTTCACATTACAAATTATTATTGCATATTCAGCTATTGTTTCAAATGAGAATTGTGTGTACTGCAGGGTGAGAAAAGATATAGTTAGTATTTCTTCAGTAAGCATAATTAAGATTTTATGTATCTGGCCATATCAGTTCTACGCTGTAAATTTAAGTTAATACTTTCACAGAATGATGAATTGGTTGTGCCTAGGATACTTGATGGGCTTACACATGTAGTTTAGATTACAGTTATGATGGCTGATCTCTTCAGTTTCACTGGTCTTAAATGGAAGAAGGCATTCCAGTGTGAAAACAAGACTTACTGGATGTATATGTTAAGCTGCAATCCTCCATGTTGTATGAGTTTACAGACTTCATGTTGTAGATGTTATGTATTGCCAAACAATACTATATATGCTAGGAGTGCAAGTTGCATTTTTCCCACTGCATCCAAAGAATTTTGAATGCGTTAAATGCTTTATAAGAACATTACATTCTTGTGTTTTGTTTCACCCACTTTCCTTTCTCCATCCAGGAGGTATGTATGCATGGAAAGCTGATTATTTTAATTACATTCTTACTCTGTAAATAGTTTTATGACCTTACACAAGAGGTTTCAGTTGTCTTCAGGGTGATTTGATAGAAAGTTTACAATATAATAGTGAGTTTCTGTTTGCTAGCTTGAAGTTATTGTGTTGTTAGAATGCTGGTATTCTCCTTACTCCTTCTGCCACTTTCCTAGAAGAAGCGTCCATACTTCGTGTCATCATCCACCATCCTCCTGGCTGAAGAGCTGGGTCCTCCATTCGTCTTTATGTGCTTCTTTATATTCTCAGGAAATGGCCTTCCAACTCTTATCTCTGAACTGCTTTTAGTTGGCTTTGACCAAATACCTCTATTTCCATTTATGGCCAAGGATCTGTGAACAAAACTACTGTTTTTGTGGTTTTTGTTTTTTTTTTTTACTTGTACTTTTGAATTTATCTTCAAACGTGTATNAAATTCCCTTTATTGCCAAATAGGCAAGAGGATTTGTAAAAAACTTCTGGTTTTTTTTTTTTTTTTTTACTTGTACTTTTGAATTTATCTTCAAACGTGTATGAAAGGAAGAGAGAGAAATGATTTTCTTAGTGTATTAATTTCTGGGGGTAAAATTGGAAAAATCTTGGAGACAACCAGAAAATGTTTCAAAAGTGGCATGACACTGACATTTTTGTTTTTTTCACACCCCAGTGTCTTGCCCTATTTACCCTTGTTGTGGTCTGGCAGAATGGGATTCTAGTCATATAAACACTTTGGAGAAGGCTTCAAAGAAGCATTCCTTTAAGTTTGCCACTTATATCTTATATACTGCTTGCATTTCTTCCTTGATGATGATGCATCAAGATTTGAGAATATCTAACCCTTATCAACAGTATCATTAACATCTATCCTAGTGATGCTGTAGTGTAGCCTTATAACTATGTTCTCAGAATGCTTCTTGCTGGCAGAGATTTCATGAGCACTTCATTGCTAGCTAGAAATGGTTCTAGCAATCCACTGAAATGCACTATTTCGATGAAAGGAGTTAATTTTCCTTTCTCTTCCACTGAGACTGCAAGCCACAGTGGCATCCCAAGAAATCCTGACTGCACTCAAATGGCAATTAAGTGGTGGGTTTTTGTTTTTATCTTTTTTCCCCTCTTCACAGTTGCCTGTTAGAGGATCTGAGCCATTCAAGTTACTTGCAGACCCACATGCTGGGAGGATACAACCCCCAGAAGTTCTGGAGGAATGAGTGCGAGAGTAAAGCACTGTTCCAGAATCAGTTGATCAACTGTTAATTTGCCATGAGGTTGCTCACTTAAATTGAGGTTAATCCTCGAGCTCTGGTGTGACTGAGGATATCTTATCACTGCACTGAGGACATATGGTGACCAAATGATGTAGTTTATTTATGGAGTAATGTGTCTAACCAATCCATATTGCAAGTACAGTGTATTGTAAAGGTGCATATCAGTGTCTAACTGAGTAGAAATAGACAGTTTAACTCAGTATATATCTCAGGGAAACTATTTGCATTATTCCCTTTATATCTTTCATTATAACAATTATTTTGAAGTCAGGATCTTCCTGTGTTGTTAATGAATCCCAAAACAGATTGAGTGGAATTTTTGTGAATACTCTGCTGTTTCTTTTAAAGTTGCTCTTCTGTGATCATTTATAGCAGAATATATGTTTATAATTATATGCACAGATCACACACATGGAGCAGGTACAATCTGAATCAAAGCAAACTTGTCCTAAAGGATAAGTAGTCACTGAAAACATACTTGCAGCTTTATTCCATTGTCAGTAACTTGTTAAGCAGTGTGTATAAAACACTTAAGTCTGGCAACTGGAAGAGTGACATCAAGTGTGTGTGTAGAACCAGGTAAATGGAGCATAAGATTTTCAGTGTTCCAAAAACAGCAGGCATCTTCCAATGACAGTCTCCTACAAGGTAGCATCAAGTCTTTTCATTGCCCAGTTCTAGATCTTTAGAATTATAAATATGTCCATAGAGGTTAACAGACTTTCAGACAAGTCTTAAGACATCAACCAGGAGTGCAGCCATGTTTGATGCATCTGACTTTTCTGATATGTTTTAAAATATGTGGAATTAGAGAAGGCACCTATGGAGTATTTTTACATTTTTCTGTTTTAATGTGTACAGCATGTGGCAGAGAAGCTTGGTGAAAGAAAGGCACTGAAACATCTCAACAGAATGTCACCCTCTGGTTGTTTGGTTTGGTTTTATTGTTTTTGTTGTTGCAGTTCTTTGTTTTCCAAGCAATATGGGAAATTGTGCCCAGATCTCCCTGCAAGTTTTATCTTCAACGCAACATTCCAGAAAGTAAATTTTAATATGTGAATTCCAAACAGCAACAGTGAGGCAAGTAAATCGTAGATATAATGTTGATTTTTAGCTACTGCCAGTGCTGGCTGCTAGCAAGCTCTCCCTGGGGGAGATGGTGTAAGATGTCCATCAAGATGGAAAGACAAAGTAGAGAAACAAAGAACTGATACTAATGCATGACAGTGTTTAGCTGTGTATAAATTAATGCTTTGCTATCCAGAAACACCTTTCAGGTAAAAATCTGTAGGGCTTTATCAAATACAAAGCTTTTTTATGACAACTTTTCTGCTATCTTACAGATAACAGATTAGAAGATCATCAATGTCAAGGGGCTGTTCACAACTCTGTATTCAGAGCCCAGCAGTCCTGTATCACAGTCCTGTGTGGTGTTATGAGACTTCTTCATTTTTGAGCTGTTGTCCTTCTGAACTCATGTTCTGTAACATTTTGCTGAACTGAAGAAGTTTTGTCATCACGTTGTTTGTACTGCTTTTTTTTTTTCTTTGTGAGTGCATTTTTTCCATCATACAGCTGTAATTGGAATGTCAACTTTCAGCTCTCCAAGTAATAAAAGCAAATTCTGTAATTAGAGGTTTTATGGCTTTGGACTGATGATACAGACCAACAGATGAAATCACTTCATTGTCCAGGATGATTTGTTGCCCAGAGCAGGTATGATATCTTGAAGTATCTTCCAGAGTTCATTGGGAGATAAGAGCAGACATTTGTCTGCATGAAATTAAACCTACCCTAAATATAAATATTGGGCAAATTATGACATTTAATTCAAAAATATCTGATTTCAGAGAAAGTATAGTACTGTCCCACCACTAAGGCCAGAGGCATTTTGTGCCTTCAGTTGGACTAGTTAGGTCTGCTTTTCCTAGCATTATTTGTAACGTCTGTTGTTGCCTTCCATGACAGTAGGTTGCCTGTTGTCTTCATTTGGTGTGATAGTTTTCCAGCATAAGGAGGGGTAGGTCAGACTTGGAGTACTGGCTAGACCTGTGTCCCTGTTGGTTGTTCCCTTTGGACTCCCTTTCTTTCTCTAACACTGTGAAGTTTCTTCTGCTCTCAAATAAAAAAAACTTGAAATTAATAACAATCCTAAAAGATTTACCAGTGGCTTCTGTTGTTATGAAGACTGTAAGGTTAAGCCAAATCTCTTCGTGTTATGACATTGACATTCCTGTCTCTCGGAAATTGGTGGTGTTACATTCCAGGGCAATTCAGGTTTCCTTGAGTAGGATGAATGGCAGCAAAGCCCACTTCTGGGAAAATGGGCTGTTACTGGTGGTGCAGAGGTACAGTTAGCTGTAAAGCATTAAAATTTTAAAGTTCTCTCATCGATCTGTTTAGCCCTTTCTCGAATACTTGCTATTACCACCTTTCTAGTTCAGCGTGATACTTAGTCATAAGTTGAATCTTAAAGTTCAGAATGCCAGTGATGAAAACTATAACGTCCTTAAGGTGAATATGGTTTGTTCAAGTCTGGAATGGTCTTTGGGAATTCAGTCATTCATTGTTCCCTATTGAGTCACTGGAGGTATGTCCACCTGTAAACTGCTAAATTGTGCATCTCTTCTTTCTACTGTTTCTTTTCCAGTTTTATGTGTACAGCACTCACAGCTCTCACATAGCATTCAATCAGAAATGCATACAGCAATTCTGGAGGGCATATAACTTTCTGCATTACCTTCTGCAGGCTGCCAAACTCTTGTGTCAGATCCAAACACACAGTTGGTAGGATTGTTTTGATGAGCAATATGATTTGCCCTGTTTTCCCATGTGGACTTGGACTGGAAGTGGCCGACCAAACGTGGGAATTGGCCCAAAAACTGAAAGCTGAGATTTGGCAATAAAACTGATGGGGAACACAGGCTAGATCAGATCTTTCTTCGTCTAATGCTGTGTTTTCAGGAGTGGAATAGGCATTTCAGAAAACTATGCACTAAATTAATACTGGATTATCAGCTTTTCTGCATCTTAGATTTTATCCTAGTTTTTTATCCTAGTATTTTCTACAGCTATAAAGTGCCCTAAGCTTTGAAAAAATTAAGGTTGAGGAAAGAACATCTCATGAAAGTTTCTGTTTCTCAGTAATTTGTTATCATTTGGTTTTTGTTTTTGTTTTTTGCCTTGCACTGCCAACACCTTTCCAAGAGTTACATGTATGTTTGCTTGTTAGGTCTTTCTTTTCTGTCCTTGTGCACGGAATCCATTCCCCTCCCCATGAGTACCAGCCTTGAGATACTGCTCTGTACAACTCTTAGCTAGGATTTATCTATTCTATTGGTTTTTGAGATGAGGTATCGATCCCTCTTTCTGCTAACAGAAATCCTACTCTGCGATGAAAAAGATTTTTGAGATAGAAGTATAATTGAGATAGCTATGTTTCTATCAAAACTTTTGTTTTGTGGCATTTTCATTTTCAGACAAAACATCTGAAATTCTCTTAAGTGTCGTCTCAACAAATTATTTTAAAAAATATTAACAATAGGTACTGTTACAAAGTTATAATCCTTTTCTGATATGGTACTTTTAATGCCATGTGTTATATCTGACAGCTTGTTCATTTATATTATTTCTATCCCAGATTATGATGTTGGGAAGCATGAATAATGGTTGTTACTTTGGTAGGAGGCTTTAAGTTGTGAAAACTGTTATAGCTGTGCTGGCTTTATGAGTGAGTAAAAAGCTGTGCAAGGGAGTTAACAACTCAATCTGCTCCCTTTCTCCCAGTATTACTCACTAGAGCATTTCTGTAAGCACTGCTGTTACACCTCTCTTCCCAATTGTTTAATGATTGACATTAGTCTGTTTGAATCTTCCACAAATGCATCATCTTCTACATGCCTCACACACCAAGTCTTCAGCCTCTCCTCACACTAGAGCTCTGTCACCAGCTTTGCTGCCCTCCTCTGGATGCTTTCAAGGTCTTTAACATCCTTTTTGTATTGCACAGCAGCATATCACCTCTTTTGACCAGCTGGCTCTACTGTATTTCATGCACCCCAGAATGCTCTCTTGGCTGTGAGGGTACACTGCTGCCTCACACTGAGCTGCTGTCATGAACACCCACACGTCCCTTCCTCCTGAGCTACTCCACAGCCACTCATCTCCCAGTCTGTGCCTGTCTGGATTTACTCCATCCCAGGTGCAGCGCCCAGCTTTTTTCTTTGTTGAATTTCATGCCATTTTTAATTTAAATCTGTCTAGATCTAGAAAGAAGAAATGAGTTAAGAGGTCTTTATTGCTTTAGTCTTCACAGTCTGCTCACAGACCTTGGAGAATATCAGTACAGCATGAAAAGGAGAAGTGCAGGCAGCATCCAGGGGGCAACGAGATGGGAACTGCTTAAAGAAGGTGACTGTATTCAGTCCCATGGGGCTAGATATACCCAGGAGTTCTGAGAGCAGCCAGCGTGTTTATGAGGCTAATGTTGAATGTCTACAAAAAGATTTAGTGATGGGGAAGAAAGGAGAAAAATTCCTCACAGTTGAAAGAATTATGGCAGGGTTCTGGTAAGGCAAGAAGGTGGAGGGCCTGAAGAACTCATCAGCCTTATTCCCGTCCCTGAAAAGGGCATGATGCAGTATCTTCTTGGAGTCTGTTGGACTAGATAGCTTCCAACAAATACATTTATTATTCTACTGTCTGAAAATTGAACCCAGATCTTTGATAATCATCTTTTCATTTCAGTTGATGTTCTGTTTTGCTTCCTCAGCTGTGTTCTATTTATGATAGGTCTCAAAGCATTGTTCTCAGTCAGATTTGCTGTGATTTTACACAAGAGTTAGGTCATGTCTGAAGCTATGTGTTGCAGCTTTGAGTAGTTTGGTATTTGTTCTTTATTATCCATAGCAAATCAATATTCAAAATTGAATTTCTTTCTTTTTCACTGAGTTCAGGTTCTTCCAGTACTCAAGAAGAGAATAAGTGCAAGGAATTTAAACTAGTCTCTTGAGAAGGTCAGAAAGGATTGATCACTTCTTGATTTATCATGCTGTAACAACGGGATTGGTGTAACAACAGGATTGCTGTGTTGTTGTTGTGTTTTGGAGGTTTTTGTTTTTGTTCTTGTTTTCTTTAAAAAAAATCTCATCACCACTATTGTGCAACAGCTGTATGCCAGAGGCAGACATCAGAATTAGTGACATCAGTGGTCTGGTACATTTGATACACAGGTAGAAAAATATACATCACGCTTCCAGAGCCCAGCGTAAGATTATTTTCTCCTACTTGAGATGTTTCAGGTTACAATTTGATCATTTTTGTTGAAAGTTTTAATGTATGTGTAAATATTAGCAGTTCTGAAATTGGGAAAGGCTTCTCAGCATTAAGCCTTTCCCAAATAATGAGGAGACTTTTTATTCTGGTGGGTTTGGTGTTTGTTAGGTTTTTGGGTTTTTTAATATACTTTGATTGTATATATTATACCAAAATTTAAGTTTATTATATTTTCAGGAGAACATAACAGTTCCTCTACACTTGTTAATTAGGTCACAGCTTGATCTGGTGATTGAGCACCTGGTGAAGGGGTGTGGCTGGCCCAAGGAGCACAGGAACATTGTTTGCACCTGTGCTCTACCCCAGAGGGGGTAGACCCTAGGTGGAGCCACACTGGGCTCATATATATGCATCTCCCACTGAAGGGAGAGCATCTTTTGGACCTGTGCTGCTTCCTCAGAAGGAATGCTATGGAGCCAGAGAGCCCCTTCACCAATTGGGTGAGTTCAACTCTTCTTTCTGTCTGACTACTGGCTTACCTGTGAATAAATTGCCTGGTATCGATAAGCAGTTTGTCAGAAGCAGTTTGGTTTCTTTGTGGGCTTAACATTGTCTTCCTAATCCAGTGGATAAGTTTGTGAGATGATATCTGTGAAATGCCGGTGTTCTCAGTGATGTGAAGCCAGTGTAATTGTGCTAAAGATTATATTTCACATGCAAGATCTGTTTCCATAAACACTAGACTCCTGCATGGCAATCTCATGCCCTAGCTCTGTAGGACCCTTTTCTTACCTTCATTTTTTACTGTGATACGGGAAACGAAGGTATGCTGTGAGGTCAGGATTCCTTTAGTTTCTGATAGAGCTAACTATTTATCCTTGTGTGCGGAATGGAAGAAATTAATACTGTTACGCTGAGATTTGCTGCAGAACTTGGTTTCAGGACTGATTCTCATTCTTAAGCTTCATGCATCCTGTGCCTTATTGTGGAGCAAACAAAGGTGAGGATATTGCCTTCTGACAGGATGCAAACACACTCGTAAAGGTATTTATTGAGATACAGTTCAGAATATGATGAAGGGACAAATAGCTAATTCTCTCCAAAGGTTGGTTAAGTCTTCAGAAGGGGCAATCTCCAAATAGAGGTTCTGCTCCCTTGGCTGCTAACTCTTAAATGATCATGAGGAGGTTGCCCAGCTGCATTGCTTGCACCTGTGCACCATGGATTAGCCATGCTTTCTCACCTGGTACTCAATCACTGGTTCAGACCGTGGCCTAGCAATCCCCATGCATTTACTAAGTATCTTTCTGGTCTCCTGCTTTAATATAGTGCTCAATACAAACTGAGCAGACCAAGTCCAGACGATTGCACTGACAGCATCTGCTCTTGCATATAATTGCTGCCTCTGTTCTGTGCTAACAGGCTTCAGACTGGTATGGGTCTGAAGACCATGCAGTCATGCGATATGGGGGCTGTCTCATTACTAAATCTAGCTGAGGGGAGAGGACTTTGCAGCAAAGGCTTGCCAGGTGCAGCAATCAGCACATGCAGTATCACAGAATGGATGAAACTGTTTTGCTTCAGTCTGTGTCTGAACATGTAGTGCGTTCTTTATGTGAGTTGGCAACTCAGGGTCTATGCCACCTCTTGGCTGGGAATCATACAAACTTTCTTCAGAAACGGGTGTGCTGCAAGAGAGGAGAGGAACTCCTTTGCCTTCTGTACAGCTCTATTGAGAGTGCATCAGTTTTTAGAGGGAAAAAACACACAAACTGGCCACAAGACACCTGCAGAACTCTGTGCTATTGTGGGTTAGCTTCAATGGGATGCCTCTGTTACAAGGCCTGTATGTTCCTTTCCACCCTTGTAATTCTGTCAAGAAGTGTGATCTGTGAGGATGCACACGTGGTGCAAAGTACTGATTGGGTCAGCTTGTCATGGAGGAGTGTTGAGTTTTATCAAATCTTCAACAGCTTTCTCTGCTGGGGATAAATGTTCTTTCCATTACCTGGAATCCTGGCATCCTTCATCCAGCATGATTCTGTGGGGTGCAATTGAACTGAGAGTCGTATGGTGTGGATTGTCATCACAAAAGCATATCTGAAGAAAATTGCCTGAAAAAGCTACCATCTGGAGGGGGGGGGGAAGTTCACAGCAGATAAATATTTTCTCAAGGCTCACTTTTGAAAGTAACTAAGTCAAAGCTGGTGGAGACAGGGGACCTCGTAGTCCATTGCTGCCTGTTCTTGGGTCAACGTCAGGTGTTATGAGGGTTGTAATGAGCTCACAGGAGATGGCACAACAGAGCATTTTGAAGCTGTAGAGATGATGTGTAGCCGAGTACAGAAAAAAACATCAGTCAATAGTTGCTCGCTTTTACATTTGGTTGTCATGCTTATAGCCCATGGGGTCTGTTTTGGGTACAAATGAGGCTTCTACATTTGAAATCCTGGCTGAAATCTGTACTGTGATCAAGACAAATGTTTTCTCCTTATAACAGGAAACCATTTGTACTTAGTACTGACTCAGTTGCTTGTACCTTTCTGAAGGAAGACCAAATGCATTAAATGATCGGGAAAGCAGTGTTCTTATCCTTTAACTGCAAAGTTGACTGCTCCTTACGGACTGCAGCTGAACGTGGTGTTCAAGTGCTGTATCAGATGTCACTGTCACAGTGCAGCATGCTGTTTTATCTCTGCTGCTTTAGACACGTGACTGCATCCAGGAAGACCTGGATGCAACTCTAACAGTCTGCTCCATTGCTGTGTTTGGTGGTGCACAAATGAGAGAACGTGCCTTTAAACTTAATGAAAGTGTTAGCCTTCTGGATCTTAATCCCAGACATCTGGCATTATGCAGAGGAGGGGGAATGCCTTACTACAGTGCTGTGGCCTGTAGGTGCTATGGCAATACAAATACGGAAGATTAAGTAATCATTCAAATGTTTCAGAGATTAGCTTGAGGTTTCCAGTCATTTTTTTGGGCTGCATACAGACTTTTAAATTTGACAGTTTGCATTTTGTTTCCCAGCTGTACGTTCATCTCTGTGATTCTTAGTTGAAGGAAAAGTTGAAAAAGAAGTGACATCTAACAGGGAGATGCAGCTGCTTGTTAAACTGAGGTAACTTGTTTTCTGTTGGCAGCACAGGAAGGCATAGTTAGCTTCATTCTCTTAGTCTTCGTTCTTTGCAGTGTTCACTATTTGCAGTTCTACTGTGTTCTACATTTCTTATAATTAACTTTGACTTAAAAAAAAATAAAAAATAAAAACCTTTTGGGCAGAAAAAATATCAGGATAAATAAATGTTATTCCAACTGGGGGCAAGTAATATATGAAATACGTCACTGATATACTTGTAAGTCTTTACTTATTGGTTTTAATATGGTGTTTGGATACACCATCAACAAAATGTTTGCTTTTTATTCTGGGCGCTGTCTCCTGGCTCATAGTGCAGATAGTTTCAAGATGTAATGACTTAGCATGCTGAAAGTGCACTGACTCTGTCTACAAACAAAAGAGTATGTGATTTAAAACTATCAGCAAGAGCCTGACTTTCTGCCCATTGAAGTAATCATTGAAATAGAATAATAGAATGCTTTTTGCCTACTTACCGAACAGTATAGAGCTTATAAACATTTAAGCCAATTTCTGCAACTACTGGAAACCAAGCAGTGGGAATTGCGTGAGTCCCCACACACAAATGAAAGCTCTAGAGTTGATGGTAGATTTTTATTTCTTTTTTTTCTTCTAGCAATGCTGGTTTTCCTTTCATAACTCCCTGCTTAGCTTTGTCTGTGTTTTACCTCATTTTCAGCAGCAACTTCCTTCTTAAATTCTGAAGGGAGTGGTAAGGTCACGAAATCTTGGACCCAGCCACTCTCAAACATGACTAAATCAGGATATTGAATCCCTTGTTATTTCCTTTTAGTAAGCCAATCCTGCACACTCACTGTAAACATCTGAAACTTCTTGATTGCATTTCAGTTTGCATTCAGATCAAATTGTCCACCATTTGAATCTATCTTCTTTTAAAGCTGAACTGTAACAAATATCAAGTGCATCCAATTAATCATCAGCATAGTTCTTTTTAGACTTCCTGAAATCCTCTGACTGCATCAATACAAAACAAGTGGTCTCTGTTTTGTATTGAATGTAGGGCAGAGGATAAGTGAGTACAGCTCCCTCTGGTCCTGAGCTTTGGTGTGCTCAAAATGATGGCTCTTGCTGTGTCTGTGGTCAGCTCAACAGTATTATGCAGTAATTAATGTTCAGTAATATGCAGTATTTCATGTTTTCCCCATGCTTTCTGGCTGAAACCCCATCGTGTCGGTGCGGAGCTCTTTCCTTGGGTGCTGATGGATAAATCTCTCCTACCTGCATTAAATTCTGTTAACTTTATAGACTCTGTACATCCCAGGAGCTACAGCGAAATTGCTACCTGATTTGGATTGTTGTTTCAGCAGCTTCTTTGCACTGCTTCCTTATGGTCGTGAGTGCCAAGCAGCTTCTCAGAAAAGCACTCCAAAACTGCTTTTTTAAAGAAAATGTTTTCCCTGAATAGGGGATGATGTGAATAAAGTGGTGCTAATGTGAACTAAGTATTTAACCTGAAGGGGAGAACTGAAAACTGCTGTGATCTGTGCCAGCCTGCAAGTGTGACACGGGAAAAACTATTCCTTCACACTTTCTTACCACATACTTGTTGCATATATTCATGTTTTTTCCTTCCTTTTTCATTCAGTGTTCCTGCATCCTATTAATTAAAAAAATTGCAGATTTCCAGGAGAATCATACTGACAGTAAAAAAAACTGTTGAGTCAGAGGCAATGTGGTCATCCCTATCATCAGCTAAAAGAGGGAACCTAGTCAGAACAAAACCCTGTAGCATTTTCTTCTGTCCTTTTCTTGGCATTCCACTGATTGGTAGTGACTATTGAGCATGTAGTGCACTTCTCTAAACCACGTAGGTTGTAGGGGTTGCCTAGAAGAAGAAACTACCTGTCAATCTGCAAGTTAAAGGCTCCAGTTCATTGTAGTTTTGATAAACAGTAATTTATCAAAAATAAGAAGTGGAAGGAGGAACCTTAACCATCCTTAATTATTTCACTAACATGCTAAAGACAGTGAAAAGGGGTTGAGAACTATGTAAACTGCCTTCTAATTAAACTAGTTCCATATATAAAGGCTTCCCAGTGCTGTTACTTTAAGGCACAACATGCATTTAATTGTCACTGAGGCAAAAATGTCTTTCAGAGTGCTGTAGTTCTCCACATACACAAACTAATATGCTTTACTGAACAAGACCAGGGTTTAATAAGACCTGCAACAGCAATAGATTTAATGGCTCCATGGAGATTACAAAGTAAACGTTTCAAAATCTTGTCTGTAGGAAATGCATTATTATGTTTTTGGTCAAACCTAATCTATTGTCAGTGACTGTTAAAGAGACAGAAGTTTAGGAGCATTCCTGCTGGGTGTTATGTATTCATTATGTATCTTCTGCTCCCAGTAATGCTGATGTAAATTGGAGTTACTCATATCACCCCTATATACAGGTGTGTAATACTCTCATGAGAGTAACGCTTCTTTAACTCTGTGTAAATTACTTATTCTATCTGAAAGTAGCCTACATCTTTGGTATAATTTCTCTTGCTTTGAAATGTACACTAAACAAGACGTGATCATGTAAAACCATGTAATAGCAGCCACTATTTGATTTAGTTCTGTGACTGCTGTGAAGTCATGACCTTGTGAAATCAGTTGAATTTTTTTCTGCATGTGATGCTTCATGACAACATTAAGATCTTTTCAGAGACGACATCTAAGTTGATTCACAAAGTTCAGTTTTGGCTTTGCGTTTAGTTTTGCATTTGATGTCAAAATTTAGACTTAATATTTGTAATTGCAAATTCTAATAGAACCATTCAAGCATGCAGATTTTTAGAGAGAGAACCTGGACCTAGCTAAAAGTTGACCTCCTGCTCTATGATTCTGGATGTTTTCCTCCTGTAAAGTGACATACCAAGTCCTGTTGGCAGAAGTTGTGCACCGTCTACAGCATTTTGAAATATCTTAATGCTGTCTTTAAGTGGCCAGTAGGTTTCTTGGGGGTCATCAAAATACTCCATGTACTGTATTTCTTACTTAATGCTTTTGATTTAAATGAAGCAGGAAGAAGCAGAAGGAGAGTTCTCTGATTCTTCAGTACCCCATAGCTCCAGAAAATTGGAATGGATCACTAACCAGTCAAAGTGTTTCAATCCTGCCTCTGTTTGAACTACATTTACTAGCTGATGCTGGGAGAGGTAACAGTACATGAACAGTGGCTGTGACCTGCAGCTGGTGCAGAGAGCCAGATAACATCTGATTAAATGCAAATGGTTGAGAGACTAAAGTGCAAGTTAAATTCTGGATTGGTAGAAGTTCAGGATTTGTGAAAAACCTCTTTCAAGAGAAAGTAAGTTTCATTTTAGGATATGTGGTTCCTTCTGTGACCACAAATTAAAGTACTCTGAGATAGGATTCAGAACAGCCTCTCTAAATAAATAAAACAATCTCTGTTTTGCAAGCTCAGGTACTTGAAAAGTATATCACGCTTCTCAGAAGTCTTTGTTTTAAACCCAAAGCTGTGATGTATTTTAATCCACTGATGTTGTAGTGAATGCTTTGGAGGTCAAGCCAATCTGCAGGAAGTTTTGTGCTGTGCAAAATTTGTTTTCAGAGGTGTTTTCTCAGACTCTTTGGAATTTGACCACAAGCTTATTTCTGACTGTTCTTTGGAAATGGTTAGTAAATTACAGGCTACGTTGGGTAGTGAGGGGTTCTTTTTCATCTTGGCTTCCTTCTGAATGTTTATGAAGTTACTGTGGTGCTGCTTGTTGCTTAAAAGGAAAAATAGTTGAAACAGAGTTTCCATAAGGGATTGCATTATTTTTCCACAGAAATGGAACCAAGGTATGGTAGTTTTTACTGTGTGTAGTATATTGATGAATAAGAACAGGAATAGCAGAAGGCCTTCTAAATGAGAACTCCTTTTAACAGCATTTGTTTTGAATTCGTACCAGGCATATTCAGGTAAAGAACCCCCGGAGAACTCCCACCTGAGAGCTGAGCTCTCCTTTTGTTTCTTCACACTTAGAACAAGTGTGGGGAGTTGCACTTCAGTGTCTTGAAACTTAGTAAACTGTAGTAAGTACATAGCCACTTTTTCTTCCTGAGAGAAGGAAAACAGAAACAAAACCTTCAGGCACTTGTAGTGGCATTAAGTAGATGATAAAATCCTGATACTAAACAGGATTATTTGCAAATCTGCAGGACAGCTCAGTGAAGTACCTCTGTTTATGTCCATATTTTAAATTCTAAAAGGGTGAATTTGCCAGCTGTCTTAACTCAGTTAATCCTCATTGAGTGGTGCTGAACTTGGTGACCCTTATTGATTCTCTTTTATCGTGGGATATTCTATGGTTGTATGATCATCTATGGAAAATCATCCATAGATCTTTCATTGTGTCATTTTTGTTTTCTATTTTTTATTGTATGTAAATTCTCTTGCATCAGAAGGAACATATTTGCGCACATAGGCAAGCAGAAGTATGAGGTGTGTATGTTTTTTTTGTTTCTGTTAAATGTGCAGGCTGATGTGAAGTGCTAATACATTGAAGGAGAAAACAGTATGACACCTTTTGTTCCCACATACTCTAGATGCATATTTATAAATAACATATGCAATTAACTGAAGTCTCTCTGGGATTGTACTGTACTGCTGTGCCTGAATTCTGCAAGTCTCGGTGAATTTTGAGATTAATTCCCCCATTTTACACCATGGTTATTAGAACCTCTGGGTGGCTGGTAATATTACTGGCCTATTGAAAATAGATAAATGTTAACCTTGAGAATGCAGCTAATGAACTGGTCAGACAAAAACCAAGCCTCCAGTATTTCGTTTCCACATTTAATTTGAAGTGCATCTTATACACTTCATTCTCTGATTATCTGTACCAGGTATTTACCCTTCTCTTAAATAGATATGGTTAGGTCTGAAATTCTCTGTGCTTTGGCCTGTTGTGAAGGGATCCAAGTGCACCTAATTTGCTGATTTTTAGGCTATTCTTGCCACTTGGCTGTGAGGTGCAACTCTATCTCTTTGTGTCTGATGTTCTACCAAATAGGGGGGACTTTGTAGCCCAATGTCTGCCCTATGGAATTAATGCCATCTCTTCAAAGCCCTCAAAGAATGGGTGTAATCTACAGAACACCACTGATGGTTGAGAGCTCCTGTTTTAACTGATCTTGAAAAAGAGAGTGTCTAATGCACACAGAAATAGCCTGCAGGCAGGGTTTTGAAAAGCAACTATCCTTTAGGAAGTAAAATGATTTTTCACCAAGGAATGAAGCCCTGCAAAGTACAACAGGCTTTCTTGTAGCTGTAGCTTATGAAAACAACAGCAGATAGGTGACTGTTTTGCCTGCTCACAACTCACAGCCCTCCTGATTGTGAGCCCTCCTGCGATTGGCCTGGCTTTTTGAGTTATGTCACAGTGAAGGCATCACCTCCTGATGGCTCAGTTTTGTTTGGCAGCACTTAGATTTGGTTCTTGAGATCTGGGGGACTCCCTTACCTTGAGCCACTAAATATCTTAGTGTATAGAGGAACAAAAAATTCTCTCAAATTCATCTCCTGAATGAAAGATATAACTGGGATGATTTCCTGTCAGTCTATTTTTTTTTGTTTGTTTGTTTGAAGGGAGACATATTCTACGGAGCTTAAAAACTCTGATTATTTTATTTTTTTATCTTTTTAGCCTGTAGCATTGCCTGGGGTTGTTGTGGTCAAAGTACAGCACCCAGCACTTACTTGGTCTTATTGAACCTCAGCCCAGCTATCCTGCCTGTCCAGATCTCTCTGCAAGGGCCTTCCTTCTCCCAGGCAGATCAATGTTTCCTCCCAACTTAGTGTCATAAACTATATATTTTGGTTACTTCCATAACATCTTTCCAGTGAATTTATTATGTCCGCTGTTTTCAGATGTTCTACAGTAGAAGTACAGTAATTGTATTTTGCCAGCACGCATCTTAAAATGGACTGATAATTTAAATCAAGTGTGGTAATCTTTTAATAACGTGAGGAGGTGGGAGGCTTGCCTCACTGCAGTGAGCTTAGCTGTGGCAGAATGTACTGGTAGCATCTCTGGGAATCAAGAAGTTTTGTGTCTTTCAGGGTAGAGAAAATAATGTTTTCATAGGTTTGGTTTAGAGGAGATTTTTTCACTCGTGTTGTTTGGTTCCATGTTGTTAAGGTGTCAGGAGTTAAAACTTAAACTGGAAAGCACATGAATATATATATATTTTTTTACCTGATTCTTAAGAGATTTTTCCAAAACAGATGTCAAATATTGTGCATCCCTTCCATTGCTTGCCCTTCTACTGATTTCTTGTTTAGTTGTGCTGTCTGAGAAGGATTTATTATTTTTCAGTGTTGTGGTGTGCGTATTTGTTTGCTTTTGTTTTTTACCTTTCAAGTCTTAGGTTGTGCTGCAAAACTAGAATTCCTAAGCTTAGCCTGTTAAAATGCCAGGACTTATTTTCAATCCCTTGTCTTCAGCCAGCTGGTTACTTCTGGTTCTGCCTGAGCACAGACAAACAGGACAGGGGTACTTCTGCAGTTTTCAGGAACCAAGACGTGAAGCTGTTCTCATCCACTTCTAGCTTAAGATGTCAATATGTGAAAGGTAGCCACTATTCTGACCAAAACCACCGTGAGCCTTCACTACCTGGAATGTGGTCTTACTCTCTAAATATTTTAATTAAAAATCAAATTGAAGTCTGCTCATTTCTTCTGAATATTAAGCTCTGACACTGTTGTCAGGGTCTCTGACATCCTGCTTATTATGCTCTTACATATATGTACACATTCAAGGAATATTACTGAAGGATAAAATCAAGTGTTCAGAATATGAAATGCTGAAATGTTTTCCTGCCCAATCTTAATTCTACCTCTTATAATTATATTCATTATGATACAGTCTTTAATTATGTAAATCATAGTATTTTTAGTACAAGATACGTACTTGATTCAGCACAGAATATAGATGATTCTCACATAATGAGTAGCTCTGCAATTCCTTTTTTTCTTCTTTTCATTGTTCAGCCAATGCCTCTGTGGTTTATTTACTGAAGTTATTTAAGCCATACTTGGAAGACAAATTTGTTCATTTTCTTACCATCTTTTTCTTATCACACTCATGACCAGAATTTAAAGTACTTCTGATACTGATTTGTTCTCACATCAAGCCTGCTCAGGTGGGGAGATTAACTTTATTATGGGCTTATTATTAAAGTCTGGTTATAAAACCTGTGCATGTTGCAATTTTCCATTGGTGAGCTGAGGGGAAAAAAAGGGGGTTGAAAGTACTCACTGGTTTTTAAAAGCTCTATCTGAGAAATGTAAGAGCAGAATTTCATTACATGACACAGAATATTCTAATGTTATCTTCCATGTATTTCACTGGAGCAGTGAAAGTCCATTGAAGAGCCAATCTTTCTGAGCAGTTTCAAGCTTCCTACTATTAAAAAAAATCACCAATAACAAAGCACGATAAAAATAATTACTCTGGGAAATTTTGTTCTAGTGGTTGGTAACCCTGCCTGTGACAGGGTAGCTTGGATCTTTGAGACAATTCCTTTCAACTCAAGCCATTCTATGGTATTATGTATTTTTATGCTTGCCCTTTTAGGCATACTTTACATCATTTGACCAGAGTTTCAAGAGTCTTCAGCTGAGGCAGCTGCTCACCTTGAAAAAAGGTTTTGATGGGAATCTATCCCCAAGGTGACCCAGAATTGAAATTCCAAGTTATGAAAGCTATTAGGAAATAAAGTCAATTTTGTATCTCAATTCATAGCTATTGTAAACTTTTTAATAATAGTTGCTGATCAATAAGGCCTTACAGAAGTGTAAGTGTACCATATCATTCTCTTTCTCAGCTCTTATGCAGTGGCTTTATCATTTCTCTACTTCATTTTGTTGTCTGACACTTTTTTTGTGTATTTGATTTTTTTTTCTCCTTGAAATAAGAACTTTTGGAAACCAAAAAATTTTGGAGATGAGCTTTGTGGTCTTAGGAAAGTGCTGGTTTAAAACACGCCAACATTCCTTGGAAAGGGTTTAATTATTTGAAAAATATTGTCTGGCTGCATTTTAGAGTTCATTTTTAACTCTGTGGATGGGGCTTGAGGAAGGACCAGTAACCCCCTGTATCATTTATCTTTCTGCTTTTAGTTCTTAATGTACTGATTGAGTTCACATCTATGATCTGACCATTTTTCTGATGTTATAATTCACATTTTTGATTTCTTGAAGATTTTTCCTGCCTGATCTTTTTTTTTAAAAAAAAGCCTTATTCTTCTGTCTTTAATTTCTCACTTAAGTTGTGTTATTGTTTTTTATAATTTATTTTTAAATGTCAAGAAGTTCCAACCATGTTAACAATTTACATTCTGCTTGTGTAGTATGCCTGAGTTGAAAAATCATACTGCGTTTTTAAGTGCAGCCATTCTGTTACTGCTTTGTACCTTTTTAAACAGGTCTAAACCCAGGCTGAAGTAGTCCAGTTTATTAATTCATTTCTTAATACAGCAAGAATGAAAGCAGACTTGCCCATGTTCCCAAACTGGAAGCCTTACTTCAGTGTTGAGGTTGTCTTCTGTTTCCATTGCTGAAATGTAAAACTTGAGTTTAAATTTAGATTGGGTTAAATCTTTGTCTACATATAATGCTGCAAAATTAGAGTTATTTTGGAGTAGCCTCTAATTTTATTTCTCTGATCAGGACACATCTATTTTTACTTACTGTTTGTTTTTTTCCTTCTTTCTGTGCTATTATTATCCACTTGTACCCTTCAAATACAGTATTTGTCTCCCTCGTAGCACTAAGATCCTCAGCCATGCTTTGTCTACAGTTGTTTACACACCCTTTTCACTCAAGTTACATAGCTTCTGACCCTATATTGCTGAGCTGATTTGTAATATTGTAAGTTCTTCCTTAACAACACTCCCTCACTTAGAATTTTTCTTGACTAACAGAGGCAGATAATTTTGAAAACACAGGCTTGTGTTAACAATCTCTGCCTCTGTTTTCAAAAATGAATAATTCTGACCACCAAGACAATTAACTGCGTATTATCCTGTAGTCCTAATGCTCTGCTCCTTCAGAAAAAAAAAAAAGGATGTGAAAAGCTCAGCGTCTCTGCAGAATTGTGGCTTGGTTTGCAGCATCAAACAATTTCTGTCATTCAGAAAAGGTCAATATTGGAGACAGAGCATAAGATAATAGACCTCTGTGGAGTCCTTCAGTGTGTGTAGCTGGATATAGATTAATGGTGCATGTGCAGAGGAGCAGAAATTTATGAAGGTCTAACCTGTAGCAGAGGACAGACTACTTTGACATAACTGAGTAATCCCCTGTGCCCCACAGTGCTCTTTTTCTTGTATTCTTTTGCTCCTTGTTATACTCCTCCTACCAGCTGGTAATGTTTTCTTAGTGGGAATTTAATTGTGATACCAAAGAATCACAGACATTAAGGTAGAACCTGCCATGTTTGAGAATCTGCTGATTTAAGTGTCACCATGTTCAGGAGGAGGTCAAGTGGTGCTGTGAACTGTACCAGTTTAGATGCCTTGTGGACTTTCCTCATTTTTAGAGCAGTTTCTGAATTTGTCAGTGCTGCCTGTGGGGTCTATTCTTTCCTAATACTTATGTTCATCATGCAAAAAGAGCTTGACTTCGTGATATCATAATAGAAGTCCGTTCATACATTTTAGCAACCTGTGTTTCCCAGACAGCTTGGCACACTGGTTGAAACAGCTGAGAGACTTCACTTCTATTAGGGCTAGGTGCAGAATAATTTTCTTAGGGGTTGAAAAGTTCAGGAGGAGAATGAGATAAGATCATTTTCCCTCTCTACCTTACAAAATCCTATGAAGTTGGATGGACCTTTTTGCTCCTCTGTCATTATGTACAAAAAAAGTTTAGGTTTTTGTTGCAGACTTGCTCAAGGCATACTATATGAACTCCAGGAGAATGAATACTTGAAATTGTCCTGCACGATTTTCAGGAGAGAACAGCACGAGCAACAAGAAAGTAATACAGACTTGAGCAAATGCTGAAATAATATGTCGTTCTGTGTTTAAAAGCCCAGAAGCAGATTAAAGTCATCAGTTTCTGCTTCACAGCCCCAGTACGTAGTTGATCCTCATTCTTCCTCCATTTGCACGGTGATATGTGATACTAGAGGAAAGGACATTAGAAAAGAAAGGAGAGCTCTGACAAAATGAAAAATCGGGTATGTTCTTGGGCTGATCCTCTTCAAAGCTATGGAACTGCAATTGGGTGCAAAATGAGAGAAAAGCAAGTGTTTGGTACCATGCAAATTCTAAGATGCTGCAGGGACAAGCAAGGGCTCCCCTGGCAGCTGTTTCTACTTTCCAGGGCCTCCCTGGCTTTGTCCACAGATCAGTGTCAAAGGAGCCTCCCCTTGGTTTGGCCCTAAGCCTTCTGTTTGTTGCTGATCACGATCTGCTCAGCCTCCTCTGCCTTCATTCTGTCGCCCAGAGATTGCAATGCGTGCTGAGTCTTGAGCCTTCAGATGAATGGCAAGACAGCTTTTGCAAGGTGTTTTTTGTTTGGTTGTGGGTTGTTTTCCCCCCTCCCCCCCCCTTTTTTTTATTTTTTTCTCCCCCCTTGCTGAGACCTTGTTTCTCAGGAGTTGAAATAGACCTTGAGTCTTCCCAACTTAATATTCTCCCTGGGCTGCTTGTACAGCAAGGTTATAGCTTTTGTGAAGTCATAACCTACCGGCTAACAAGCCTTCCAGCACAAGGAAAGGCCTGTTTCTCTTACAATAAAAGAAGGAAGAAAGGCAGGAAGAGGGAGAAGAAAGAGGCAAAACAGCAAACAAAAATAAACGCACCCTGCATACAAATGTTCTGTAATTTCTCTTGCTCACAGAGAGATGAGTCAGCAAACAAACTTTTCTTTTGCTTCCAACTTGTTTTAAAAAGAATATTGACGTAGGCAATGTTATAGATATCTTCTAATGTAAAACAAAATGTTGAAGTCAATTTTATTGCCTCATCTTACTGAAATGCTGATCTGCTTCTCTCTACACCATCCACGTGGTGGAAAGAGGAGAAAGAAGGAAAACGTTGAAAATGAGAAAGGAAATGAAGAACTGCTTCAGAAAACCAGTGATGTTTTCAGAAGTTGCAATTGGTGCAGTTTGATGGGACAATTTTTTTCTTGTATTTTAGAGAAGGTCTCCCATCTTTCATTTTACTTAGCAGCAGTGTCAGTCTGAATACCCAGCATTAAATGCCTACTGAGCTAGGAGTTAGTGCCTTCCATGTGAACATCCCAGTCAGCTGAGCTTTCTCACCTTATTGGTTGCTTCCTTCATACACATTTAGTCCAAAATATGAGATGAAGCAGGTACCACAGAGAGGTGCATTTTTTGAATGCTTTCATACTAATGATCAAGATGAGTATTTTGGTCTATAGCCTTCTAACCTGAAAAAGGGATTTTTCAATTAAGGCTCTTCTTATCAAGTGGAGTATTTCACAATTCTATTTTGGGCAATTATTATTATTATTATTTTTTTTCCAAAAAAATTACTTCTTACCAGAGCCTTAGAAAGCAGCACCAATGTAGTTCACAGAATTGCAGGTGTTGGAAAGAACCTCAATAAACCACTGAAGTCCAATTCCTTGGTAAAATCGGTTCACTACGAGAGGTCGCACAGGAAGATCTGTGTGGATCTTTGAAGAGGTTGAAGTTGGCTCTCCAGAAATCTAGGGTAGGAATCCTACTTACTGCTGTGCTTCTTTCACAAGTTGCATGGAGTAGACTTGGCAGTGGACCACAGCTTTGCTCTATGTCCATTTTGAAATGAACATAAACAGACTAGTTCCACCCCCATACCACCTCAGTGAAAACACCGATCATTCTCATTAAAGTTCACTACAGTAGTAGAATGAATAATGAGAGCTATTTACAGTGACTGTTAATTTAACTTTTCAACGTACTCTGGTTTTTTTTTGTTTGCTTGTCTTTTATGAAGGAGCATAGATGATAGTAATAAATAGATATGCATCCAATAACTATATTAATATAAGGATTTATTTGCAAACTGTGATCTTTTCCTCTAGAGTAACCTCCCTCATCTATTTAACTAGAATGACACATTTTTTTCCAGTCCTTTCATAGTAGAATGTAATGTAACATTTGAGCATTTAGCTTTATGGCTTCTAGCAGACTTAGAGAAGATGGTAGACATGCAGTCCCACCATCTTGTTCCCAAAATGTGGAACTCCAATAACAAGCACTTCATTTTCCTTTATTATGTTTTTATTGTAGTGTGGGAGATTTTGCTGTTAAAACCATGGTATAGTTTCTGCACTAAATTTCTTGATGCTTTTTTTTCTTTTTTAAAATAAAACTGAAGTAAGCAATACATGTTTGCTGGAAGGAAGTAGGTTTCCCTAGAGGAAAAAATGATTTTGTAAAGAATTTCTGAACATAATCCATTCATTCTGAGGGAAGAATGGATGTAAAAATTTCATGAAGCAATCAAAACTTTAACAGAGTAGAGAAGCTTCATCCAATCAGTGGTTATGAGAGCTGTGCTTGCCAGCATATTCACTCTCTGAGTTTGATACTGACAGTATTAAATTTCTGGTTTTAGGACACAGCCCTAAGGATTTAAGCAAAGATGAAGTATTAAAGGAAGATGTGTTCTGGTGCTTTGTAGAGAGACAAAATATGCTTTCATTCTATCAAATTGTAGTACTATAGTATTAACTGAATTCTGTGGTGCTTAACAGTGGTTCCATGTGGATCAGAAACCAGGATTATGGTCATGCCCTTTACTGGAACTTTGTATGTCTCCCAGAGCTGTAGTTTGCAGCATGGTACCCAAATTACCAACAAAGAGTCTGATAACCAGTGCTAATTAACAACAGAAATCTTTTTAAAGACAGAAGTGTACAGAGGGAAATGCCCAAGCAGCTGCCTTCTCGAACATTAAATTGTGAGAAAATCTGTTGGAGAGAGATGTTTAAAGGACTGGCTCTGTATTACCTACGAGAGGATTTCTTACATAAAAGTTTTAAGTGAAGGCTTGCACTAGTGTCAGATAAAGGTTAGGACATTATCCCAATTAGAGCTAATTTATATCATAGGAGGGTTTTCTCTTTCAGCCACTCTGCACAGCATCACAAGTGATACTTCCCTGCACAGTAACTTTTTTGTTGGGAACTGCAAGGATCTGACTGTTAAGTGCCAAAAACTGAAGAACTCTATAATGCTCTTCTGTAAGTCGTAGTTTGAAAATGATCTTTGAAGGATGTAGAAGATGCCAAAATAAGTTGGTGAACTTGGTATAACCCTTAATGAACCTAGGTATCGTTTTCTAAAGTATAAACAATTGTCTGGCTCTTATCTGAGTGAAGCAAATGAAGTATAGTTCCACTAAACTTAAGTGTCTGTTTTTGAGAAGACTGTGCTTCCTTATGCCTGACTTGGCACTCATGTTTGCAATGTGAGTAGATAGGTCGAGGAATAAAGAGATCCTGGATACCGACCTTGCTTTCTGCTTCTAAATAAAAGCTGCTGCTAAGGTCATAGCTAGAGCAGACTGGTGGGTAATGACCAAATACTTGTAGTGCTGCCACTAGTATATAACTGCTTTGAAAACAGTAACCAGGTTGAGACTTGTCAGTCCAATGCAACTAAGATGAAGAAGGTGGAAGTAGGCTGAGAACTTACACAAAACTTTCTTGAAGTTAGTTTCTTCTTTCAAAGAATATCTGCTGAAATAGCAACAGATTGAATGGATTTTCAATGATTTTCAAATTGAAACGGATTAGCTAATGGAAATTCAAGAAGGAACGATGTCAATTCTTTCCAACTGATCGTGAGAGAAAAGAAATGTGCCTCCTTTTCACAGCACCTCCAAATAGTTGGATTGCTTTGGGACAAGGGTATCTTCACAGTCTCTCTGCTGTTTTCCAGACAAAAGTGCCTCAGACTTTGTTAGAGCATCAAGGTTTGACTGCACACTCAGTAGGAATGAATTCTCCTGACACTTTTCTTCTTTCTTCCTTATTTTGAGGACCATTTTAAGATGTCTTTTTAGGTAGTTGTAAAATCAGTCTTGTTGCGTGTGTTTGACTGGAGCCATTCTATGCACTCCTTCGTGCTGTAAGTGACACTCTGATAAATGCAAATTTAATACACCTTTAACCTTTTTCTGTCCCCTTTTGGAAATTTTGAATCTCATTGTTATCATTCCCAAAGTTATTCACCCAGAAGGATAGGACACAAGCACTTAAGCTTGAATTACTGACATGTTTGTGTAACTATGCAGTCTTCTCAGTACTTGCACATTTCTATGTTCATTGCAAAAATTAAAACACCTTAAAACAAAGTTTACGTTATCATATCAAGATTTCAGTCAATTAAATAATCAAATATGTAATGGGCACTTCATTTTCATAGTTGTAAATAGAGGCATTCTGGTAGGAAATGATTCCAACTATTTACTCTGTTTTTTGTTGTATTTTTTTTTTTTGTATCTCAGAATTTTTTCAGATTTTCACCTTCTTTAGAAGAGCTTTTTCTCTTATCCAGACTCTCTGAGGGCCGTCTGCACTGTGTTCAGTGCAGCTTTCCTTTGTCTTCCCCAGAAAAGAAAGATGTGTTTTCAGCTGATACTTTTAACGTATTTTCTTGAAGGACTGAATTCTGTTAGTAATGGTGACTTCATTTCTAATTCCACATCAGACTGCAAGATTGGGAAATGCTGTTGAGAGCCTTTCCCCAGTAATTGGCTAGTGGAAACCCTACTGGTTTATTGGTAGGCTTTTTTTAAAGGAGAAGTTTTCAAATGTACATCCAGCAAGAACTAGCAGCAGCTGAAATTAATGTTTCAAGTTGTACTGTTTAACACGAGCTGGATACAGCTGCTCTATGCTGTCAGCTTACACTTGCTTCCATGGCAGGCTGAACTGAAAGGACATCTAAAGGTACATTTCTGGCCACCTGTTGCTTTCATACATTATGCCTGCAGAAACTTACCTCTGCTGAGTATAAATGATTCAGCTGTAGTTCTTTGCTGTATGCAGCTGGAGAAAGATGAAGAGTATATCAATATTAAAAAAAAAAAAGGAAAAAAACACTTGGAAGAGAACTCTGTTACAGCACACCAAGAGAGCCCCATCAAGAAACTTTGGATCAGGGCTAAGATTAGGTAAATACATTCAGATAAGAAAAAAGAATTTAGATAGGGGTCTGAACCTGCAAAGGAAACTTATGCTAATACATGCAGTTTGTTATTGCCTAACTTGTGATGGTTTGCTGCTGTTAAGCATAGCTGGTTGTAAACCTAAATCTGCTCAGAAGCAGAATCATGACCATTTTCATTACTTTTCAAACATAACTCTAAACACTACAGACATTCAGTATGCATCTGACGTTTTTAGCTCTTTTTAATGTATAAAGTGGAATTATCCTCTTTTGAGAATGTGTTCCATTTATTCAGGGATGTCTTACTGCAATGCCAGTATGTTTAGAATGTAAACTGTAGGAATAATTTTTAGTGGTGAGAAAAAGATCTAGAGAAAAAGGTCTTGACATCTAGTACACATTACCAGCATGCTTCTCAAAAGAACCTCACCTTGAAATGGAGAAGGAATAGTCAGGGTGAGAATATTAATCTTCACCTTCTGTACTTCATCAGACATCCCATAAACGTGAGTCCATGTTTGTAGGGGTTAGGTTTCTTCATGTCATTTGTTCGTGTTTCTAGATTATTTCCATCTCTGCTTTACCTGTCTTATTTTGACTGTCACTTCAGCTGCCCTGGCCCTGTACACGTTTCTGTTGACACTTTGTCTTCATTGCTGATGCATAACATAAACTACAGTCGTTATCTTTTCTTTAGGATAAGTTTAAAAAGGAAGGATTACTGAACTTTTCAGTAAATTTTATAGTTCTTACAAACTAAAATATTTCACATTTACTGTATCTTTTAGTAAAATTTAGAAAACTGAAACTGTGGTTTGGCATCTAAGCACAGTTTGTCCTCAGAAGGTAAAAAACCAGTATCACTGTTGGTAATTGAGATTGGACAGTTCTGTTAGTTTTGTTTTATTTTTAAAAAATAGTATTATTCAACCTTGCAGTCTTGTCACCATCGCTAACAGAATTTAGTCTTTCAAGAAAATACATTAAAAGACTGTGGAGAAGGCTTTGACCCTATTGTACTCTTTGAATTTAAAAAACTGTTAGAATCAAACAGCTTTTGATCACCAGCAGCTTTTGGCTGACTTAAAACACATGACTTAAAATTAGGAACATAAAACAGGGAACAATCACTAGCAAGAGCTGGGGCATTAGTTAGTCCATGGCATTCTGCTCTTTCACTGTAATGGGATTGTTGTTTTTTTTTTAACTCTCTTCAGATGAACTGAAGTTCAGTAGTCTCACCCAGTTCTACAGTTTCCTTTATTTTGGGAGACTATATTCTGTATCCCTAACCTGTTATCTTCACCTTTTCTCCATTCCTTTTTCCTTTTCCTTCATCCTGTCCTCACCTCCTGTTTCCCAGAGTAAGTGATGTTAAAATTTAATCATAACTTTATGATTCTTTTTGGTGTAGTAATTTTTTTTTTCTCTGGCATGTTTAGATAAGATTTCTGATCCACGCCTGTAAGTTTCAGTTGCGTTATTTCTGATCTTAACAGATCCTTCTGTGGAGGTTCTCAATACAGGATTATTCACGGAGATATGTAAGCAAAAAGCAAATGACCAACAATAGAATGAAGGTCTCCTGTGGACTATAATTTGTGCAGCTCAGTTTTCCACTCTAGCTAAATATCACTCTTTTAATTCTTTTATTTTGTGTGTGTGTGTGAAATGCTGTAGAAATTTTCTCATGCCTTGTAAGGAATGCTAAATAGCGTGCAGTGTTTCTTACTCTTAACTCGTGACTGTACCCTGTTTACACAATGGGTACATTTTTTAGTTTTGAATGTTGCCCTTTGCTAACGCGAAATAACAAGAAAAAATAAGCTGCTCTCCTCCTTCCCTCCTTTTCCTTGTCACTATTTTCTGTGAATACAGATGAAGTATAAGATAAATAGGCACAGGCCAGATGCCTAAAAGGGTCTGAAGGGAAAGACTGCTTGGTAGTTAAGTTTTGCACACTCAACAATAAAATCACTCCGAAATGAATTTGACAGGGAAGCAAGGTTCAAAATATTCAATTGAAATTTCAGGAGTAACTTGATGCTTTTCTGGCTATTTTCAAGGCCTACATCAAGAGGAGCAAAGCACAGATTGCTTCAGTAAGCTGTTAATAATATGTGTTTTCTTATTGGTGTGTCCTGTTACAGTGCAAATTAGGCTCATACCACTGAAGATCTGAGCATATAGCTGAAAAAGAGAAATTGATTATGTGGCTGCTATTGAGCCTCAAGTGTCATTGATCCAATAGAATCAGTAATTCAGCATGCTTTGTTAAATAAAACAGCAGTGTAGACAGAGATCTTTAGCCAAATGGAGCATCTTCTGCGTGTGCAGAATGATTGAGGAAGAAAGACACACCAAGAAATTACCCAGACCAACACCCCTGCTCCAAGCAGAGTACTTCTCCCTGCTAAGCAATCCTAACTCTGGCAGCCTCACCTCATATATCAGTGCTCCAGCCTGTTATTGTGCATACATTACACAAGCTATTCCTATAACTTAAAAACATGCCTGGAAGCTGTTTTCCCTCCTGTTACTGGAGGAATGAGAAATATTTCTTCTACTGGTAGGAGTCGTGTCTGAGTTACACCAAGTAGTACGTTTATATAGACTGTGTTCATTGCTTCTAGCAGGGAATGGTGTGCCCTCTCTTCTAGTGGGTGTTGCTGCTCACAGAGGTTGCCACATCCACAGCTCTGACCACAGGCTGCAATTTCTGAGCCTTTAGCAGTCTTCTGTGGTGTGCTTCTGTGTCACATCTCTGATTCTCCACCTTCATATCAGCCAATCATCATGAAGTTTTATTCAGCAATATGTTGAGGACTTGCAAGGTGTTTTTCTCTTGCATCTCATGTTGAAGAATGCTGTAGTGCTCTGCTAAAATTCTGATAGGACTCAGTTCAGAACTACATTATATCGGTGTACCATTATGGTGAGGGAAATAAAACTGACTTTTTAGTCAGAGTTCAGTAAAATTCAGTTTGGTTTATTTGTCCCCTCTACTGAATGTGGTTGAACAGTAATTCCCTCAAGGAGGGAATCTCTTGTGTATGTCTTAGAGCCAACACTATTATCTTCTGTATAATGGTTGGTGTTTGAGAAATTAAATGTCTGAGTAACAACAGTTTTAAGGCAAATTCTTGCTCACATTAGCAGGCATGAAACATATTATGTAGATTCAATGTCTCATTCATTGCAAGGGAGTGATGGTTTACATGGAACATTTTGCATCCGCTAAGTGCTTCATGGTTCAAACTTGTTTCTGTAAAAGAAGGAGAGGGAGGAGAGGGGAAGAGAAGATGTTTAAGTCTGTGGTTTTTTTTTTTCTAGTGAAGTAAAAACTGAAAAACAGATAAGCAGCAGGGAAGGAGTGCCACAGTTGCTTCTTGTTGACATCCTCTGAAAGTAGTTCGTTCACATTTGCGGAGCAAAAACAAAAATCTGTAAAGCTGAAACAGAAAACGATCAACTGCAACCAAAGCATTGGCTGCCTGTTTGCTCTGAACATAATGTGCAATTGGCCTTGGTCTTTTAATTATAATCCATAAAGATGGCTCTGTTCCCTGCCCATCCTTGAGCTTCCAGGAGTACCGAGTGCTTAGGGCTTGGGCTGTTAATGCTCTAATTGAAACAGCTGCTCTGCTCTCTGAGTACTTTATTCATTCACCTTCAGAAATGTTGATGGATCTGTGGCATGTTCTGCGCCTTTACTTAGATGTGAATCTCAAACACAGGCACTTACTAGATACTGCTAACGAGGAGAATTTGTTATGGCTTTTAGTGCATTGTTGTAATCTTGGCTTTTAAAGGTAGAAGGGAGGGGGTAGGGAAAAGACTTCTCTTAGACTGTAAACCTCTTTGGACTAAATTCACTTTTCCTGCAAGACCAGGCATCCTAATTCTCTGTTATTCTTAATGATTTCAACTTCAAGTGAATGTAAAATATTACTAGACCAAGAGGTCATTATTCTTATATTCTGTACTGATTTTCTTTCTGAGCTCTTTTCTGCACACAGAGAAGAGTCTTTGCAGATTGTGATGTAATTGAGCAGGGCATTAGGAGGGGGCCCATGAAAATTCACTTAGGCCCCAGGCTGGTGGTTCTTCAGCTGTTTCTTTTTGCCTTCTTACTGCAGCAAGAGGGCTAAATCACTGCTACAGTCTTTGTTGAAGCCTGAAGACTTGCAACCAATGGAAGGTTTCAAGTATACCCGTAGTATAGTTTCTCAGAACATCTTCCTTTAACCATTGCTTTTTTTCCTCCATGTCTGGCACATTTTTGAATTGCTGTCTAGGAAAGGAGAGTTGATCATCATGTCAGATGAATGCACTTAACTGGTAGAGTCATACTCGTGTGAGCTAATGGCAAAGCCAGGAGTAACATGGATATATTCAATAATGCTGTGGTTTAGATGCAATTACTGACTGAAATACAACAGCTTGAATGCTCTGACAGGATTTTTGTCTAATGGTCAGAGTTCAGTATGTCCTAAGACAGTTTACCCATACAAAAAGGGTTGTTTAGAAGCATCTGAACTCTTAATTACCCAGAAGCTGGTTCACCAAGGAACAACTTGAAAATGCATAAAACCTTTGAGCTAGGTAGGGGTGAGAGTCAATGCTGTCTAAAGGCTAGTTTTTATTCAACAGTATTGATTGTTCATGTCAGATATGCAGTCTGAGATTTGTAGTTATGTTTGTTAAGGAAAATTAGAGGTCATTGAGAGACTTTGAAAATCAATAAATCTAAATTTTGATGAAAGAGGCAAAATCCTACTCTGAAGCAAGTGCTCAGACAGTACATGTGGGAGTAAAGGGTAGAATGAAAGGGTTGAAAAATTCATCATGTCTTCCAGGTCAGCCTGCAGCTTTCAGATTATAGTATGGTTCTGTCCTGTTCAGGAGAGGAGGAATAGTAGGGAAACAAGCCTAGGTAGTGTATGGAGCAATCATCTTGATGTGACGTGAAACAGATGATTAATGTCAGGTAACTTAGCATTGGTGTTTCTCCCCAGTTTATTTTAACTGTGAGCTGATGCCTGGACATCTACCTGTGCAACCTGGGCTAGGGAGCTGCTTTGGCAGGGGGGTTGGACTCGATCTCTAGAGGTCACTTCCAACCCATACAGTTCTGTGATCTGTGATGGTACGTCAGCTGCATGGATTCTTTGCACACCTACACCCTTTGCTGTCTGAAGCACTCAAAGTTTGTTGCAGCTTCACATTGCAAAACTCGTTCAGAATTTATATACTCAAAATAAGGTATAAGTCAGACCTGGAAATGACACCTTGATTAATTTGGCCTTTGGGCTGGATCTTTTTTAATATAGTCTAGCCTCACGATATCATCAGGTACCAAGTATACGGTATGATACCTGAGTTCATAGAAATGTGTTTCTAAATTCACCCTGAAGCATCACAGCAGGGACCTATCACTTCACTCTTGCTCTCAGTGAGGTAGTCTGAGAATGGTTTTATTTCTAGACTTTGCTTAATGCAAGTGAGCTTGCAAGAGTCCTTCCTGCTCTTTAAGGCTGAGGTCATGTTTCTGAGTTTTCTAGGACGCTGTCTCACGTGGTCTCTTCCCAGCATAAGCTATCCTGGCAAATATTGTAGTTACAGATGTGAGAAATAAAAGGCTTACTGAATTTGAAAAATAACAAACAACATTAGAAAGACTGCTGTATTTTGAGAATCCATACAAAGACCCACTTTTGTTATTGTCAAACACTAAAGACAGACAGCAATTTCATGTTGTTTTAAAATCACTTTGAAAAAGCACCTTGAATTTCCCTGGCCATATTAACCCAAGAAAATGAGCTGCTTGGTTTAGGTACCTTTTATTTGACTATGAGAAGCCTATAAATTATGCTAAAACATCTTGTGGAGTCTGTTTTCTAGGCATGTTTCCTGTCAAAACTTTTCCTATTTATGCCAAGAGGAAGTGTACATGCCAAATGTTGAGACTAACAGGAAAATGTGTGCCATGCAGAATAAAACATCCCTGTGCTCCAACTTCTGGGAAGTTGATATCCTGGAGAATGACTTAAACATGTATTTCTAGGCAGTGGCAGATGTGAACAGCTACTCTTGGCTTTCCTCTGAGGCATTCTTCACGGTCTCTTAGGGTTCTTTCTTGGAATTGTCCAGTACTAAATGGGGAGATAAGACCTATAGGACATAAACAAGCTCAGTGTGTGTGGCAAAAGCTAGTTTTGTCTTTAGCCAATGTTACTAGTATTTGGACAGATGCAGCAGGTACTAATCTCACATACGTTCCAAATCTGGTAATGTATTGAGCGCGTTATCAGTTATGATAGTACTGTAGTGATTACTGCAGTGCTGAATGAAGGCTGTGCCTTTCTCTCACTTCAAATTGAAATTTCAGCTGTTAAGTAGTACAGTTTATTCAGCCTCTGATGTGCAGTTTGCTCCGGTAAGCAGATTGCATTTCTTTGAATACAATGATGAGGTAAATATTTTAGTGGTTCTCTTTTTTATTTTTTTCATAAAGGTGGTTCCCTCTTCAAGTTTCAATCATACGATTCAGAGAATCCCTCACCTGATGAGTAATGTAACTGTTCTAGTACCTTCTATATATGCAATAGAAGACGTGACCTTTCTGCTTTCCACTCTTCAACTTCTCCTTCCTAATGAATCATCTCTTTAAAAAGCCTGTTTGAAGGAAGTAAATTAAATTGGAAAAGGAGCTTGTTTATCCAGAAGTCCATCTTCCTTCTTCACTCCTGCAATTTCCTCCCATGCTTCCCTTCATATTGTCTATCTATAGCCATCTGTATTGCATATATTTGAGACATTTAACCATTAATCTCATACCATGCTTTTTTACTTATTTATTTGCACCGTGTATTGCATACCCTACCCTCCATGCAAATCACAAGAATGGGCAAAAGAATCTTCTCTGATTCATATGTCCACCTTTCCGTTTCAACTAAGTACTATAGTTGGGGGAAAGGTGGCATTTGCTGAGGATTATCTTCCAGTCTTTGTCTGTGGGAATCTCTGATATCTATCTTCTTCAATTTTATTTATTTTAGATCCTGGGTTTTTGAAGCCTCTTACAGGAATCTGGGAACTGTCTTGTTGTGGGTGGGAATACCTGAGTAGATATTCCATAAATCTTTCTGAATTTTAAGATCAGAAGGGTTCCTTCTTAATCTTTCTTTGGATGTATTGACACTAGAGTTTGAAGTCCAGGTTATTAAAGCTGCTAGATAATTGCAGCATATCCCTAATGACTACAGAGCTGAGCACAGCTGTTCTCTCAAGTAGAAACTTTCCTTTCATCCACTCTTTCAGCCTTTGAACTTAACATTTTCCAAGTGCTAATTCCAGTGTACAGCCGTTGAACAGGCATAATATCCGTACTTTCCTTTAGTTGTGTTATGAAAAGTCACTGCTGAGCACAGGGGTAAAGATTCCTATTTAATTGGTCTCTTAGACACAGCTATTGAGAACTCAGCTATTTCAGAATACCTTACCATTGTGCTCTTCTCTTTGAAGAGACCTCTTGTCTTCCTGAAGTAGTGGCCACATTTGACTGTAATTAACATCGGATAATATTTTACTTTCACTATTTAAATAAATTTAAAAAAATTGCAATGATGTACATTGGGTTGTGAGAATGGAATTTCCCTATGATCCTCAAAGACAATTAAGTTACTTCCTGAAGCTTGAAATTTAATTACTTTCACCACAAGTAGCATGATGCAGTGGATTAGGACATAGGAATAAGTATCATAAATTTTTATCTTTGATCCTCATTCTGCCATCTATTTATTGAGTAACTGAATGCATCATGTAACCTTTCTGAGCCTTCTTTTCATCCACCTGAAAAATGAGGTGTTTGATTTCTTTGTGAAGGAGCTGTGGGATCTGCATAAGTGTTTGAAGGTGTAATGCGTTGTATGAATGCTAAGCCTTGCTAGGGTTACCTTGGCTTGTATACTGCAGGCAGTTATTGCAATTTGGTTTCATGGAGTGAAATCTCATTTTTTGGCAGTGCTAGCTTCATTAAAGAAAATGTAATCAAGCTCATGGGCAGACAGGGAGAGGACTACAAAAGGAGATGACACTGAAGAGCCATTGTGCATCAGAGATATATGCTGAGCTATTGTTCTTTTCTCAATGGTTTTGATACTACATCTGAGATACAGTTACTGACTGTAGCACCTCAGGGGTGCTTCCAGCCAAGGTCTTCTCAGAAGGTGGGAAAAAAACATTTTCAACCTTACACAATGTAACTGGAGAGCAGAAGGAAAAGACGAATGTCAGATGAACATATTCCTCACTGAAGAATATCTGTTTGTACTGTCTGTGTATTTACTATTGCAATGGTCTATTACTGCAGTGGTTAGTCGTGGCATGCCTGTGTAGACCTCCCACAATAACTGAAAACTGCTTAATGGATGTGGAGAACTGTCTTAAGTATAAAATCCATTGGTTTTATCTTTAAAACAAAAAAGCACGAGTGTGTTCTCGTGTCAGAACATCACTTGAACGACAGAGCTTTTGAGTAGACAAGTTTGTTAGCATGGAATAGCATTCAGTTAACATTTCTGAATGGTCAGGAACAAAAAAATCTTCCTGTAAGTATCTGGGTTATTATTTTGCAGGTACATAAAAAAGCAAAACTAAACTAATAATAGCCTTGCTATTGTGCAGGTCGCATTCCAGTGCAAAGGAGCCAGATTTCTCTGCTTGGAAAGAAGCTGGTCTTCTACCGAGCAGACAAATCTCATTGCCCTTCTTTGCATCCCCCTGAGTTTTTGTGCTGTTTCTTTCAGGACTTCTGTCTTCATTAAACTCCATTGAAAGATTCTCATTTGCAAATAAAAAATAAAAATTGAATTGAGGCTGGCTGCAGTTCTTGATAGATGCTTGCCTGATTCAGTCCTTCACAGCAGTCAAATATAAGAAGGAAATTTACTTCAACCAGATTAGTATTAAAAACAAACAAAAAACAAACAAACAAACAAAAAAAAACTTCCTTTTGAAACATTGACTTTTTCACAAGTCATGAAGAAAAGAGGTTAAGAAAACAGTGCTTTAATTCTATGAAAGTTAACAGGATAATGTAATTGACTTTTTCATAGCTTTTCTGTAAAAAATAAAAAATAAAAAAATCCTGTATACAATCACATTGTGTTTTTGTAACATGCTATAAATACAGGACAAAATCCCAATAATAGTGAAACTCTAATGACTTAATGGCAAACTTTCTGTGTTTATCCAAGAATAAGTGTGACTTAAAGATATCTTGTGTGGGTTACTTTTGTCTCACTGAAATGTAAAGCAGCTTCTGTTGTAATTTCTCTTAAGGCATTACAATTGTAGAAAGACTATCTGTACTAAAGAACCCAGCACTGCAATCCTAAAAAACACTACCCTAAAAGGGTAGAGTTAGCTTCCTCCACAGTACAAGTGAGGCGGTACTATTGTAGTCTGGAGACAAAACCATCTTGTTCTCCAGTCCTAGATGAGGTAATTACATGTGTGTCTGAGACCTCAAAGATTTGGATCAGTCCCTCATTAAAGGTGTCTGTGTCTCTGTTTTGAAGAGAACCAGTTACCTCATGGCTACCTAAACATTTACATGGGGCCCCAGATGAAAGTGGTGGAGTAGACATGAGCAACCACGATGCTCTGTGCAGCCAGTGGGAACCCAGGGCCAGGGGTCACTTGGTTTAAAGATTTTCTAAAGGCAATCTGAGGGAACAGTTGGGAAACATTCTGGAAACTAGTAGAATATAATAGTCATGGGGATAGGAAAGGTCTGAGAGACACTATGTTTTAATTGTGTTTAACCTATCGCTAACCATTACTTATTTCCTATGCAAAAGCCATAGCAAGGGGTAGAAGGACAAGTGGCTTTAAATCAGTAGAGGAACATGCATACCATTTTTCTTTCTTTTCTTAAGCAGTGTGCCCAGTGATAAGACTTTGCATTGTAGACTTTCTGGATTGCTCATCAAGAGCCTTCTCCTTTAATGCTAGATAAAATCTTCTATTGATATACATGACTTTATTTGTTGTCATGTTAGAGAACAGATCCCTTTCAAGATTAAGTATATCATCATCTATCAAATTCAGTCTCTGATGTCTTTTAAGTAACTTTAAAGTCAGTAAGCTGGAATTTAAAATTGATAATTAAAAGCAATTACAAAGCAGTGTATTGTATTGTTTCAACACAACCATGAAAAAAAAAACCTTCTATGGTTCATGTTATTTTTTTTCTCTTTCTGTCTCTTGGAATTACAGTGGTGTCTTCAGAAAACATTTTTCCTGTTTGCTATAGCCTAAAAACTCAAGTCTTGTTCTTCATTTGTGCAGTACCCATTAATTCCTATGGGGCAAATAAGTCTGGAGCAATGTGGAGACAAAATTAGAGCCTACTGTAAACTCCTCTATGTACAATGGCACGTAGAATAGAGAAAGTTATGTTCTTTCACCAGTGCATCTAGTAAAGGGGGAAAATTCTCTTTTGGATTCCTAGGAATATCTATATGTATTATTATTATTGTTATTATTATTTTGGCATTTAGTCCTGTGTTAAACAAGATTTCATTCTCAAGAGGCAACTTTCAGGTTTTTTTCACTTCTGTTTATCATGCTACATATGGTTTTGATGTGAAGTACCCTATTGCAGACATTGTTTTCGGTATTTACTTTTGTCATTTCCCAAAATTCATTGAACAAGGGTGGAGTAAGTCCTTGCCTAGGTAGATTGCATTTTCCTCCCAGCCACGCCATGATATGTGTTTCTGATAACAGAGAGCATAGATTTGTGGAAATAAAATCATGCTGTAACTCAACTTAGGTATCAGAAATCGGTTAAACTCTTTTGTTTGTTTGTTTGTTTTTTAGGGGGTGGGGGGGAGACGATGTGAAGATAGGAGAACACAAGCGAACTTGAATTTAGAGAACTTTGTCCTTAAGGGGAAAGGACAATTTAAGTAGACTAGAAGTGATCTTGTCTCAGCATCAGAGTTGTTCCTGGAAGCCACACTGTGACCAGAGAGTGGATGTACAGCTCTTTATTAAAATGTGGTTTGGGAAATACATTTAGCCTGCATTTAATGTATGTAAGGTTTGGGATTTAGAATTGGATCTTTGTAGAGTGGTTTTTGTCTTGGTGTTTTGTTTTTGTTTGTTTGTTTTTTGTGCTAGTTGTTTGCATCTTTTTATATGATTACGACTTTTGCTTTCAAATTGGCCTCTGTATGGAAGAAAACAGTGGCTTTATCAGAGCAAGGTTGGGATTATGTTCATAGTTGAAACAATCTATGCTAGGGGCCAGTGCAAACCTACAGTGCGTGCACCTGAAGGTATAGGTGGTAAGGGAGGTGTCAGACTGGCTGCTAGCATGGAAATTAATTCCATATTCTATATGTATATGGAAGTCTGGGGAATAATCACTAAGATTCTTGCTATATATGGGATGTGACGACCCAAGTCCTAAAGCTTGCTGAAAATTGGCATTTTGAAACATCTCTTCAGCACGATGAAAGAGCACCCAACATGTATGAGTATATTGGTTGGATTCAAAAACTCTGAATCATTTATCCATGAAGACAAATGGGGGACATGAATGTTTTGGCTCGAGCTTTTGCTTAAGAATCCTAGCCCATGTTTTTATGAACTCACTGCTTCTAAGAGAACATCCTAAATTGTACTTTCAATTAGTTGCTGCTTGTGTTACCCAGAGCAGCATGCAATATGGCATTAGAATATTGATTTATATCAAACAGTAATATGTTCCTCCTGAAACTTCATGCTATATGACCAACCAAAACAGTGTCTAGATGATAAATACCTCTCAGAAGTTCAGTTTCCATGAAAACTGAGCTATGCTTCTATTACTGGGTAACTACATGTGAAATAGAGGGAGGGGAGTACAACTGGCAAACTGAATTACGAATGAAAGGACCGAGGAAGCACTAAGGAGGGGGTTATGTCAGTGAGAAGCAGTTCACCTTGTGCAGGACCACCATGGTCTGTTTTATCACCAAACTCTTTCAGAGCTGTGGAAGTTCTGTTTCTAGCGTCACTTCACTTTCCAGAGTGTAAATGAGTCTAGAGATGGATACTTGAAAATTCAGATCTTGTACTGTGACCAGTTTCTGTCAGGAGCATTTTTCTGGTTTGGGGAATAATGATACAGCCTTGTAAGAGAAACACCAGGTGTAGTCCAGGCTTTCTTTTAGTAACAAAATCTCTGTAGTTAACATATAGGTCTGAGCTTGTCTGAAGTCAAATATGACTCCACAATTCTGAGCTATTCTGTCATTGAAGACAAAGGTGCTGTAAGTTTGCCTAGATCTATGATTATGCCAGATTTTAGATATGAACTAACTTCTTTCACTTCAGTGAAAGTTTTGTTGGGTGGCTCTGGCCTGCTGAAACAAGATTGAGAGTCATCTTAAACAATGCATTATAGTGTGTTGCTCTACAACCTAATACATTACATTACAATTTTAACCTATGGTCTTATCTATTGCTTGTGGTAGAAAGATCATCGTGGCTGTTATGGCTGATGCCATGGTAAAAAACAGGTTTTGTTGCTGAAGGCTGTGGAGATGATAGCTATATGCACAATAACTGATGCATTTGTCCTTGCAGTTGTCAGCTTACCAGTCTGATTCATCACTCTGTACACTGCTTGGAGGTTATGCAAAGGATAACAGGAACAATCTGTTATTCGCTATAATTTTCTTTTGGGAGTGAGGTTTCACAGTCACAGTATGATTAAGGTTGGAAGGTACCTCTGGAATCGACTGCTCCAACTTTGCTGTTCAATGCAGGGTCAGCAGGAGGAGGTTCCCAGAGCCATATCCAGTCAGATTTTGAATATGTCAAAGCGCAGTGACTCCATAATGTTTCTGAGCATCTTACTCCGTTGTTAAATCACCCTTAGATTAAGCAATATTGTTCTTGTCTTTAAATGGGATCTCTTGTGTTCCAGTCTGTGCACATCACCTATTGTCCCTTCATTAGATATCAGTGTCTGGCTCTCTTGACTCGATACCCTTCCACAACTTGAAATAATTGATAAAATCTTCTGTGAGCTTTCCCTTCTCCAGGCTAACCAGTCCCAGTTTTCTCAGCCTCTTTTCGTAAGTTAGATGTGCCAGCACCTTAATCTTCTCTGTGGCTGTTTGCTGAAGTTGCTTGGTAAGCTCATGTTTTTCTTATGATGGAAAGTTCATTTGGTGGAAAGGCATACCTGATGGCTACGTTGAAAAACTGATTTGGAGCTGAGAATCTTCTTTATCAAATAGTGTTACTGTGCTCTTTCTGTCTGTTGTAGTTTCCATGGAAATAAACAGCAGGTGTTATATTCAGAGTGACCTACATAGATCTTGCTATTGCCAGAAAACCTGTGTTAAAGGATCTTCAAGTGACTATGTTTCTGTTAAATTCAGGGTGTTGTAAGGAAGGATGTGTAGATCAAAGTCTGTATTCTGCAATGGAAGGACAGCAGAATTGGTTCTTATCTTTGTTTGACCATGGGTCTCCATAATGATCCAGTAGCTATTTTTAGTGTCCCTAATAAATCTACCAGTTAGTGTCATCTTCAGATTATTTATTTTTGTGTCCACAAAGAAATGGTCTAATACTTGGGAATTCATTTCACGTGAATCTTTGAATCTCAGGCAGTCTATTGTAGAAAGTGGTTTGAATATATATTTTTTTTATGAATCTGGACTTGAGTGAATCTCCCTTTTCCAGTCTTGCGTTGCAGTGAAATAAAACACCTGCTTGGCAACAGCTCTGGGAGTTAATAAAGTTTCTGTGGTAAACTATGAGAGGCCTGAGAATTTCAAACTAAAGTTATTGCACCAGTAACTCAGAAAAGCAATTCCTAAAACTCCTGGCACATTTATCCAGAGGGTTAGCAGTAGCACAGAAATGGAAATCATTGTTGAGAGCCACTGCGTACTTGGAATTAAAATCCATCAGTCTTCTGAAACTGAGGAGAACAATTTTTGTGACATATAGATGCTTCTGTAGTTCATAACAAAAATTAGATCTATGGCTGTTTTCTATCCTATTTGTAGGGAAATTCATATCCTTAATCCTTGTAATATACCTAACTTGGGATGACATCAAAAGAAATAATGCATGCACAGAGAAGCTAGGCATTTAAAACACTTTTGAAGCTTTATTTTATTTAATTTCAGTAAAAATGGAGCTAGCCATTTGAATGAGGGGGATTGGAAAGGGGAGGATGCTAAGCATCATCTTCTGAAGAAGGAACTTTAAACACAGAAGATGCAGTGTGAAAGATGAAGATTCATAAAACTTAGCAGTCTTGTTTCACTGTTCTTGCTGTAATTGGAGGGGAGTGGAGAAATAAACCTAATAAAGCAGAGGAAAAAAAAATTCTCAGATATGAGTTGAACAGTCAGCTGTTGTCTGGGCTTTTTTTGCGGCCCTTGCTTGGGACTTTTGTTTAGGTCCTTAGCATACCTGTTGGCAGCTTCCTTCCCTGATAGGAATTTTGTCATATTGAACAGGGTGTAGTGACACTGCTATGTTTCTGCTGAGAAAAATAATGTCTGCTACTTCTGGGACAAAGAAAGCTCTACTAGCTATTAGTGCTATGGGGTTAGAGATTTTGCATTGATCCTTTCTTGTAGCAGGCACAAATAATTGTTGGTGCAAATGGTGCAGTGAGGGGAGGACAGGGAGAGACATGCACATACGTGTTATATTGGTTGTTTGCAAGTATGCCTTAACTTAATAACATTCAAATTTTGGCATACTTCTGGAGAATGAGGTTCCTGCTTGCTATATGGATTCTGGATAAACTACGTTGTTTGTTTTCTTCTGAGCTTCTGTTCCAATGGGTTTCTTGCTCCTGCTCAAAAAAGTGTTCTTGTTTACAGCCATCCCCATCCCCCCGAAGTCAATACCCAATACATAGTAGGACAGTACGAGTTCCTTATTAAGTAAATGTTTATGTTTCAAGAGGGTAGTGTGAAATAGTAGTAAAAGATTTGTTGCTTCTGACCAATATGTCAACCAAGAATAGTCTTCCTCAAAAATGGTCAGTATTGAGTCCTTTGTATAAACTTCAGGGTACACTCTTAAGTTTTTGTTCTCATCTTAAAATGTGCAACTGAAGCAATAAAGCACTTTTTGTAGTAGGCTTTATAATCACCTGTTCTCTTGTTTATCTCCAGTTAAAATACGCTAAAAATCTTTTTTTGTTTTTGCTTGGAGCTGAGTTTATTTTCCACATAACAGAAAAGAAAAATGAAGAAGTAGATTAGTAATGAATTGAATGGATTCACAGAGAATTTCTCATCTCTGTGTTTATGGTGAGTGACCAGGCAGCAGACAAACCAGCATGATATGGATGATGGACACTCTATAGCAGCTGAAGCTTCCTGTTGGAAGGCATCCTTTCACAAATGTGCCATTAAGTGTTTTTACTAGCAGCCTGTGTGTAGTTGAAAAAAAAAAAGAAAAAAATAAATAAATTGTAAATGGGCCAGAGAGCATCATCATAGTTATTTTATTGCTAAAAATTGTCAAATATCTCAAGTTGGAAGGGATACATAAGGACTGAATCCAACTGGCTCCACACAGCACCACCCAAAACCTACGACTGAGAGTGCTGTCCCAATGGTCCCTGAGCTCCAATATCAGGGTGATGCCCACTGCCCTGGGCAGCCTGTGCTGTGCCCACCACCAGACAGAGCCTGTCCTTAATCCCCCGACCCTCCCCTCACCCCCAGATCCATTTCTGCAGGGAGGCTCTCCAGCTGCTCTCATCCCCCAGTCTGTACATACATCCAGGGTTATCCCATCCCAGGTACAGAGTCCAGCACTGCTCCTTTTACACTTGTGCACTTGGTGACTGTGCAGCTCTCTGATGTGTCTAGATCTTTCTGAAAGGCCTCCCCATAATTAAGGGAGTCAACAGCTCCTCCCAATTTATGTATCATCTGTAAATTTACCTAGTAGGCACTTCAGGCCTANCTTGGCAACAGCTCTGGGAGTTAATAAAGTTTCTGTGGTAAACTATGAGAGGCCTGAGAATTTCAAACTAAAGTTATTGCACCAGTAACTCAGAAAAGCAATTCCTAAAACTCCTGGCACATTTATCCAGAGGGTTAGCAGTAGCACAGAAATGGAAATCATTGTTGAGAGCCACTGCGTACTTGGAATTAAAATCCATCAGTCTTCTGAAACTGAGGAGAACAATTTTTGTGACATATAGATGCTTCTGTAGTTCATAACAAAAATTAGATCTATGGCTGTTTTCTATCCTATTTGTAGGGAAATTCATATCCTTAATCCTTGTAATATACCTAACTTGGGATGACATCAAAAGAAATAATGCATGCACAGAGAAGCTAGGCATTTAAAACACTTTTGAAGCTTTATTTTATTTAATTTCAGTAAAAATGGAGCTAGCCATTTGAATGAGGGGGATTGGAAAGGGGAGGATGCTAAGCATCATCTTCTGAAGAAGGAACTTTAAACACAGAAGATGCAGTGTGAAAGATGAAGATTCATAAAACTTAGCAGTCTTGTTTCACTGTTCTTGCTGTAATTGGAGGGGAGTGGAGAAATAAACCTAATAAAGCAGAGGAAAAAAAAATTCTCAGATATGAGTTGAACAGTCAGCTGTTGTCTGGGCTTTTTTTGCGGCCCTTGCTTGGGACTTTTGTTTAGGTCCTTAGCATACCTGTTGGCAGCTTCCTTCCCTGATAGGAATTTTGTCATATTGAACAGGGTGTAGTGACACTGCTATGTTTCTGCTGAGAAAAATAATGTCTGCTACTTCTGGGACAAAGAAAGCTCTACTAGCTATTAGTGCTATGGGGTTAGAGATTTTGCATTGATCCTTTCTTGTAGCAGGCACAAATAATTGTTGGTGCAAATGGTGCAGTGAGGGGAGGACAGGGAGAGACATGCACATACGTGTTATATTGGTTGTTTGCAAGTATGCCTTAACTTAATAACATTCAAATTTTGGCATACTTCTGGAGAATGAGGTTCCTGCTTGCTATATGGATTCTGGATAAACTACGTTGTTTGTTTTCTTCTGAGCTTCTGTTCCAATGGGTTTCTTGCTCCTGCTCAAAAAAGTGTTCTTGTTTACAGCCATCCCCATCCCCCCGAAGTCAATACCCAATACATAGTAGGACAGTACGAGTTCCTTATTAAGTAAATGTTTATGTTTCAAGAGGGTAGTGTGAAATAGTAGTAAAAGATTTGTTGCTTCTGACCAATATGTCAACCAAGAATAGTCTTCCTCAAAAATGGTCAGTATTGAGTCCTTTGTATAAACTTCAGGGTACACTCTTAAGTTTTTGTTCTCATCTTAAAATGTGCAACTGAAGCAATAAAGCACTTTTTGTAGTAGGCTTTATAATCACCTGTTCTCTTGTTTATCTCCAGTTAAAATACGCTAAAAATCTTTTTTTGTTTTTGCTTGGAGCTGAGTTTATTTTCCACATAACAGAAAAGAAAAATGAAGAAGTAGATTAGTAATGAATTGAATGGATTCACAGAGAATTTCTCATCTCTGTGTTTATGGTGAGTGACCAGGCAGCAGACAAACCAGCATGATATGGATGATGGACACTCTATAGCAGCTGAAGCTTCCTGTTGGAAGGCATCCTTTCACAAATGTGCCATTAAGTGTTTTTACTAGCAGCCTGTGTGTAGTTGAAAAAAAAAAAGAAAAAAATAAATAAATTGTAAATGGGCCAGAGAGCATCATCATAGTTATTTTATTGCTAAAAATTGTCAAATATCTCAAGTTGGAAGGGATACATAAGGACTGAATCCAACTGGCTCCACACAGCACCACCCAAAACCTACGACTGAGAGTGCTGTCCCAATGGTCCCTGAGCTCCAATATCAGGGTGATGCCCACTGCCCTGGGCAGCCTGTGCTGTGCCCACCACCAGACAGAGCCTGTCCTTAATCCCCCGACCCTCCCCTCACCCCCAGATCCATTTCTGCAGGGAGGCTCTCCAGCTGCTCTCATCCCCCAGTCTGTACATACATCCAGGGTTATCCCATCCCAGGTACAGAGTCCAGCACTGCTCCTTTTACACTTGTGCACTTGGTGACTGTGCAGCTCTCTGATGTGTCTAGATCTTTCTGAAAGGCCTCCCCATAATTAAGGGAGTCAACAGCTCCTCCCAATTTATGTATCATCTGTAAATTTACCTAGTAGGCACTTCAGGCCTATGTCCAGATCACTTATAAAAACACTGAAGAGAACTGGCTCTAAAAAGAAGCTGTGGGGAACCTCACTAGTGCCTGGTCACCATGTGGTGTAACCCCATTTAATGTAACTCTTTGAGCACATCCCCTCACCAGTTGTTCGCCTGTTGCATCAAAGCTTTCCTAAAATCTTGAACAATCACATCTGTCTTTCCTTGGTGAACTGGATGGGTAACCCTGTCATAAAAGCAGATTAAGTTTGTTGAACAGGACATTCCCCTTCATTAACCCATGTTGGCTGTGGCCTTTGACTGCAGTGTCTTTGAGGTGTTTTTCAATAACTTCTAGAATAATCTTGTCCATAGCATTACCGGGCACTGAAGTGAGACTGACAGTCAGATGAGAGTTATAGCACATTCAGGAAAAGGCAGATACTTATATTTTTACTACCTGTATTTAAATGTGTCTGGCTGAACATAAGGGTAGTTAGAAGTTAAATCAGAGGTGATGTGTATGAGCTGGTAACCACGCATCTAGGTGCCATTCTTGTGTTAGCTGGCAAGATGCCTCAGATGGAGCTGCAGGATCAGCTGTGATTAGACAGTAGAGAGTGGACATTAAAGAAAACAAGGTCATGTAGACCTTCTGGTCTCATTTACTTATGGCAACTATTGAAAATTATTAATCTCCAGAGTTGTTAATCATTCAATTTCCTTGTACTTGGTAGGGCTTTGTTTTTGAAGGAAAAAAAAAAAGTTTCAGGAGAAGGAATGGCATGTTTTGGTTGTTATGCTTTGTGTATGTTACCTGAACCAGCATTACAGTGTAAGCCTTTGAAACTGACTCATTTCCTGAGTCTGACTGTAACTGCCTTTGCCAGCAAGGAGCAGGGGGAATGATACTTACAGAGTGCATGCAAGTGTGCTACAGATTTCACAGCTTGTTTTGCAAAGAAAATGAAGCTTCCTTGAAGCAGCAGGCTGACATTTGCAAGAGGTCCAGGAGCAAAGTGTGACAGAAGAGCCACTATTTAGCTGGGGTTTCCACACTGAGCTCTCTGGAAATCATGGTGCTTAGAAGCTTGGTTTTGCAAAATCCTTGGGAGGGGAAGTCCTTTACTGAGGAGCACCATGAGAGAATGCTGGTGGGGCTGTAGTATGTCCAGATACATGTGGAGCTGCTTCTCTGGAGGCTTTGGCCTTTGTAAAGTAGCCTTTCTTATCAGTCTTCTCCTTTGTTTCCTCTTGCTGTATGATGAGAGCAGATGGGTGCTGCTTCAAAGAAGAGTTGGACATATAGAGAAACCATTTCGGATCTCGTTGGAGTACATTGCTAATGGGAACAAGAGCATAGCAGCTGTGGATTCCTTTGCAATGAAGAACTGCAGTACAGGTAATGTACCTTATTTTATTTTTTCTGTCTTACAGTGTTTTTTTGCATTTTTGGAGAGGAGTATGATTTCTGACTGTTGAAGAACCTTCATACAATTAAAGTTTCTCATCAGACATTTAAATAGAAAGTAGGATGCCTTCCAGGGAATCATTTTGTTAATGCTCTGTTAGAAGTTTTTAACCTTTTGAAAGAACCACGATATTTTTTCCCTATTTTGGAAAGAATTTCTAGGGAAATTCCATTTTGGAAAAAAGCAGATCAGTACTCTTCCTGGCTTGCAAGATACAACTTCACTTTCTGCAGCAGAAGATAGAACAGATGAGTGGTGCCTAGAAAGATATTGCAAGTCATCTTTTGGCTGTTGCTGGTAATAATTTGAGTCTTTTTTTTTTTTTTTTTAAAAAACTCTCAGGAACTTGGTTTTATAAAATGCATGCTTCTTTGGGAATGCTCCAAAGGTTTTATTGCAAAGTTACCCCTAAAANTTTGGTTTTTTTTTTTTTTTTTTAAACAACTATCATGAACTTGGTTTTATAAAATGCATGCTTCTTTGGGAATGCTCCAAAGCTGTTATTGCAAAGTTACCCCTAAAATAGCTCAATACAGGGCATGAAATTTTATTAATGGACAACCTTAATGGGAGTTACCTTTTTTAAATACAAGCTTAGTTATCAATTTAAGTATGTAAATTTAGTGCTTTGTGTCAGAAGCACCTGCGTTTTAGCTCTGCTATCTTTATGGAGCTTGTGAATCACACTGAAATCTTTAGGTGGCATGTCAGTGAAGAATGTTACTACTTCTAGCACTTAACGCATTACCTTTTGTCATTTTTATTTACTTGGAATACTGCAGAGCTACATGGCCTCTTTTTCAGCCTTCTAGAGCAGGGCGACTTGTTGGAGAGTATATGTGGTTTTGGTTATTTACATTGCTTTTCACAAAGGCAGGCTGTATTAAGAGGTTTATTGCACGGTCCATACATAAAGGTGATCTCTACACTCCAACAGAGAATGGCTTGACTTTGTGTTGAAAGTGCAAGGCATATTCAGATAGAATGTGCCTGCTTTTCTACTTACATACAGAACACATCTTGATATCTCTGTGAGAATGAAAATGAAGTGGTTCAACTCTGCAAAACAAAGTAAGTAGTACAGAAATCATTGAAATCCATAGTGCTTGGGAATATGTTGCAATGAGCTATGGGAGATGTTCAGCTGCTGTGAAGGTACATAGAGTTCTCTCTTGGGAATACCTGAAGGAGAGTCATCAGTGATGGTTAGGTGAAGGACAGGCACTGTTTGCTGAGTGAAAGGTTAATCTTTTAGTGAGGTGTTTGTTAGAAGCTCATACCAATATTGGATGCATAAAATCATAGAATTACAAAATAGTTTGGTTTGGAAAGATCATCTAGTTCTAAATCCCTGCCATGGGCTGATGTCATGGTTTAAAGCAGCAGGTGGCTAAACAGATAGCTTTCTCCCCCCCCCTTCCCATTGGGGAAGTAGGACATGTGGATTGAGATAAAAGCTATTTACTAAGAAAGAGAAAAGGAAAAGAATAATTGTTATCATGAATATGTATGAATCTATATTAAAGTGATGCTCAAGCAATTGCTCACCATCCACCAACAGAGGCCCAGCTAGTTCCCAAGCAGCAGAAGAGAGGGAGAACTCCCACCCCCTTCAAAACTTTGCTTCTGCATGATGTCACATGGGATGGAATATTCCTTTGGCCAATTTAAGTCAGCTGTCTTGATTTTGTCCACTCTGAGTTCCTTGCTCTGCCACCCTCCCAGCCCCTCACTAATAGGAACTGTGAAACTGGAATGGCCTTGGCTCTGTACAGTACTGCTCAGTAACAACTAGAAATATCAGTGTGCTATCAACATTATTTTTCTCCTAAAACCAAAATATAGCATCTTAACAGGTGCTATGAAGGAAAACAACCCTGTCCCCCAGCTTCAAACTAAGACTAAGGTCTGGTTTGGAAAGATGGTCTAGTTCCAAATCCCTGCCAAGGGCTGGGATACCTTCCGCTGTATCAGCTTGCTCAAAGCCCCTTTCAGTATGTCCTAGAACACTTCCAGAAATGGGGCATTTCTTCTGGGGAACCTGGTACAATGCCTCATCACCTCACAGTGAACAATTTCTTCCAAATATCTAAATCTACTTTGTTTTATTTTAAAACCATTACCCTTTATCCTGTTACTACACTCAGTTTTTCCTGTAGGTCCACTTTAAGTACTGGAAGGCATTCATAAGGTCTCCTTGGAGCCTTCTCCAGAGTAAATACATCCAACTCTTTCAACCTGTTTTCATAGGAGAGATGCTTCAGCTCTCTGAGAGCTGAACTCAGTGCTCCAGGTGGGTTCTCAGAAGAGCAGAGTACAGGGAGAGAGTCTCTGCCCTTAGATCAACTAGCTACACTTCTTTAGATGCAGCCCATAATTGACTTTCTGGGCTGCGAGAGCATTTTGACAGCTCATGTTCAGTTTTTTCTTCTATCAGTACCCTCTAAATCTTGCTCTGCGGGAGAAGAAGCAGTTCTGAAGATGACAGAATTCCGTTGCTGAGGCGCAGTTAAAGTGTATTGTGAGCTCAGAAGGACCAAATGTCTTTTTTTATCTATTTTTTTTTATCTCTCTTATCAGTTGGCTATTCTTCTACTCTGTTTACAGTACAAGATATACAAATAATACCACCAGGGAATAAACATACATTCTTTTTCAGTTAGCTGAAACTGTTAATTGTTTTGCAAACTTATTAGGTATGTGGTACTGTGCACACTTATTAGAAAGGAAGTAGTAATGGACAAGCAAGGTAGCACCTGAGGCTTGGGAAATGGGGAAAGCGACATGAAAAGTTTCATCTGCATCTAATTTTTCTTCAGCTGTTATTGGCCTCTAGGCAGTTTAGATAATGGGCTGACTTAATGCCACCGAAGAGTCTAAAACATACATGAATTTGGGAAAGAAACATCTGAGAAACAGTATACCCCTTCAGCCTGATTTTACTAAGCCTTTTAAAGACCTTGTACACAGTTTAAAAACAAATTAAGGGGCATCATCTTAGGAAATTAGGCTGCTATTTCCGTGGTTGAATATGGACTTAAATCTAAATTAGGTGCTAGCAGGGGCGTGAATAAGGTGGAGACTTGGGGTTGGAGTTAGGTTTAGAACATAGAGAATTCCATATTGTGAATTCTTTAATCAAGGGAGAAATGGGATTTTTGCATCTGAAGTCAGAAAATAGAAGTATATTTGGAATGAAAATTCACGAACTAAAATTCTGGTGCTGATCCTGAAGGCTTCTATAATTCTAAATGAAAACATTCAAGATTAAAATCTCAGCTAAAAAATATTGATTAAAAATAGACTTCTATCTTATTTTCCGTGTTTCCCTTTTTCATTCAACAGATTAGAAAATCTAACTGATTTGTTACTTGAATATCTTCACGTTATCCAGTTCCTATTATATAAGCAGTCTCGATCAGGTTAGGCTGATAGGAAAAATGAAAACCCATACAAACTGAGAGATTTTATTCCATTGTTTGTTTAATGCTCTGGATGAGCAATAACTTTGTTTGGTGCATCTCCTTACCATTGCCATACGTCATCACCACTATTATTCTCATGCACTTGATCAGGCTTTTTGGGCTTTTTAGCACCTTACATGGATTTGTGATTTAAATACTTTTTTTTTTAATCATTTTATTTATTTATTTAAACAAAGTTTTCCTGAGGCATGGGATTAGATTCTGATTAGAAAGCTCCTATTGTCAATAAAAATGCTGCTTGGAATTGTACAGATTTGGGATCAGGCCAGTTAACAGATAGCATTGCCCATGGTCCTAAATCCAATTGTCTTTCAATTACTGTCTTAAATGTGAAGCATATTGTGCTTGATAGTGTCTAAAACCTGACTGTCTAGTTTTCTTTCTTACAACTTACTATTTAAGTAAGTGCAGTAATCCCTAAAGGGGAAAAAAAGAATCAGTGAAAAAATATACCTGTTCAATGTAAATTACAAATTTGTTCCTTACACAGGTTAAGTAATTGGTACAGTGGCATTTGATAGTTGATGGTAATTTCTAGTAATAAAAATAGAGCTAATTTCCTAAGTAATGTATCGACTTACTAATGATATTTAATGGGTTTCTTTCTATTTTTATTGCCGTTGTAAATTAATTAGTTTGCTAACTTATTTCCAAAAGTCTAAATTAAAAGTACTTTAATAGTAAGCACAAGTAAATTACAAGGCAGTGTTTTACTTAGCAGTGTTTGATTTACCAGTTCTAAGTAACTTTTTAAGTAAGGAGCATGAAGTTCAAGTGCTTCTAAAACACGTTAAAGGTTTAATGATGCTCTGAGGCTGTTAAAGTAGTTATTTCTGGCACTCACCATGTCCAAGAGAAAGCACTTAGATTTCAGGTCTTCAAGCTTAGTAGGCAACATAAAAAACGTATTTATTTTGAAGTAGGGAGAGAATGTGTGTTGCTGATTTCTTAAGTTAGTGCTTCTGTCCATTCAGCAATAGCTTTTTCAAGAGATACTAAAGGTATATAGAAATACACTTATTACCTTCGGAGCAGGTAAGTAGTTCTGTAATGATCCTGTAGCTGTAATACTCATGCAGATTTCTAAAAGTTGAAGTTAAGGTTACACTAAAAGCAAAAGCATTGAGCCAAACCAAAGTAATTGTCAAAAGAGAGAAGTTTTGAAGACCTAAGGGTGTTTTTACTTGGAAAAGAGATAGTGAAGAAAGAGTAAAGCGTGCAGGGTTGGGACGTATGAAGAACTATGGGCAACTGCCAAATAGAATTTTTCATGATTCCTTTTGATAAACAATCTAGCAACAGACTTATGAATTGACTTACAAAATCAGTAAGGTTGCTTTTTTTTTTTTTCCAAACAAGATTGCTTACGTATCTAAATCATTATTAAAATTAATTATGTATTTGTGTATTTATACAGTAACTGAATATTTATTGTTTTCTCATATATACTTGCTTTCTGCATTTTGTCTTATAAATTAATAAACTGTCAGGGTGTTGTGGTTAGCTGAACTCAGTGAGAGTCTTTTTAAAATGAGTTCTTGATGCTTTCCACTGGAATACTACCTAGAAAAGTTAACCCTTTCTAGGCCAATAAAGTAGTATCATGGAATCATTGGGTATGAGGAAGACTTGCAAAATTGTCAAGTCCACCCCTTTTTCTGACCTACTATGTCCCATTGCTAAACCACATCCTCTTGTCATGACGTGAAGCTAATTAAGATGTTAATAATTCATATTTTTGTATAGTTTTTTAAATAAATAAAACTCACTACAGAATGTAAGATGTTTGCAGAAAGTTTATGAGACAACTAAATTATGAATTACCATTTGCTTAACTGTAATTACAGGACCCATACTTTTAAGGGGAATCCAACACGTAATTTTGTTTGGTTTGGAGTTCCACCACTGCTCAGAACAGTAAACAAAACAATTAGCACAATGGATCGATTGTTACCAAAACTGAACGGTAGACATTAACAAAAGTTAGCATTTCATTTCAGAAGTAATTGTCTCTATTTGAGGCTCAAGACCAACGTTTATCATGATGACCAATGTGTCTTTGTCAGTTACATGGATAGTGCAATTGAGTGCACCCTCAGTAAGTTTGCTGATGATACCAAGCTGGGATTTAATGTCCCTTCCAGTATGATCCATTCTATGATTCTGTGATTCCATAATACTAACGTGACCTACCCAGATCATTTTTGTGAAACTGGAGAGTTGCCTTTGATGTTAATTGCCACAGTTAAGGAACTCAGCAAGACAGGGAATAGATCCAGAGTAAATTGAAGTCAATAGGTATTATTCTATGTTTTTGACTTAAATCCTGAGTATTCCTCAATTTTTAAGGAAAGAAATAGAAATAAAAATCAAGCAGATTAGCAAGACCACTCTGAGAAAAATGCAGCCATTCATGTAGACTGACTGAGCTTGTTTTCCTTTGGATCTAATATCACTGAGTACACATTTGGAAAAGATTTACTAGAATGAAAATATTTGTCTCCAAGTGCATTGGCAACCACCTTCTTTCCCATTCACCTCCCCATAAGGGAAATTTTTTTGACCTCATACTGTGTACAAAACCATGTCTAGCCTGGTAGCATTTTAATCCTTTAGGGATCTCGTGTTGGAGGAAAAAAAACGCTTTACAGATGAGTTCAGTGGCTGTAGTGTAGTTAAATCATTTAAAGTTAATTCAAAATGATAATTATTTCACTTGTGGTTTTGTGCCCATTTAAATAAAATAGATTGAAGCACTTGTTATGGGCCATCTTTGTTTTCATTTTTTATTTTCATCTTTTTGAAATTCAGTTATAGTATCTAGGAATAAAAAATTAATCAATTTAAGTCTCACTCTGCCTTTTCTAGGCGCAATATTAACTTTAGTAGTAGAGTAGCTTCTGACAGTAATGAATTAGTGATCATGCATTTCTGTTGCTGTCTGTGAGTACCTACTTATTGTAGAACCACATTTAGACAGTTATGATTATGCTAAGTAATTTAATATATTTAAAACATCAGTTTACCAGCCAAAGAGGGGAGAGATGAACCTGAATATCTAAAGGATTTTATTTTCATAGATCTGTCATGACATCATGTTTGTGAATGAGACCTAGGGTTCTGTTGTTTTACTCAGTAATCTGATCACATATTTATTTTTCCTAGATGAGGAAGAAGGTGTAAAGAAATGTCATAATGCTCATAAAACAGGTACTCAAAATCAGTGTGCTCATATAGAAGGTCAGAAGGCTGGAATCTGCCTCAGAAAGACTGAACATGGGTGTTTCTCATACAGAGTTACAGTCTTAACCAGAGTGGGCAGGTTTCACTAATTCAAATTTTTGAGTGTTTTGAGTTAAGAAACAAATCTGAGAAATCTCTACCTGCAAAATTCAGATAAATAATTATCCAATGAGAAGAGCCTATTCTTATGAGGTACTTGGAAGTGCTTGAGAGATGCTGTAAATCCATCAGTTTCTCCTGCAAATGTTGTCAGTTGTGCGTACTAAGTACTGTTTAACACCTTGAAGAATTGGCCAATACATTATCTTTTTAATGACGTATATGATTTTTATCCTGACCTTCTCCCTTAATTAAGGCTTATTTCAACAGAGGAGCCATTGATTCAGTGAATGAAAATGAACTCTGTAATCTGCTTTCCCCAAATTGAACTTATTTTTATTACTATTAATTGCTGCCATTTAGTTCTTGTGATGTTTTAATTACTTGGATTTATTGAAACAATCATAGGATTCACAATACTCACCTGAGAAATGAGGACTATTATGATTTATGGATGACCTGATGATTTTAAACCAGTGTTACTCCAGGTTCAAAGATTTCTGTGAGCCAATCTATTGTGTAAGTAGATTATAGTCTTTCTGCCAGTCTCTTTTTAATATAAACTACTGTATTTTCAAAGGACTGCTAGGTTGTAACAGAGGGTATACAGAACCCTGATTTTGTTTAAAATTAAGGTTAGGTTTGCATAAAGTTTTGTTTGATTGCTCATCCAACACGTGATCTCTCCATCAAATTCATTTTTCTCCAATTTAGTGACAAGGATATCAAGTTGGACAGTATCAGATGCTTTGCACAAATACAGGTAGATGACATCCGTTGCTCTTTCTTTATCCACTGTTGCTGTGACCCCATCATAAAATTTAGTCAGGCACGATTTGCCCATGGTGAAGCCATCTTGGTTACCACTAGTCACCTCATCCTTAATTTTCCACGTGCATTCAGGAGCATGTGCTCCATGATCTTGCAGGGCACAGAGTGTGAGATGTCTGACCTGTAGTTTCCTGGATCTTCTAGGGAAGGTTGTGGTTTGTTCAGGATGCTTGAAGATGGCTGCACAACTTGATTCATGTTAGTGGAGAATTACAGTGTTCTTTGAGAAGAGATGATCAGCAGCAGGTATGTTGTCAGGCAGGAAAAATTGGTCTAAATGGTGGAAATAATTAAAGGTTTGACTATTTCTGAAATGATTGGGAAAAACAATCCAATTAATTAAGTAGAGCAGTCAAATAATCAGATAGTTAACCAGACTGAACTAACTAGATGAATAATATGTTGAGCAGGGAAAGCAACCAGGTGAGACTGAGGAAGATTCTTTGAACTGTGAAAATTTATTAAATGCAAAAAGAAATCAACATTTAAAATGATCAAATGCAGAGATAAATGCATAGAGTGCTCAGGTGGGAGTTAGTTTTTCTATGGCTCACCAGACGCTGAAAAGCATTGGTGAGCAAAATTATATTTGGAAGATGAAGAACAAGAATGAGAAGATGATGGGACAAGGAGAAAAGGTAGTGTGCAACCAGACTGTAGAAGACAAGATCATGTCAGCACTAAGAGTCCAGGTTTTTATTTTTTATTTTATTTTATTTTTTTAAGGTTTATGGGGGTATCACATGCCAGTGCTGAATTCTGAGGTACCACTGCTCTGCAGTGGTGCAGTGCACATAGAATCAGAGTGCAGGGTAACACCTCTTCTTTCGGTACTACAATGAAATGTTCTTTAAGTTTCATCTGAGGGCACTTCTACACCTCGGGGCTTTCTTCTGAAGTATTTGTATTCAGCTTGTTTTCTCTGTCTACAAGGACTCATTGCTTATCTGCTCCAGTCTTGTTATAAAAGCTCACCTGTCTCTTCTCTTTTCTTGTTCCAAACCTTTCTCTTTCTGCCTCAGGGAGTCCTGCCTGCTTTGTGTAGCTATTCTATTTCCGCATGGGTTACTTCAACCAGCTTTCTCAGCAAACCATTTGCTGTGTCAAGTCACAGAGACATTGTTTAATAAATTGAGGCTGTATCTAGTGTGGTAGAGATGTGGCACTGGTGCTAGCAGTGATTGATACAGTGAAGCAGGCACTCTGTGATGGAACAACTGAAGCTAAAAAGCCCCATCCTTGTAATTCCAAAACAAATTCATAATATGTAATGAGAAATATCAGCTGACAAAAAACACAGATGCAACAGGTGATTATTTTTCTTGAAAATTTAACAATCTGCAATTGGGGACTGAAGTTTTCTGAAGAGGTCTGTGTGCCTCTTCAACAAAGGAGACTTCTTTATGCCATATTTCAAGTCTCGCAACCAGGAGCTGCACATCAGAATCTGGGTCAGTTCATTAAATTCATGCGTTGTGATTCTTTTGCTTTGAAGTAATGGAAAAAGTTGGGGAAAGAGAGAACCTTCAAAAGCTGCCAAGTGACTTAGGACCACAAATTAATGGGAACTATGCTCCTTAGTTCCCCAGGAGCCTTCAAAAATCCCATCATTACTGAATTGCACTGAGGCATGCCTTCCACCTGTGAGGATGAGAAAGGGAAGACTATACACTGTGGAGACAGTTTTAAGGAGTATCTCTGTAAATGAAGCATACATTGCTTTTATGAATTGAGCCTTTGAAAGCCCTGGTACTAAGGCATATTGATACAGAGGTCACACACAGATGGCAAGATCTTAAATTACCAGTTAGGTTTTATTACATAAAAGAGATTTGAAGAACACTTCCCCTCTTGCTTTAAATAAGTGCCAACTGAAGTGCAGAAGTTTTGTACCACTGGGAGGTTGAAAGCACTTAAACAAGTCAGCTGGATTCTGGGTCTCATTCCAGAATGAAGTGTATTATCTATGGGGCATGACTGATGGGAGTAGCAGCAAATTTGTAAGCAAAACAAGAGGTCTGGACTTCCAGATGCACAAGGAAATATAATTTAGTCAGCTCTTACAGAGAGATTTGTCATGTTGTTCCAAAAATGAGTAAGAGTTGGATTTCTAATTTTATATAAATCTGAACAAAGCAACTATTCTGATACCTTAGAACTTTGAAGGTGTGAGGAAATTGATCCCTTTTTGTGAGATAATAGGTTGTGGCACACTGGGATCTAAGCAGTTTTGATTGATTTTTGTTAGCTACAATCTGTGGTAGATGATTTTGCATAGATTACAGCACTGAATATTCTGTGCACTTAAGCCTAAATTGTAAATTGGGTACTGAATTTTTAAGATGCCATTTGGAGCTGAAAGCAACACCCGTGTAACTTTAGCGTGGTGGTATATGGTACAAAGAAGAATGAATGTAAAATCAAATATATTTTGATATTTCTATAATACTATCAATGTGTTAACTTGTAGAATGTACCACTGACTCATTAAGTTACCTCTTCAGGAACTTTCATGGTATACATCAGTAACAAAACAGAAGTGTCAAGAATGTCTAAAGAAATGCCAAGTGGCTTAGGCAGCTAACTACCTGAAGTATTTATTGCATGTCAACTATTTCACAAAATAAAGAAAATGATGTAACTCTGAAGTTATGTGGGTAGACCTTCTGCTAGTGAAAGTTGTAGAGATTGCTTGTTGGTCATTATTGGACCTTTGATTGCATTGCTTGAAGGTCTGCACCTGTGTATTTATCATAGCTTTTGGGGAAAAGGAGAAACCTAAGAGATTTTGTAGGAACAACACTGTTTTGGATTTCAGTCTTGTTGTTATTGCTTGTTTCTTCACAGCCAGTGGAAGAGTTTGCTTTATATTATAGCTGGTTTTTTGTTGTTGTTGTTGGTAAAGGATAGAGTATTTGTAGAGGCTTAGTATTTGTAGTTACACATATCCCTGTAAAGTTATATTTTTATAAAGTTAGATTAAGTACATTTTTTACAAAGTGTATTTTCTAAAAGTATAGATTGCAACTAATCAAGAGGAATGAGAAATCCAAAGTTAATAGTTCCTGTGGCATGTTATAAATATGTTCTACTTGAATACGTTTAGTCTGCCGCTCTTTGCTCTGGTTTTTAATCTTGTGGTTCTTCCCACTTACATGGTTTGCCTTCAGTTTTCCTCTAATTTTATCTTAACAGCATCTCCAACTTGCTCTGCTCCCAAGTGAAATCAAGCAGTTTCTCTCATCTGAGCAAGCCTATTCCTTTATTTTTCCCTTCAGTCATAAACCATTCCTGCCTATCTAATCTCATCATGCAACTGTTAGGGCAATTATTACTCCATTGTAAGTGTACATTATAGAATGTAGTCTTCATCTTATTTGTTGATTTGTAGAATGTCATCTAGTTTGTGACTTCATGTAGCTCACCACAAATTGTAATAAATGCCCTTCTACTTGCTTCCTCTGTTATTAGCAGTTCCAGTCAACAGCAGTGTCTTAAGAGTAATAGCAGCCAGAACATTATCTAGTTCATATTATTTCTCAGCATTTCAAGTAAAATAGTGCATTCCTTTTCTGTACTAGCAGGGTAGTTATCATGTCACGACCAGACAGGATGCCACCAAATGAAAGTCAGTTCTGCAAATTTACTCTTCTTACACTGTAACCCTACAGTAATGCTGTTCTGCCAATACTACAGAGGGGTTTGTTACTTTTCCATATATTCTATTGCTATGCCTTCTCAGATCAGTACTCTCAGGTGTCTCCATTCTGTACATTACACGGAGATTGTGAATACCTTAGTGCAAATAGAAAGGCAAGTTGCAACAGATGAGTAGAGATGGGCAAAGCCCTTTGGCAAGAGACACAGTGGGTGAGTAGTAGATTAGTCAACACCGGAGATGGAATTAGATGGGTAGAAATGGAAGCTACTTTAAACAGTGCTTCCATCAGTCTTAGAAATGAGAGAGAAGTAGTGAATATAATCAGGACATTAGTAGCAATAACAATAACCAACAATTTACTGAAGCATCTGTTTAAATAGAAGTACTTGGCTTATGAAGCAGGAAGGAGTAGCCTTGCTGTCAGCTTTGAGTTTTTAGTTAATGCTAGGCATTGCTTAAGCTGTAACTGTGTTGCTATAATTGAGAACTGTCACTGGGGACTCCTCTTTAGAAAATTGCACTCATTTTGAAAGTTACTCGGGCAGAGAAGACTGGTCATGTCAGAGCTTCACTGTATGTCTGAAGAATCTTACTGTGCTTGTGTGAGTTTTATCCAGTGCCAAGTGTTCGTAAAGAATGCATAGGAAAAGCAATGAATTTGTTCCCTTGTTTTATTTTTTGTTTGTTTGTTTTTAATCTAAATTTTGTTGATGATGGCTACTTTGAGCAAAGGCCAGAAAATATTTTCAGAGGAGGCCAAAAAGTGCTCTCTTTGACTCCAGTTGCAATGCTTATTCCCATGCAGTTCGATGTCATTTTCAGTCTAGGCCATAACTGTATTGTCAGGGAGTAAAGTTTGTGTGATAAACCAGTCATCAAATTCACAACATCACAGGATTCAGTCTCCTTATGCAAGATTTAGTTCAGGCATTTGGATGCTTTGTTGTATTATGTTAGACAAGATGGTGTTCATCTTTTTTGACTTCAGCTATCTGAAAGTTAGGTGTCATCTCAAAGCTAGTCTCTCGGGTCCATCTATAATCAACAGTGAGAAAAAGAGGCATTTCAGAGAGCAATTCATTCTACCTTTAGCATCATAGCATCATCAGTGTCAGAAAAGGTACAATGCTTTGCTTGAAGAATTGTAGCCTGGAGTTTCTAACTGAACTCCTAACAGAACACTGATTCCTCACTTTTGAATGAGTTGTGTCAGGTAATGAATCTTTAACAAATGGATTTTCCTCAAAACTCACTGCTTAGTATGCTAGGTAAATCATTTTATAGTAATTATTTTGCAGCAGTTTATTCAAAGTCTCTTAGGATAAACCCTGAAAAAACTAAATGGCTGTTGAGTGCAAGACTAACAGTGCTATCCAGGAATACTGCATAATACTGGCATTACTAATAAAAGCATTGGCAAGATGCTTCCAGTCATAGCTAGAATCCTCTCTGGGCTTAGACAAACAAACAAACAAAAAATTACCTGCTGTTGTGGGAGGCCTATATAGATTAAAATTATAAAGCCAGAAATCAAGCTTGGGTTTCTACCTGTGATACTGTCTATAGGTGTTTTATGAATGGGTCTGGAAAAGCAAGTGTATTTCAGAAAAGAGCAGTTGCACAGAAGAACATGCAGATTCAGAAGTGGGTCATCATAAGTAAATTGGTTCTTGGTAGAACCGGAACTACACCAAAAGACATCTAATGGAGTCCTGTAGATCATATTGCTTCTCTCTATCCACATAAAATCATTGAATCATTTTCTTTTTTTTTCCCACTATGTTCCTTTTCTGAGAGACCTTATACTGAAGTGTTTTTGAAAAATCTACCCAAATTGAATTGCATTTGAACATTGGATCACGAGTTGCTTTCCCATAGAGTGGTAATAGAAGATCCACATTATATTTTTCCATCACTTCTTTACCACTAAATGCAGTTCCCTCTCTTGCATTATCTTGCTCGTTTTCATTACCCTTGTGAATGACTTCTGCTTAAGCAGAAGTGGTAACTCAACCCCTTAATAAGGGCTTAAATGTTACTTCTAAATGTGGTTAAGATCTGTATTATGTGAAGCATTTGCCTTGAACCATAATTCACCTTCCTTCTGTATGTATTTGGTTACACTCAGGAATTAGTCATTTCAGATCCATTTCTTTTTTTTTTTGAGATCACATTGTTCTAGCCTAAATTTCAACAGGTGGGATATCTTTGGCATAATATACCATTAGAAGTCATGGCAGGGAGTTAATATTCCACTGCATTTGTATAATCAGTGTGTCTTCTTCACTAGGAAAATTTTAAACAAACTTCTTTCCTGGATATAAAATTGTAGCAAGTTCCTTTGTTTATTTGTTTGTGTGCTCATTATGTTTTCATAATTTTAAATACTATCTGAAAAAGCTACTGTGATTTCCTGTACATGTTGTTTTTTTTTTTGTTTGTTTGTTTTTGTTTTGTTTTTTTAAATCTCCATATTTGATTTAAAGGAAGTTTCCTCTTGTGCATTTCTTGTGTGGAGACAGAATTTCCTTTGGAGATGAGGATAATTGCAGTTGTTTGGGGTTTGTTGTTGTAGTTTTTACTGTTCTCCTAGTTGTAGGAATAGATCTGAGCTGAGTATCTCAAGTGAAGACCAAGCTCTGCTAACAAATCTTCTCAAAGCCATTAAGGTAATGACAGTTAGAAGTCTGATGTTACTCAATATACCCTCTTTTAAAAATAAAGAGATAAATACTTGGTTCTCCAGAAATTGCCTCGAGTGGAATAATAACAATATATTTATGTATTAGAACTATTTCACATAAAAGAGTGGCATCTTTTTAATAGGGACTAGAGCACAGCCACTGATGTGCTCTAGGTGCTTGTTGTAGCACTGTCTCATGGCCTTGCTCCTCTAGTCCTTAAGCACGCAACAGGAGTGTGTAAGATGTTGAAATGCTGCCCAGAGAGCTGCTGCCGTGTGGAGACTGGGCAGGTCCTTGAGTTGGTAGGAGCTGTTGTTCTGGACTCCCCTGTTTGAAATAAGTTAGGGAGTACTTTCACATGGCTCTTCCCTTGGAGATCAGAAAGAAAAGCAGTCCTCAGGTAGAGGCAATGATCTGTCCTGCCAGTGCAGCTGGAGGTATGTGTCTGCCTGTAACCAAAGGGACCTACCTGAAGCGCAGCTACAAATAACTCCAAGTTCCTGTTGCAGCACAGTTTAACTCATTAGCATTGACAAAGGTGAGCTGAAGTGCTAAAACTGGAAACTTGTGCTGCTTGAGATTTGTAGAGAGAAGTTATCTTCCCCTCCTGAATTTGCAACTGTGTACTTAAAAGCAGTTGGGATCTGAGCATCCATAGAATACTAAGAGGGACTATGCCTTGCTTCCAGTAGTTGGGCCAAATATTTGTTATGGATTCCAGACCCCTTCTATGGCATTCCTTCCTACAGTTTCTTCAAGCAGCAGATCTGTACTGTACTAAGTATCAAAGCAGATCTTGGAGATGGGCGTTTTTGAGAGCACATTTTTAGAGAAATATATCATGTTTATCCCTCTGCCTTCAAATACTTGTCCTCTAAAAAGCTTGGATTCTGACACGGTGCTGGTAGCTTTCTATTACAATTTTCCACTATAATAAAAAGCAGTTTTCAATAGAATTTTGGAAATCTGAGCAGTTGTATTAGTACCAGACACTCCACTGATAATCTGGAAGTTATTCTGCTCTGAAATTGAAAGTCTCTGTTCATAATCTCATCTTAAGGCTGCAATAGACACTCAATGCTTCACCTACAGACAATTTAATAACATCAGAAACTGACACCATCTATATATATTGCTGAGTGAAGTTAGCGATTTACATCATTGCGTGTAAGATTTGTTATTACCCAATTTACTGCATTAATCAGTGAATGCCAAACCGGTTTGCAGATTGCATGTAGATCACTTTAATCTGTCACCTTAATTGTCAGTGAAATTTTTAGTGTTGGGTTTTGCATTAACAATTTTCCGTCCTGTTACTCAGTGAAAAAGCAATAGCAGTGTAATGTGCCCTCAGTGCTCATGTGAAGCAGTGTGAAACATCAGTGGTCATTTTTCAATATTGTGCAAATTCAAGGTTCCTACTAATACCTGTATTTTGCTAGTATTTGCATTTTTAATAATTGCCAAATGGAGGGAATGTTTTCAGTTATGTCAGTGCTAACACAGTTAACAGAATAATAGTAATAATAGTCTCACTGGGTGCAGTGTCTGAATGATTAGATTTCAGGAGACAGGACCAAGCTCAAATGACCCACAGCTTCCTCAGGCAGATGCTATGATAGCATGTGGTAATGATAACAGTGATCTTGTCATCCTCAGGACTTGTGAATAGCATCTACTGATAAGCTCAGAGTACGGCCTTCCACTTGAGAGCCTCCGTATGTTACAAAAGGGTAGGCAGCATCTCTGTTTTTATTCTAGGTTTGTTAAAAATGTAACTTCAGTGAGATGAGACTGTTAAAATTTCTGGTAAAATTTACTAAGTGTTTCAATTGAAAAATTAGAATGGATGGAAAAAAATACAAATTTTAATACCCTTTCCTTTAAAAAAATTGAAAATGTGTTAGAAGACACAGGAGAAGACTTATTATCCAAAATAAAGCAAATTTTGAGAATTTCTAAAAATGAAACTAGGCAGTATTTTATTTCAGGTCAAGTAAGATCTTCTGAACTAATGCATAGCAAACATTTCCCTTTTTCAAAGGTCATTTTCATTTTAGATAATCTCTTAAAAATGAATTATTCTTCTGTGCAGGAAGAAGTATGTTATTCACATTGCTCTACTTCTAAACAATAAGGAGATCATGTAAACCCAACAAGATGTTATTTCTTTCTGGCACAGGCAATGAAGTGAAAGCTTGAGGAAGTGAAGATGCACCCCCAAGGTCGCAGCCTAAGAACCAATCTAAGTGTAACAATGGTCAGATTCTGTATGTGATTGGCAGCATTTCTGAAGGTGGCTGTCTAGCAATTAAAGGGCCCTACACACCCAAATAGAGTGGTAGTTAGGAACACCTCAAAAAAAAAAAAAAAAAAAAAANAAAAAAAAAAAAAAAAAAAAAGATGGATTGCTGTGTTTTGGCTGTTTTGAGTGCAGTTTCTTGGTTATTTGATTATTTCTTTATGTATTGCGAAAAGAATGCCTGGCGTTTTATTTTTGAGGATATACATATATATATATGTGCATGAAGTGATAACTTAGTCATGATCTACCTGGAAGAGGCTTAATGATTGCTGTAATACACCTTTCAATTAAAAAAGACCCACTAAGTTGTCCAGAGACCTTCCCAGCAGAATTGTCATTGATTAAAGTGGAGAGAGAGAGAAATTGAAAGTAGGGTGAATGAGTTCTTGCAGTACTGAGAAAACTTCAGCTGCTATTGCCAGTCCAGCTTCTTCAAATATGGATGGCTGTTAATCTGGATTTCTGAGAGTTCAGTTTGCTTAGATTTCCTACCGTTCTGCTGAAAACTTTTCAGAGACTGCAGGGACTGTTACCCATAAAGACCTGGCTACCATGAATGCAGTGGCCTCTGACCTTCTTGACTATGTTGCTGCCTGTGGGACAGTGGTTCATTGATTTTTATCCATTTTAGAGGCTAGAGTAAGGCACTTTTATCATCTTTGTGATAACAGAGACAGACTGTTTAAAATTGTATTACTCACTAAAAAGCAGTGGTAATTACATGTGGAATGGAAAGAAGGGCATTGTAGAAGTAGAGTTGAGAGCCTTTGCTGTAATTACTACTGCATAAATGTCCTATTGCTATTTACCGAGAAATTCTTGCTAAGGAGGCATGGCTTTTTTTTTTTTTTCCCCTGACTTAAGTGCAGATTCCAGAGCAGTTGATTTTGTTGGTATTATTTCACTAAACTTTGAGTGTAGATTCTCTTTGTGTTAAAAGTTATGTCCTAGTGATGCAAATAATCGTATGGTAACATTCATTATAACTCCCTTCGCGTCCTACTAAAGGAAGGCCCCAGGAGAGCTGGAAGTCAGGTATTTTAACTGCTCTCTTTGTAGATATATACACACACATAGATATCTATATATATTAGGTGTGTAACACCTTTGCACTCAGTATAATTTAAGACACCATGGAGGGGACTATGTGCAGCTGACTTCAGTGTGTATTGCTTACATGGTGCCAGTTGCTGCATTATTCTCTGACATCTGTGGGTTGTTTTGTTCTTGCTTTTCTATAATCTTTCCCAATTCTTAAGTCTTCCACATGTTTATGGGTTAGCAGGTAGCCTCTGGCAAAACCATAGATTCCAGAAAGAAGTTCTTCTCCAGGCTCTGTTTGATGTCCAGTGCCATTGACCTTCAACAGCTTTGCTCCTGGGATAATTTCATTCAAGTGTAGCAAGGCTTGAAGCACAGCCTAGCATGCAAGAGTAAGGAACTGCTACTTCTTCATCCCTTTGGTCTAGCTTCAAAGCACTGAAGTGTAGGCAGTCTTTAGTGCATTCAACTGGAAAAGTCACCAATGAGTCATAGCATCCTCCAACTTACTGATGTTCCAAGACATGCTGAGATAGGATAACACTGCACTGATGTCCTTTTACTTGCATAGAACTGAAAGCTGGATTGCCTCTATCCACGTTAGGTCCCCCTCTTGGGATATCTGTTATGAGTGGCTGATGTTATTGCTCTCCCTCACAGCAAGTGCTTGTGTTCAATTACATTTTTGCTTATACTTTGAGTTTTTGAGCTATTGCTTCTCTGGTTTTGAACAAAGTGGAAATTATCTCCTTGACAACAATCTGCTACACTTTTACAATTGCAGTGTCAGAGGGGTTGGCACTGTGAGGAGTGGCGGGACATAAAACTTTCTTCCCTGGCGAGTTTCTGCTTCTACCTGTAGTAATTATTGATTTTCCATTGTGGAGCCCCTGCTTTGCACAGAAGAACATTTGGCTGTGATATTAGTGTGCATCACTGCACCCTGCTGAAAGGAGCCACGTAAGCATGTTTGTGATTGTGTAGATTTGCAATATCCCACTCGTCCCCCCAGCAACTGGTCTGCAGTAAGGCTATAAACTTTAATTTAATACTACTGACAGCTAGAGGAAAGGTGCTTTTTTGAACAGTTATAAAAGCAAAATTACATTTTAGAAATGAAAAATATATATTTTTTTAAATCTAAAGTGATGTTTAAACACAGCAAGTGTCATACTTCTATGTGTTTTTCATGACAAGGAAGACGATTGTAACTGTTTACTTCTTTGGCAGTGTCTTAGAGATTACTGAGATGTGACTGCTGCAGAGTTCAGTTCTTGGTGATCCAAGCAGTCATCTTCGCTCTCTCATTTCTTTTGCTTTTTTCTTGCATTTGGGAAACTTCAGTGCAACAGCTAGAGGTTGGAATGGGAATCAGAGTTAGCCTGTTTTTGGCACTTCACAACTTCATTTCATTATTTGAAACTGGTTGTTGCATGCCTTAGTTTCATCATCTTAAAAATTTTATTAATGTTTTACTCAATGTAGTGGTGTGGAAAACAAATCCATTATTGGCTTGTGCCTGGAACGAGGAAGTCTCAATGGACAAAGATAAACCTTAATAATTCAAGTGTACTTGAACCTAGCCTTCTAGGAAGAAAAATGGGAAACATTACGTTTCTTAACTAACTCATGTTTTACTCCAAAAAGTATGCACTGTTTTTGTGTCCTATCTTCAATAGCTCTTTTTATTTCAAAGCAGTTCTGTGTCTGATGTTGAGAGTAAAGCAGTGTTAAATCTGCTGCTGTTGTCTACAAATAAACTTTGAAATCTTAATCACCTCATGATTCTGTCAGAGACCATCACCTATGGCAAGCATCATTGATCTTCCACTGAGCTAGCAATCAGTCCAGCCAGCGATTCCCACAGGGAAGGTATTGTTGGCTGACTGGAGCTGGTGTCTGAGCCCATTCAGATCCAGGGAGGTCTGATGGGACTGGCAGAGCTAATGGGAGAAGTTGTACTGTTGTTTTCCCTCTCCAAGGTTTGTATTTTTACAAAATTCACAGAAAATATTTTGGGGTGGGTTTGGTTTTTTTTATTTTTTTATTTTTTTTCTGAATTTTCTTGTTACTTCCTTGTTTGTTTACCTTTTGCTCACTGTTGAAATAGTCACTGCTTTTAGGAGAGGTATGAAAGCTGGGTTGTTGGCTTTTTTAATCTCATGAAGATACATTGGAAGCTTAGAAAAAAGAGAATCAAATAGCAAATGTGGTCTGATATCGAAGCACTGACAACAACAAAAACAAAAGAAATGACACTTGAGATTTCAAAAGAAATTATCCCATTACATTGTTGGAAGTCACGATGTTGATATCAAAGGAAGAAAACTTTAAAGATCTGCTGTGTTGAGTTATAATAGAAGTATCCAATGACTATGAGTACACAGTGTTTCATAGATATTTGGGAACAAGTATTAATTTTCTATCCTTTTTGGCCACTTTCAACTTTGTAGGTACTCAAGAATATGTTGAATGTTGGAAAAATCACACTTTTCTTTACAAAATTCTGTACTCCTGCTGTTTAATTCATTTTATTGTTTTGATGTGTTGAAGTTGTTCACTGGTAAGCAAATTAGAGGAAGAAATACTTGTGTTACTCTGCACCACAACAACAGCAAAAAGAAAACAAAAACAGGTTATGTTTTGTGCAAGATTAATGGGAAAAATATTATCGTGTTTTGTTTTTTTAATACTCAGCAATTATTTGTTGTCTCAGGAACAATGAAGATAAATATTAGATCCTCAGTCAACTTCCCTAATTAAAAAAAAGTGTGCACTACTGCCAACTTCGCATTTCCTATCAGTTCTATGGAAGCTGGTTGTTGTTGTAGCCTTAGGAAGGCTACATCATGTAAACATTAATGTGGGATATTCATTCAGTTAAAAGTTAGGAAAATAAACTTGACCTGATCAAAAGCATTTCCAAGAGAATGCAGAGGCCGTGTCTAGTCTGAGTGCTAGCTCATACCACTAACATGTGGTGCTGAGTAAGTGCCTGCTCTTAGTGTGTGCTTTTAAGCTTTCTTTGGTGTAAGCAATCATATTGACATTAGGCAAGGCTAAAGGAGCAGGCACATTAAACACTTAGTGCTAAACATAGCAATTCTACTTTGCAATAATGGCAGCAGAGAGTGTTAGAACTGAGCTGGTTGATGTAAGTGAGTAGCTTTGTACTTAAGTTTCCTGACAAAAAGAATTATCTTTGTCTGAATTCAAGTGTCTTGGTTTTATGACATTTGGGTACATATTGCAATCTCAAGTCAGTATTTTCAACCCAGAATTGTGGTGAAGTTTTTGTTCCCTGAAAAAATTTGGCTTTTTTATTTTAGGGTAAAGTACATTTTGAAATGTTAGTTGTTACATGAAATGAAATTCTGTTTTCTACGTGGCTCTAACAGGCAAAATTTCTCGCCTTAGAGGAGCTCTCCATGGGAATGGTGGCCCTCCAGCATGCAGGACAGGTGGTGCTTACTCAGTGGGAGCTATTCAGTATTTTTTTTTTGTCCTGTCTTCATTGTGGGTATGGCCCTGTTCGTTTTGTACTGTAAATTACCCAAATTGCGCCCTGAAGACAGTAAATAATCTCCTTACAGGTTTTCTCAAGACTGTTATCATAACATCTTCGTTCTTTGCAAGTGTTAATGAAATGAACTTCACAGAGCTCCTGTAATGAGTTTCTCCCATTTGAAAGATAGGAAGTGAAATACAAAGATTAAAGTCAATATGTGAATGGAAAAATGGGCAAGCTTTCAGGCATATGAACATTGGCTGCTTTTTCTGCCTGTAACAGGCAATGTAATAAAAAGAAATCACCTCTCCATACAAATGTGGCTTCAGTTGCATCCATAGACAACAGCAGCAACAGTAATGATTCTGTAACAAAGATAAAAGTTAGAAATTATAAAGTGTTGACTAATTTTGGCTGCTTGGCTTGAGAAATCTGGAATCCAATCTTTTGTTGAAGCATTTTTTTAGGACACTGTGTTTTTCAAGCATATCTCTCTCTCTGGTCTCATTTGCAGCTGTGACTGCTTGGCTTTTTGCAGATCTGAATACAGGTGTCCTGGGGTTGCATACCTGGAAAATTAGGGCAGTCTAGCTGGCTTCAAAAATTGTGATTTATGTGTCTGCCTTATATCATGTTGGATTTCAAAGGCCATTTACCAAGAATGGCTTCAGTTTCCTTAAACATGAACTCTTCTTTCTCATCTCCTTCATTATACATCTACCATCTCTTCCAGTAGTAGAAGCAGGAGTATTACAGTCTCAGTATCAGTGGAAAATTTACTTTGTCCTCAAATATGGCTATCCTCAGCACTAAGAATGGATATCTGCACTGCTATAAGGCTGGTGGGTTGGAGGTGAGCAATGAGATGATATGTCCATGAGGAATGGAGGATTCATAGCAAAATTAAGGATCAAAAACTCCCCCAAATTCTCACAATCCTTTTATTACAGCTAAGCAACAGTTTTCTTCTTTTTCTTTGACCTTTAAATCCCCAACTATTTTTTTTTTCTAAATATCTCATGGCCAGGAACTCCAGCCAAAGGAGTTGTAAAGAGTTACAAGGCACGAGTGACAGTTGTTTCACAGCAAGCAGGAAAATGTCCTGTTAGTCTCTCTTGTTTCTCTGTGCACTGAGTGGGAGTGCTTTACCTGACTGTGATGGTCCCAGAAGCTTTCAGTAGCATTGAAAATTATGGCATGAGAGGTTCCATGTAACACTTGAAGGTGTAATTATGTTCAACTTGATTGATCCTGCATGCTAATTAGTAGTGCAGCCAGTTTGCAAGATAAGGGAGATCTTTGTGAATGCCTGTAAGAATTTCAATCTTCTCTCCCACGTGGCTACATGAGGTAGCTGCAAGTTGAACGTTCCTATTTTGCAGTGATCTGTTGAGGAAATGTCATGAGCAAATGGCACGTTTAGCCAAATTCCTCAGGGAATGATTTGCCAGAACTTGCCAGCATGTTTTGATTTTTCTGCTGATCAAGGAGGAGTGGAGGAGAGAAGAGGCCGCCCAACCCAGAGCAACATCTGCTGCAGAGTAAATTACGTTCCCCCTTGGCCTCAGTATCTGGGTTGTTTATCCTGTGTTAGACTAAGTCTTCTCATTTTTGTCTGTCATGCTGCACAGAAACCAACTCTAAAAGTAAGTCAAGAACCCTGACTTATCATTTCTTTCCAAGGTCTGGTACTGGATTTGAACATTTCCAGTTCTGGACTGCAATCAGAAGCACAGCTCGTGAGGTCCCCAAGGAGTTGTTTGCTTCTCCTTTCGATTTAGAGCCTGAAATGCCATTTGTTTAATGTTGCTGTTTAAATAATGATTTGTAAGGCTCTAAGCCAGCCATGGTACAGCTTAATGACTGCTGTAATTTATGGATGCCCCTGACTACATACATAAACACTGCTGTAAATATAAAAGATGTCTCACACAAATTTTCCTTTGATACTCGTTTGATACAATTCATTTTCCTCTCCTTGAACATCTTCTGTATGAGTTGAGACCTCCCGATTTAGTGATGAAGGTCCTTCTGACTCCACTGGCCAGAAATGATGGGGGCTGGGAAATGAAAAATCCAATCAAATGTCTGTTGCAAAATATTTTAATTGAAAATGAAATTTCCTTGAACTTGGACTCATGGACTTCTACTTGGACTTAGTAAAAAAGCCACTTCTGTTTGGTCTTTTTTTCATTAGCCATTTGTTTTGCAAGTTAATCTTCAGTTCATTTTGCTTTTGCGCGCATAGTAAGCAAGCAAGTGGGAGGCAGGGAAACATGATACACTGTCACAGAGCCCAGGCATTCCTTCAGCTGTAGCCTTGCTATTTGTGATCTCTAAGCTCTACCAGGAGCATGTATATGTGCATCTAATGCAAATTTGAGCCAATTCAAGTGCCATCTCTATAAAGATGAATAAACGTGCAAATCTGCTGTTTTGTTTTGAAGGACAAGCTCCTGGAATTGCTTAATGTCTAGTTGTAACCTTTTAATACCACAGTCAGTTGTCTTCGAGAGATTTGTGACTTTTTGGGCCACAGCAAAGACATCTAAGAAAGTAGTCAGAGCTCTTGAATGCCTTGGTTCCATTAAAATTAGTGTTAATGCACTCATGCTTGGAAAACTTGGAGTGCCTTTACAATTTTGTAATGAATCAAGTAAACAGAACAACCCCATTGCCTACAATAGCCCCTGCTCTGAACGTCTGCATGTGACCTTGAAATGCAGCAGCTTCTGGGCTAAAACATAGACAATGCTGAAAAGATTGCAGATGAACCAAGTGGGATATGAGAACTGGTAATAAATGTGGGAGTTTCTTCAAAAGCATACATGGGGTAATTCGAAGAGGCAAAAAAAACCTTCTGAATTTAACTAGATCTTCAATGTTTTTAAGAACATCTTAATATTTCTAACTTAATGGAAGTTCTCTGGGCCTCACTGCTGAAGTTTTCATTAGTTGGCATTTGAAGCAATGCAGTGCCTGTGGGTTTGGTTCATAACCCAAGGAGAGAAGATCATTTACTAAGATACCAGAGTCACTTCTTACAACTTTGTGGGCATCTATTTGCACATTGAGACAGGTTTAAGGCAAGCAAAGAGCTTTGCTTCTAACATAGGAAAGTCTCTTGACAGTGTCTTGAAGAGTGCATTTCTGCAAAAAGCATTGCAAGTGCAAGGAGGGTATCTTCTCTTTGCCTTAAACCCTTACAAAGGAGCCCACAGAAATTGTGAGCAACCGGCTGAGTTGAGTTGGTCTGTTTTTCTGCAAAGCTCTCCTCTGTAGTCATGCCTCGACCCTGACTGAAATATGAGGGCACTGTGCAGCTTGAATGCAGCAAGCCAGAATGGCTCTAAGGCAGTCAAAAAAATTGAGCTGACAGTAACACAGATCACCCTTTTCAGGAGCCAGGGTCCTTTATTAAAAAGGTTTGACGTGTATTCCCCCACTCCTGAATTGATTTGCACCATAAAATAAGCTTGAAGAGAAGTAGTGGTTGTTTTCCTACATGCTTCATTAATTTTAATTTTGGCAGGCAATATAAATAAAAGTATCAAGTGCACATCTAATTGAATCACCAATGATTCCCAGCTCCCTGTAGTACCAGAGAACATGATGTAGCTGCTCTGTTTAGCAAGCATGGATGAGTTAGGCAAACAATGTCTCACTCTGCCCAGAGGCTTTGGTTTAATCTTTAGTGCTTACCCATTTAATATGAGAGAGGGCAGGTGTTTTTTGCAGTGGGGGATTCACAGCAAAGACCTCTTTATCCTTATAGACTTTTCTGTGCAGGCAGTCAGGAAAGTTTCAGGGCACTGGGTCTGCACTCAGATTTTTGTGGAATGGACCCCTGTACTTACCAAGCCTGGCCTCCTCCATACATACTGACTGAAGGCTGTTTCTGAGCTAATTCCTACTTTCTGTAAGTGACTGACCTTTAAAAATAAAGTAGTCTAATCAGTTCTGTGTATCTTAGCCATAATAAAAGGATTCAGATGAAGAGAAGTCTTACTACACTCGTCACATTCAGTGATCTCTGACTACTCAACTGACAAGGAAATCAAGTGCTTCCAGAAAGGGACTGTGCCAAGAGACCAGTACTTAAGATCATTTCTGAATGGATGGTACTGGCTACTAATAGTAGCTTTCAGTGACTGCATGTCACAAGCGTTGGCTCCTTTCCATGTTTCTAGCTACCTTTGCTGCTTGGCATAAGGAAATAAATTGGGGATCTTTGGATCTTAATAGATATAGACTGCAGCAGGACTCCATGATCCATGGGGAGAGGAGTACAGAAGCAGAAGAGGATGTAGAAGAGAAATAAAGAGGTCAAACTTTTGTCTTTCTTGCAAAGAGGCTACGAGGATATGGTACATCCAAGTCATAGGTAATACATGTTGACAAGAGGGTGTGATGAAAGCTTGTGTTCTTTCCAGGCTATGTAGGCACAGTATTCCTGAACTAGAGAGAGAGCACATCAGTCTTCAGGACCATCAGCCTGGCAGTGAATTTGTGCACAATTAAAAATCCATCATCATATTGCATTGCTCTTGATAAGTACCACAGAGCAGATCATAGAATTTCAACCTTCTTTTCAAGGTTCAGAGCTGCCTTCCAAGTTAAAATGACAGACATGCCTGGGGATCTCAGTTCTGCATTAGGTGAACTATTTGATATTTGGAAAGATCTGGTTAAACATAATAACACAATGGCTTTATCAAGTAATTAACTGGACTAAGGGATTTTCATAAGGTCTTTCTCCCCTTCATTGTTATCCATGGACATGTTGGATGGGAGGAAGGCAATTCAGTGACTTGAAGTGGCTTTTATTTTCTTTTTCTTTAGGTTCTGCTTCTGTCTCGAAAATGGCTCTGGAAGGTTCTTTCAGCTGCTGGAATGGCACATCAGTCAGGCTGGGCCAGGCATGTGACTTCATCAGAGACTGCACTGAGGGAGAAGATGAGGGAGCTATGTGCAGTGAGTAAATCCAAACCCCTAGGCTGTGTTCTCCTTTTCCTTCTGGGAGATAGAAGCTGAGCAGCTCCAAAAGCATAAATTGTTTTGAATATTAATGCCTGAGATTTCAGTAGTAATGAATTCAGTACTGTCAAGAGACCAGTGTCCTCCATAATACATGTACTTTCTCTGGACATCAGCCTAGAATGGACGATGTTTCTCTACTAGCCTTCATTAGTACTGCAGCAGGTTTTTAAGCTGTTCTCAGTGCTGTATCTAACAAAATCCTGATCAAAAATTCAAAGAAAGTATAGCTTAAATAGCTAGGTGCTTTATGGAATTATGAAATGTGTAGTTTGTTAGTGCTTTTAATCCAAACATGGTACAGAATGTGGCAAGGTGGAAGAGAAAAATTCTAAAGCATGGAAAGTGAGTAGACCCAGGAGCTTGTCTTTGACCAACTCTACTCTTGTGCCTTCGTTAATTACTCTTGTTTTCTATCCTTTCTTCAGTGCCTTATCAGTCTGTAGATCAGAAGTTAAATAGCGATTTGAGTTTTCTGAAAACCTATGCCTAAATATTTGTCATTTTGTTACTTAAACTAAATATTTTATAGCCTCTCTTTAAACGTCTTGAAAATGTTCCCTTTTTTTTTTTTACATCACTTAAGGTTTTCTGTCTTCATTGTGTTTCCCTTTGTCAGTCTACAGATACCGAGGAGTGGTGGTTTATATCAAGAACAATAGATCTAGCTTATGGGATAGGGCTGGCATAGTATGCAAAATTACATTCCCTGGCCGACATACCTGTACTGACAAAAGCCTTTGGAATAGAAAAGGCAATTATTCTCAGTTTCGTTTCCATGTGTGACAGGTAGAGCAGGGGTCAACATTGGTGAAGTAGCTCAAACAAACTTTGTGGATGTGAATGACATCTAGACTAAAAGACCTTTGATGTTTTTAGCATCAACACAGCGGTGATACACAACTCTTAGTCATATTCATATTTGAGTTTTTTGCTGATAACAAAAAGATAAAGTATCAGTGTGAACAGCAGAACTCCTTCTGTGGAGTTGTGCTAGTCAGGGATGCAGGCTAAATACCATCATAGGATAGGGCAGATGTAAAGGAATGTGACTCTACTTTTGCTGTTCGTGAGGATTTGTTTGGCTGCCCTTTAGCTATATGTGTAGCATTCATCTATAGCTATTAGTGTAAAGCAATATAATACGTTTACATCAGCAAAGGGTTTATTGAAAATACAAGTTAAGAAGTGGAAGATATTTAGCCACCTATTTAGCAGAGTGCTCCCCATCCTGAGAAGACCACATAGGTTTTCAACCCCAGGTCCTGTCAGTGAGGCATAGTGCTACCAGCCAAAAGGCCCTAAAGACACCATTTTTCACTACAAGCAACAAAAAACAAAAGGCTTTCCTTAGCTTGCAAGAGCTTGGGTTGTGCTTGTACATTTAAAACCTGCTCAGTTTTGTTGCTGATTGCTCAGCTTCTGTCTGTTTGTTGTGTTGCATGTTATCGCAGAATTACAGAATGTCAGGGATTGGAAGGAACATGAAATATCATCTAGTTCTACCCCACTGCCAGAGCAGGAGCACCTAGGTTTTATTGGCATAAAACTTCTTACACAAAACAGAAAAATGATCAAATGTTTTAGATGTCAGTTACACCTGCATGGCATCCCAGCACAAAATGTATGTCGTCTTTCAGCATTTCAGTTGTTGTTTTAGTCCTGAGTAACATGGATATCTTCATCAGCTTTCTGCAGGTGTGACAAGAAGATATATAGAGGAGGGGTTTCCCTAGAACTTCTGCTTAAAAGAAGGAGCTGTCAGTAAAATGTGTAGCCAGGCACACAAAAGAAGAGAGAGTTTTTCAAATTACCCTTAACCAAAGGCTTCCAACTTTGAGCTTCAAAAATACGTTGTTAGTTTTTTTCCTTTCACAGTCTTTCAGCGGCTTGTAGTAATCCTTTTTTTCCATTTCCTCTTTTGTTTTCTAGTCTTCTTATCATTAGGTTTGTATTCCTTTCTTAGCTGAAAAAAATGCTCCCTAAACCTGCTGTTTGTTAACATCTCTTTAATTATCAGTGGCCAATGAAAAGTCACGGTGCTTGTTCTGCAAGCAACCAATTAGTCTTTGTAGAAGGCATAAAATCAGACAGGGATGACCCCTGGAGAAAAGCGTGTTGCTATGTTGCTGTTTGAGTCATAATCTAATAGATTCACAGGGGGGAAAGACAGCTTCAAAGAGGCAGATGTAGAGATAGATGCCAAACCGTGTTGATTTGGGATCAGGCTTACAGATCTAACAGTCTGATAGAAATGCCCCACTGGAAATTATTTTGCAGAAGCATACTTTGGAGATGTATGTTAAGACTTCAGATAGCGGTGGTCTTATATCTTTGCTAGTAAATTCCTGATTAGGAATCATAACTTACTGGAAAAAAGAAAAAAAAGAAAAAAAACACCAAAAAAACCAGATGAAAAGACAGATTCTTTTCTAACACAGATTGTTAGAGCTCTGCCTTACCAAAGAAGAGAATTTTAGTAGTTTTCTACTTCTCTTATTAGGTAACAATGTCTTGGATTTTGGTTTTAGGTTCTTTTGTTGTAAGGCAGTGAATCTAGAGAAGAATAAAAGTTTGACTGAAACGAAAGTGCATGCACTTTTGTTTAGTCTAAAACTATTATAGAATCATAGAATTGCCAAGGCTGGAAAAGACCACCTTGATCATCCAGTCCAACTGTCCACCTATCACCAATATTTCCCACTGAACCACATCCCTTAATACATCTAAATGTTTCTTGAACACCTCCAGGGTCAGTGATTTCCTTACTTTCTGGCTCAGGTTCACCAGAAACTTTCAGCTTGGGAAAATATTGGTTGATCCAGCAAAGCATGTAGGAAATTTATGGATATGTATTAAATATGAAACAAAACAAAAACAAAAAAAATAGTAAGAATTAAAGTGTTGTAGTATGTTTAATACCTGGAGACCCAGAACTTAGATGATTCACCCAGGATGTGACAAACCCAGGACTGATTCTTATTCTCTCTAAATGAATTTGAACCCATATTTTCTATTTCCGTGGAAAGTTTCCAAATCAGCGTGGTCTGGAATATACAGTTTGGAAGAAAAAGGGTTATTCAGTCTCTCCTGGTCTTGCTCTTCCATGCTGTATAAATGTTACCTGCAAGGATTTAAAGTAATATCCTCTACCTTTCAGATGAATCTCATAACCACTGGGTTATAGGGTAATTTTCACTCTTTCCCTCACTGAATATTTAAGAATGTTAAACAAATTGGAATAAAGTTAACAGACAAGGTAAGAAAGACTAGTATCTGGTTCACATTAGGAGTGATTCTCAAACTGTTCTGTGTAGTCAGATAAGTGCATACACACATCTGTCAAGAGTCAGATTACAGGTAGAGTAGGAACATGTATTTGAGATAGCACAAGCAAGTAGCAAAAAAAAAAAAAAGAACATATATTTAATTCTAGAGAAGCCAGTTTACTTTCCAGGCAAAAAAAAAAAAAAAAAAGAAAAACAGTGTGTTCTTATATATCCCAAAGATAGGTACAACCCAGCAGAATCCCCCTGCAAACAAATGAAAAAGCAGAATGTTGCATTTCAGTCCTCTTAAGGTTCCTGTCTTGCAGACATGCATCCTTTTTCTTTTTTCTTGACCAAAAGCTGCACCTCTACCAATGAATTTTAATTCCCGTCAGTTCTGAACTTAGCAATGCTTTCCATCATTAAAGGAACACTCTTGTTGACTGTATTGAAATATATTTTCTCTTTCTGTGCTTCATTTCTGATAGAATTTGGTAGACAACTTTGTTAACACAGAGAAGCCATTGCAAGCAAGCTCATATTTAAGATTCATATGCTTCTTTAAACTGTTTGAGTAGATACCTTCTGAGATTTTCTCCTATGTTTGGAAAAGGTCCATACAAAAGCTGAATAATCTTTTATGTTTTTGTCCTTTGTAATACGGGTCTGGAACTACACTCAAAACTTTAAACTGTAGTAGCACCTTACTGGTTTGCACCTGGTTTTGAGTCAAGAGCCAGACAATAATGAACCTGCTCCATCTGCTTCATAAATTATTCTAGTTTCTAGTTAGTTTTTGCTGTTAAAGGGTGAAAAAATGAGGTAAATGTTGTCATTGTTGTTTTGTTTTTCAGCAACCAAACAAAACCACTTGAGTTTAACTACCTCTCAGACAAAATCATTCAGAAGGCTTGAAAATACTTGGTTAAAAAACGTTTAACACCCTTCAGCTTCTCTGTTGGTTCTCAAGAAAAGCAGAGACTTGCATTCTTGCAGTGCTTCAGTCTGATTAGATTACTTTATTCTCAGCCCTAAATGCACAAGCTGCCTCTTGATTTTAGGGAGTTCTAAACCTTTTGAAGTTTCTTTCACCAGTGTTAATACCCAACATGACCTACTGTTTCAGTAGGTATAATGGCTGCCCCATTTTACTTGTTTTTACAGTAAAGCCAGATTAGCTTTCCTTCATCAGTACAGTGTGTACACTAATGCAAGTTTGAAGTGTATGCATTCAAAACATTGAGAAGTAGATGCCAACAGAGGACTTGCAAGCCAAAGTGCTCTTTGTGAAACAGCTATATGTACAGAATTTATGATTCCCTGTATTTAAAATAAGAAAGAGCAGCAGAGAACATTGCACCGGTGCACAAGACATCTGAAAAATCATAAAATATTAATTTGTAGTGGAGCAATCAAATTTCTGGGGAAGTAATAGCTTCTTATTTATGCCCTTACTTGTTCATCTACAGAGAGCTTTTTCTGGCCTCCAGGCAGGGATTACTTCTTAGACTCCTCCTGCTGCTCTGACTTCTTTACATCAACCTAGATAACGTGGGGCTGTGAAATGAATTCAGCTGGACACCAAGCCAAGCTTTTCAGTAGGAATTCAGGACACATCATAATTTGTCATTTTCTTTGCATCTCAGCCTCAGGCAGCACAATGCAATATAATCAAATTCTGTAGAGGGGTGAAGCACAGGGAAGCAAATTTCAGCTTAACAGCTCTATATTTAAAGACTAGAATGAACTGGGAGTTTTGTTGTGTTTTTTTTAAAGGAAAGACTTGAAAAAGCCTCAACTTTCAGTATAGGTTTTGATGTTTTCACAACAAATTTGGGTGACTATGGAAAATAAGAAAATATACCTCTCACCTGTATGACAGGTTCTGGGTTCAGATTTGGACCTAACTAAAAAAACATAGATGGGAGTCTTGTTTCAGTCACCTCTGTGGAGCAAGTTGTAATTCAGGCTCCAGAAGTATTCCTGGTATAGACAATGCAGTTATGTTCCCTAGCTCTTTTCTCAGGGTAGACAAAGAGGAAAATGAATGTGTCACTGACAATGAATTGCCGATTGAGGTATGTACTTGCAGTCTACAAAGCTAATTGTACCCTGGGCTCTATCAAAAGAAGTGCAGAAAGTTGAGGGATATATTTCTCTTTCTACACTGCTCCCATGAGAGCATACCTGCAGTGCTATGTTTCAGCTCCAGAGCCCCCAGCACAAGAAGGATGCAGATCTGTTGGAGCAGGTCCAAAGGGGACCACGAAGATGCTCAAGGGGCTGGAGCACCTCTCCTGTGGAAGCATGATGAGGGAGCTAGGCTTGTTCAGGCTGGAGAAGGGAAAGCTCTGGGGAGACCTCATTGAGATCTTCCATCCCTTAAAAAGGGGCTTACAGGAAATGTGGGGAGGGATTCTTTATGAGGGAATGTAGCGATGGAACAAGAAATAACGGTTTAGGTTAGATGTTAGGAGGAAATTCTTCACTCAGAGAGCAGCGTTGCCCTGGCACTGCTGCCCAGAGCTGTGGGTACCCCATCCCTGGAGGTGCCCAAGGCCAGGTTGGATGGGCCCTGGGCAGCCTGAGCTGGTGGGAGCAGCCCTGCACATGGCAGAGGGTTGGGGTTGGTTGGGCTTTAGGGTCCCTTCCAACCCAAACCATTCTGTGTATAAATTCTTTAAAGAGGTATTTAATTGACCTACAACCTCAGACAGGGAATTCTGTTGATGTGAACATTCTGCATTATCTGGGGTGTGAGTACCGATTCCTTATTGTCTGGTTCCCCCTTCATAGACAGAAAGCTTTAGAGGGAAAAAATCTTCATATTCATGAGTTTAGGACCGTCCACTTCTCATAGGGAAGCTAATGAAATTTCTGGTATCACCTCACCAGCAGATCCTCTTGCTTTAGGAGCTTGTCATTTATCCTACTTTTTGTAAGTCAAGAATTTTTTTACTCTGACTTTGACAAACAGTTGAAAGGGAAAACTAATTTCCCGGATATGTGGTTTTATAACGTGTTTACACATTAGATTTATTTTTATCTTGCCATTTCAAATAGACTTCTGGTCTCATTTTCTTTCAAGAAAAAAATACCATGAAGTTTTAGAGGGGATATTTAGGGGTACAGAGAAGGGGAAATAAATATAGACTAAACTGCTAGCACAGATTTGAGTCCATAACAGTGTATGTAAAAGCTGTGAGAAGTCAGCAATATCATCATCCCTTTTATTGCTACCTCTGATCATCCCAGCACTTTTTCTACCATACTGGAGGAAAGAACACCCCCAGTGAGCACCTGTGTTCAGGAGCTTTGTAGTGCCACACCCAACGACTGGTTTGTCTATATTGAAGGGTTAAAGTAGTCATCATTCTTCTTTACATCTCTTCTGGCATCTTTGATGCATTATGTAAGTCTGTACTTAAAGTGCACCTTTTTTCCCCAAGCTACTTTTTCCCATGTGAGCCAGACTGTGCCCTTTTTACTGCTAGGAAGCTTACCCATACCTGGCAGAGCTGTCAACTGCACCCTGGGCACAAAATCTGTATTATGGACTGCGAGCTATTCACTGAAAGTGAAAGTCATGTTATAGTGGTAGTGATTTTTATGTGGCATTTTACAAGGCTCGTTTTCTCTGAGGTTGCTTAATAAGGTCAGAATCTGCCATCGTGCTGAAGAAGAGAAATGCAAAGGTAAAACCTATCAGCAATAGAAGTTAGGTAATGTGTTTTTATTAAAAATGATGGGAAATATGATTTTATAAGTTTTCAAAGAATTGAGTGAATTGTGGCACAGCAGCACATTTTCACCTGTGGCAGTGTAAGTGTATGGCTCAGATGTGCTTTACACCTTCTGTGAGAATTTGAAATGTAGACAGAAGAGATGGAGAAGGTACAAAATCATGTGCTGCTTTGAATGTGATGATTATTACTTTAAAACTGGTTAATTTAAAGGCAAAAAGCTAACATGTTTTTATTGTTTGGAGCTGGAAACTTGCCTGAAATCCAAAGCCAGTGACAGAATGAGTGGGCTTCAAATCCTGAAAGTATAGCTTAAAATAAACTATTAATCCATTCATCTCACCAAACAGATCCACAGATGCAGAAACTGAAGTACAAAAGGCTTTAGTGCTTTACCTGAGACCTCATTAGAGGTACTTCTCACAAAGAGGAGAGGTCACTGTGCTGAGCTGGCTACAGACGTGAAGGGGGAAGCATGTTATGAATTATCACTGTCCAAGATTTCCCCAGCAGTAGAGGCCAGATAAATACCTGAACACCCCATGATGTGAAATATGTTGTCATCTTTGAATTTATCTGGGCAGAGATGCTTAGTCACAGTCTTGCCTCCCTTTCCTCTGCCTCTGTGGTCAGGCACATGCATGACTAAACATGAAAAGCAGGTGTGGGGTTGCCTGCATGTCCTGGGCAGCCCTGTCAGAGTAGTCAGTTTCTTTGTGTGTCCAGACATCTCATCCACAGCTCATCTGGGTTCTTCTGTATGTGTGTTTCTCTCCACCTTGCAGGAAAACTTCCCTCTGGCTTTTACTGTTCATTTGAAGAGGGAGACTGTGGCTGGATGGAGAGCTCATCGGTGTCCCGTGCTTCTCCATGGCGAATTGGAAGCCTGGAATACAACCATATTCCTTCAGTAGAAGGTATGTAAAAATAAGTAGTGCAGAAAGCAGGCAGTAAAGAGCAAAAAAAGATAAGCAAATGGTGATGGAATAAAACACAAGGCATGTTTTCTTGTGTAATTAAGATTCAACCTTCAGTGAAACAAAAACCATCTTTCTGTTATCTGTGTTTTGAGCACTTCCTGTCTTTAGGAAGAGGCTAGTACCTCAGGTTTCCAAGACTGACACCAGAGAGTAGTCCTGACTCCCTCTAGACAAATTCCTATGTAGCATTCATCTGTGTGCACCTCCACCACACTGTACTGTTGTTTCTTTTTATTTCTGATTTACTTCTTCCGTGTCTCTGTTTCACTTCCTTTTTTCCTCCACACTTCTGAATTTCCCTTCTCTTTGCTTTATTGTCCCTTGAGTTCCACTTCTATGTATAACTACTGTGTACTTGCTTCCTCTACCTAAATCTCAGGATTCCTGATCCTTCTCATACAAGCCACTGAAGGTTTATACCTTGGACATTGAACTCCTGCAGGTTGAGTTTTGGTTTGCAGGCTGCCTGGCAGGATAAGACTTTTTCCTAAAGCAATAGTGTAAATCATTGAAAACATTTATTGTTGAGGCACAGACAATCTTAATAGGATGTAATAACAGCAGAGTTAATGGTGTATTATCCCAATGTTGGTTTACAAAGTTACATCCATTGTTAAACATAAAGAATGAGATTCTCTACTTTTGTGTGAGCTGATTTAGACTACAGTGCAGCTATTCTGATTTATGCCACCTGATGGCTCAGCCCACAGTACTGCAGACCGACCACAAATGAACTGAAGCGTGGGCAAACAAGAAATCAAAGGGCCAGAAAGAGGTTACTATGGAGAGATGGCAATAAAATGCTGGTAATTCATGATCTATCTATGCTGTAGAGGCAATTTCAATGTAAGCTCAAATAACTAAGATCCAAGTAGCAGTACCTTCCTAAGCTGCAGGGAAGAACTAAAATATTGCAATATATACTTCTTGGTTGAGAGCTGTCAAGGAGGAACTCTAGTGTTACTACTGCCCTTGTTCCTCTGGTTACAAGAAATGTTTAAGATAGCAAATGTATTTCAAGCTGCATTAATATTGCCCTCTTGTTGTTTTGTTGCCATTGTTTGGTTTGATTTTGACCAAGATGGTGTTTTGTTTCCAAGGTTGTTTTTTTTGTGTGTGTGTGTTGAAAAAGATGCTATATCACCCTTGTAAGAAAGATAAATTTTCTTGTTGTGGAGGAATAGTAGGTGGAAGATAGTCAGGCTGCCCCATGAGTAGGTGAAGTTGCTTCCCTATAAAATTGAAAATGTTTTCCTGTCTGACATCCTGCTGCAGTAGGAACCAGCTTATGTAGACTTCAAGGAATTTTCACAAAACCTGAAGGTGAGTTCTGCAGTTTGACCTTCTTCCTGCTTTTTTGTCTAGATTATGCACTGATCCTTGACACCAGCAAAGTACCAGCAGGAACAAACACTGTAATGACCAGCACGACATTTCCAACCCCTTTGAGGAACTCCCCCTGTGAGGCAAGTCATACTGTTTTCTTCCACACTTGACAAATCTTCTTACTGTGCCTGACTCTGGTTTTCAAATAGAGGCACTAGGTCAGCAGCCACTTTCTCTATCGTCTGTCTTTGAAATAAACTTACTTAATGTTCTAATGTGCAAAGAAGAGATGTGGTTCTCTGCTTGAAATGCCACAAAATGTATAGTAATAAGCTTGGCATGTCTTGCCCTGATTGTATGATCTCACATGATGTGGCAACAGTTTTCATAACTGGATATACAAGCTAAGGTAGGACAACCAGCACTGCATACATGGGAAGAGGAAACAGCCAACTGCATTGCATTTGCAAGATCCAAGAAAGAATAGCTACTCAGAAAATACAGTACATGCTTCCTCTAGCATAGCTGGGGTTCAAGCTGTCAGGTCTTCAAGTTGGTACTCAAACCTACCACTCCTCACAGAGTCTGTGTTCTTAGGGGCACCTGAGTTACCAGGAGTAGAGAGAAATTCATACAGAATGAGCCAGATTCATACACAAGCAGAAAAGCTGTTAATAGCCATAATACATTAACTTAAGCAAGTAGATCAACATTTGCTAGATAATTGTGCACAAGTTGTCATTTCTAAATCAGTTGTATTTAACCCTTAAACTTCTGCTGAGAGAAAGATATTGTCTCTATCTTTTTATCTGGTCAACAGCTTCACAGATTATATAGTTGCTGATTGCATTTATGGCTTATGATTTTGAGTCACGCATCTTGATTGCTTATTCTGAGTTTCTGGATCCTGGAGCAGGGTTGCTTGGGAAAGTTGATTCTTACGATCAGTTGGTTGAGCACTGAACAGCCAAAAAAAAAAAACAAACAGCCCCTCCCTCTTCCACTGATTTAAAAATGCAGAAAGGACTAAAAGGGATACGTAAGAAAATCCTCAGAAACTAAAATACTTGAGAGGAGTGTTTCTTTTGCTTAAAGTTTGGTTTGATTCACTTCTGTTGTGTATCTCAATACAAACAGTGAAGCACATCTGTGTTTGCTCTCTTGATATATTCAAGTCCTCCTTCTTTAGGAAATACATCCTACCTTGTTTTTCCTCCCTTCTGTGACAAAGGCGTATGCAGGTTCTGAATATTTTAAGACCTTGTTCTGCTGTGGACCAGCAAGAGCAAGTGTTTTTCATCATCTACCTGTCACAGGAAGCAGAGTGAATGATTTCCCAATATGTTTATATTTTTACCTTGTGTATACAACAGAGCAAATAATTAAACTTGCCATCAGGGGAGAAGCTGTCATGTATTTCATCTGTTCACATGCCATCCCACCTCTGTCACTCCCCTTGGCACTTAAAAGGCATCCGGACACATCCAGCATTGCAGCTGTTGGTAATACAGAGTAAAGGAGTTTGGCAAGGGTTTTTGTCTCTTGTCTTTTCATATAGTGTAAAAGCTTCTCTTCTCAATGAGCCCCCGGTGGCTTCAAATTCTATTTTACTGGAACAATCTTTTTGTGAGCGGAATAATTTGATTCCACTTTTCAACAGAAGAGGAGAAAAGAGATACTCCCCCGCACACTTACTCTTCCAATAGGTGCCAACAAGTTCCTGTGCAGTGAAGTAAAGGTCAGAAAAGAGTCTGTGAAAATACCACAGTCCTAGCCTGTATTTTTTCACCCTCAATCACTTCCCAACTGAACTGACTCAAGGTTGGGCACTAAAAGATGAGTTTTCTTCTACCTGTCAGTGCTGACAGCTCCACTTGGCATATCACAGACAGGACAAGTTCTCTGGCAACTGAAATCCCACTGATAAAGTTCACTGATGATTCATGTGATAAAGGGATCTGAGCAGGTATGTGCAGATTAGATCCATTTGTTCTTCTGCAGTCAGATCAAGTCATAGACCTGCCTTCCCTCTTGTATTTGATGCAACTTACATGCTCCTTTAGGTATCTGCCTGCTCTCCTTGCGTGCTCACTTTCATAGTGGTTAGTCCTGACAGCTTGTTTCAGACAATCCAGATAGATTTTCCTCAGATTCACGGGTGGTACCAACATGTGTAAGCGATGGAGGTTTTCCTCATGCTGGCCATTTCATATCCCCTCCTCCTTCTTGTATCTGATGTCTACCCTAGTGTCAGCACAGCCAGTTCAGTTGAACTGAACCCAACCTGCTGGTGGGGTTGAATGCACTGTCCCACCTGCAGTTTGCTCACCTCCCTTGGGTGCATGGAGCATACTTGCCTTGGGCACTTATGGCCTAATGTAGAAAGTGTAAGAGTAGCAACGAGGCCAGCAGATGTCCACATTTTACTGATTTTGACTCCCCTTCATTGCTTCTCCACCATTTCCCATGCCCTGCATGAGACTTCTCTAAGTCACAAAGGGAAAAATCGGCCTGATCTACTCTGTGCTGCCCCACATGAATCGAAAGGTGAGAACAGAGTAAAAATCCATGCAGGAGACAGAGTCAAAAACATAGCCTGTACTTTCCCACACATTTGGGATTGAACCTGATGTGCCCTGCGCTTTGTATATAGCTTCATATTGCACTTTGCTCCTGTTTGTTTTGAGCAGCTTTATATTTTCATTTACTTTGTTCCACAGTGCTTTTGGCAGGTCAGAGCTGTTAGTTTGTGATGCTGCCCTTGGTTCAGTTAGTTTTTCTTTTTTATTGGATCTTGGCTAGAGTATCCTGACTTCAAAGAATCTCTCCCATTTGCCATCCAGGCAGTTTTTGTTCTCTTTTCCATGTTGTGCATTCAATAGAGCCCTTTGCCTGCTGACCCATTAACACTATGTTTAATGCCCAGTTTAAGTGGAACAGGGAAACGGGCAATTCTAGTAAATTTTGGGAAAGGGCAGGGAATGGTACAGGTAGTCCACAAAGAGATGCTCTGAGGTGGCCAGCAAGGGGAAACACAATAAAAATAAACATATAAATAAATAAGTTATTCAGTAACCAGACTGAGACACTGTGGTAAAACTGAAATCATTTTTAACCTGTGTGTAAAAGTTCATCAGAAAGAAAAGCACATGCAAATGAGCACAGGAATGCACATAAACTATGAAAAATTATTCCAAATATTGACCTGATTTAAAGGCTAGTTTTATGAAGGTTGAACAATAAAGAAAAGCAATAAACTCCCTTTCTCTTCTTCATGTCATTCCACTCCTTGGAATAGGAATCGGTTGACCTGCACAGGGCTGAAAGAGCAGAGGATCACGGGATGGTTAGACGTGTCCTTGTTTTAAAGATGCAGTCCCTATGCCTGTAATCAGTAGCTGCACTACAGTCTGAGTATTCAGGAAACCACATTGCAGTTCAAGTCCAAAGGAAGTGCTGTCATCTCAGGCACCTCCCATGGCAAAACTAAATTACTTTGCCACAGTTGATATTGATATCCCCCAGGTGTACACAGTTTCCAGATTGTAATGACCACCTGCTTCTAAATACTTATGCAAAGATGTCAGAGAGCTGACGAAAGAGTCTTGCAGATGTCAAGGGAGCACTTGCCCGTCATGTGAAATTATGGACTGCATTTTGGCCTCCCCACATCTGGACAATAAGGCAGTCCCATCTCCTTCAGTCCCAGAATTGTTGTTAGTCAGTGTAGTGACTCTGCATTTGCCTTGCTTTTTATTCCATTTTTCAGTGATGTTCCCTGACATCTGTAGCCTTAGGCTACAAAAGATGCTGTGGAGTTTGTTTGTCATAAGTCATGTGCTGTGTTTTCCCCCAGTGTTCGAGCTTGTGACATAAAAAGATGTAAGACCAGGCCCAAGGCTACTACATTCTTAAGGGCTTGGTGCAGTGTGTATCTGACTGGGCAGCAGAAGTTATAACCATTCTGTGACATCTCATTTTGTGGTGGATCGTGACTATCAGTGCTATTTGGAAGTCACTGCAGACACATGAGCAGGCTGGAGACTGTTTTTAGACAGGCTGCACTTTGCTCAGCACAAGAGAATCTGATGGACCTCAGTGCCATACCTGAAAATTAAAATCTGTACAAGCAGTTTTGGTGTGGGCTATAATACAGAAGAAGAATAACAATAGAGATGGTGTTTCCTGGTTTGTGATGAAATTAAAATTAGCTTTAAATGTCATCATACGCATACAAAAGAAGCTTGCTCTTTGCAAGTGGGACTCCACTGTAATTGGCAACAAGATAATTTCATTTTTCATTAGATCCTGCTTCAAACATTCTAAAGGGTATAGCTGGGCTGCAAAACAATGAAAAGAAATCCTTCTGAAAGAACTTTGTGCCTTTGGCCATGTTAAAAATAGTGATTTTTTTTTCTGATGCAGTTTTGACATTTCAGCAAGCTATTTCATGTAAACCTCTGTTATATTATTTAAGGAAGTACCAAGCTGAGCCAGACCTTTTTTTTTTTTTTTTTTTAGTCTGTGATTACTTTTGAATTTAAACCTGGTCTGTCTAGAAAGTGAACATAATAAGCTGATGTACAGCAGTGTAGTTGAAGTCTGCCCTCTCGTTTGAGTTATGAAAGATGGTTTCATGGTCTGTGGTTATTAACTCAGTTTTCTTTCTTATGCAAAAATGTTGTATTTTTTAAAGTGTGTAAATCAATAATTGAAAGAATTCCTTGAGCACATCCTGAGCCCCATGCTGGCAATAGCAAGGCATGTCTCTCTCCTCTGTTCTTTGAGTTTCAAACAACTTAGAAGTGTACATGTTAATAACATTGATTCAAAACATTTATGAGCATGAAAAATGCAACATAGATATGCCTCTAGCGCATCCTTTCATGTGCTTTATTTTGCAAAATATTGTTAACATGCTTTTTATTTTAAGTGCTAGTTTTAATATTGGTACAGTTCTTGTGCCGTTTCTGTTCCTACCAAAACTGTTTCTTCTTTTGACACCTTGCTGTTGTGATCTATGATATCTGAAATTTCTCAGAGGCCTGAGCACCCCGCAGTACTTCAGCAGCAAAACTACCAACTCTTTCTTTCTTTCTCTCTTATTATTGTTTCTATTTTTTATTGTTTCCAGAAATTAACGCGATTTTTTTCAGTTCTTGATTTTATAAAAGCATAAATAAGAAACAATATGCAAATAAACAGCGTAAGAATCTCTTCATATAAAATACAAGCTTCTCTTTCCTGCATAGGTATTTTAAAGCTACACGATCAGATCAGCTGAGTTATCAGTCTGTCTGTTTACAGAAGGTTTTTGCTCATGCATCTAGGACCTAAGCAGAAGCAAAAGTCTCAGCAGACTACAAGAGGGACTGATTGTGCACTGCTGTTGATCTCATCAGTACACGAGAGTAAGAAGTTTGGCTCATCTTTCTTAAGCCTTAATTGTTGAACAGTCAAAACAGATAACTCTATTTATGCTCAAGAATGTCTCCTTTCTAATAAGAAAAACAGTATTGCCAAAGCGACTGACTTCGTGCCTCAAACATAGTTCATATTCATGTACAAAACTTCTTGAGACTTGGCAGAGATGTCTGCAGATATTATAAGCTATACTCCATCTTGTATCTTCAGTTCTTATTTAATGATTAGACGCTTCCCAACTTTTGCTTCTTGTCTCTTCACTTCTTCAGTGCCTGACTTCCAATAGCTCAGGTGTGGATTCACATCTGAAAACAATTTCTGTTGTTCCCTGTGCAGAGAAAATAATGCACGTTAAGCTTTATCATTGTTCAGAAAATAAATCCTGTTTTTCAAGAATCCTCTGGATTCTTGGTCAGGAAATTTAAGATCAATTCTTTCACTGAATATTACAAATGGAGGAGAAGGATGGAGGCAGGAGAGCTAAATCATGTGCCATCTGTCAAGATGTAAGTCTGTGTTGGAGAGTTGGGGTGAAGTTAGCAAGGAACAATCCAGTGGGATCCAACTCCAGCAGTTTATTGGAGTTTCTTTATCTTCTTAAAAATACTTTACCCTAAGGTAAAGGTAATACTGTACCCTAAGGTACAACCACAGTGCTAGTGTTCAGGGGGCACTGCCACTCAGAAAGGAAGGGAAAAGAAACAGAGACTCTTCAGGGTCTCCCTGAGGAATATATGTAAGTAGCTGCTGTTATTTTGTCTTTGATTCTCATTCAGACATCAGAACATTAATTTACATTGGAATATTTCTAGCCATTAAATTTAACTTTGAGATGCAAGAAAGCCTCGACTTTACCCGGAAGTGTTTTGGTATTTTAATTCTTTTGTACATGCAAAAATAAAATGCAAGTCTTGCTTAGTCCTCTTCACCTTTAAACCTGCCACGCCCTGTTGATACCAGTGAGGATGTGTTCTTTCGTGGATGAACTGAGTCTCATGCTTGTCAGCTCAGGTATTCCATAAACTCATAGGCAAGAAGATTCTTAGGAAAACATCTTTACAGGCATTGTTTGCAGTACAGTGCATGTGGCCACCAGACCAAAGTTTTGCTTCAATGTTATGTATTAACAGTGGGTTCTCTCCTCGTTCAATTTTGCACAAATCAGTTCAGACCGTTTCATTTACAGAGTCAGTGAGTTTTCATGTGAACAGCTAATCATCTGTTACAGTGGATTCTAAAGCCAGAAAGCAAGGCAGTATTGAGCCAGCGTCTACCTGCAATGCTTAATTAATTTCTAAATGATGTTTTTAGCTTCTGACTCTTTTGCTGCTGGTTTAACACAGAGAAAAATACTGGATATATAACATTAGGGATATGCCACCAACAGCCCAGATTCAGATTTTTCTAAGCATTGCCCTACTCTGTTTACAAGAACTCATCGTGTATGTGGTACCACCTGCCATCATTGATGGTGTATTCTGTAGAATGAATGCCAGCCCCATTTGGAAGTCTTTACTATGGCATCCAGCTCATCATCTGCTCTGGTTCACTTCAGCAGGTGTGAAAAGACCTGGACTACCCTGCTGTGAAGCTTAGAAATGATGGAAAACACAGCCAGAAATGCCCATTTGGACACAGTGACAGTTAATTCACTTGGAGCCAGTTCATTAGAGTCTGCACATTGCACTTTGCCAGCAAGCTGATCTCCCACATCTAATGCCAGCTATGTCTTTCCCTCAAACAGCTGACATGTGTGCAAAGGCATCCATTCCAATTCATCAGTTGCTTCAGCTTGTTCTCTAGTGTTACATTAATAGCTATCAAAGGCTTGCTCTTTTCTCACTTCTGACAATGTAGATGTTGCCTCTTATTGTCTGGCAGGTCTCCAGAAGAGACAAAGGTCTGAAGTCCTGTGTGCATTAAGATGTTCAAGGCTTTACCTCCTCAATTTTGAATTGTGAAAGTGGCACAGTGAAGTCACTCCTGCTTGTCTATCTTAGAAATTTCACATGGAATGTTACAGTACAATTGGCATTAGTGTTCTGAAACTGTTTCACATGAAGATTGTCAGTAAGTGGATTTTTCCTGCAGTAGGTAGAATCTGTTGCATGTCCACCGTAATCAGCCTGTTCGTTGTCTGGTATTGGAAGTTTCATAAAGGAGTTTAATCCTGACAAATTTCCTCAAGAGGAAGCACTTGGACTCCCCTTCTTTGCAGATATTCGAGACCCACCTGGATGCTTTCCCATGTAACCTGCTGTAGAGGAACCTGCTTTAGGAGGTTGGACTAGATGGTCCCCGGAGGTCCATTCCAGCACCTACAATCTGTGATTCTGAGATTTCAATGGATCTGAAGGATCTTCCAGTGGTATTGAAGGCAGAACAATTTACAGTGTAATTTCAGTCTAACTGTATGCTCAAGGAATTCCTCTTCAACTCAGGAATATTAAATGCTCACCTGGTTCTTTACTGTCTTGATTGTCATCTGACATTGAGGCCATGTATGCAGTAAGAGTTAGGAATAGCCGTGCAGATGTCCTGAAGTTTGCAGGCATCAAAAGGGTAGATTATGATCTAAACTTTAGTGAAATGTTCATAAGATGATTCCTCCATTAGGAAAATGAGAGAAAGGACCCACCATTGAAAATAGCTGCTGATGTATACTTTGCAACAAAGCACTATGGAAACACATCCAGTCATATCATTATGCCAGTCCTGACTCTATAAATTGTCTTCCCTTGTTTCCTTGTGCAGCAGGACTTGTCCCATGCAGGACGAGTGCAGCCTTAGGCTGGCTCCAGTCCCCTCTTTGTGTCACCCTGAGACCTTGCTCTTTCAGAGATGAAGTTTTCTCGAAACAGGATTTCTGGTGTTTTGCCACATAATTGGTTTCTCACTCCTAGTACATTCTGTGAAAGAGCTCAGGGCAGAATTTGCAGCTTCTGTTTTATGCTGAGAAATGCATATAGATATTTTATGCTATCAAAGCAAGAAAGAAAGTAGTAGTATCAGATATTCCTTTGCAAAATACGAATTTAATTCATAGTTCCCTGACTCTTTGTTGTTGGCTTTGAAGTGTTAAAATTGAGGACCATCTTTTAACATGCAGTGACTCTGTGCTGAACACCTCTCTGTGCCCAAAAATCCATCATTAATGTAGCTTTAATAAACTCATTTCTTCAGCAATCTCACCTCCACTGGTTGAGATGTCTGTAGAGAGCAATGTAATATTTATATATATTTTATTAATAAAGTGGTAGCTTTTTTTCTTTCCAAGATTAGACAGCTATATTCATACAAGATTCTGAGACTATCCAGATGGAGAAGGGCTTCTTTCACTTTTCAAAGGTCAAGGGAGGGAAAATCATAGAATGTGAGCTCTACATGAAATAATTTTGTATACATAGGAATAAGTACATAGGAAGGGACTTTGTTACATTTAATGTAACAGCATCAACAACAAAAAGGAGAAAACAAATTCCCTAAAGTATTTTAATTAATTTAAAAGAAAAAAAAAACCTAAATATTATCAAATCTTAATTAGAAAGTCTGTAAAACCAAGGAGGTAAGGATTTTTAATTTTTGAAAAGAGTACATAAGGGATGAGAATATAATTATTTTACTTCTGCAGCTATTCTCGCCATGAATATGCCTGCATATAAAAAATGTTGCTGAAAAAATTGTTAGTTTTAACTTGAACCTCTTCAATGGCATCTAAAGGGAGAGACGTCTTCCTTTGCAGATAATAGATTATTAACTGGTCCATTTAAAATTATAGATACATATGCAAAAACAGAGATGTTTTGGACTCAATTTTGACTTAAAGGCTGATAGTTCCAGTAGTAAATAGGATGTACTCTTAGAGGCTTCCACACGTGTGGTGAAACTGGCGATTCCTAAAAGGATTACATGGTCATAAGGGAGAGAGAATTGACTTTCTTGGTGATAAGAAAACAAAGAAATGAATGAAGAGTTAGGAATCTGTTAACTTTTGGATACTGCTTGTTATGTTTAACCTCTTATGTTCTCTCTTCTAGCTACGAATGTCATGGCTCATCCGTGGTGCCTTGCTGGGAAATATATCCTTGGTGCTGGTTGAGAACAAGACAGGGAAGGAGCTGAGCAGGACGTTCTGGCATTCAGCTAACAGTGAAGGTTTGGGAATATGGCAGTGGTTGATCTTACCTCTCCCAGATATACTGGACAGGTATGAGTCTCTCCTCATCGTTCTCCTTCTCACTAATCATTCATTTCATCATTAGTTAGTTGGCCAAGAAAATGGCCAACATCATTCCTGGAAGTGGTTCCCTCAAGGAGAGGAAGTGTTTTGTCCCTGTGAGGTGTCTTCTTAGGAAGGTAGTGAAAGTAGCTTGAGCGATAAGCAAGCAATTTTAAAACAATTTTTTACAACAATTTAGAGGAAATTTTGATTCACCACTTGAGTCACTGGTTGTGCAACATACAACTTCTGTGTCTCCATTTCACTGACTGGAAATAATGATTCTCTTCACATATTAATTTGTGTAGCATGTTTCAGTCTTCTTATGATTTGCTAGAGTTGATGTGAGCTCCACAGTTAATTTTTTTTCTGGCTGTCAAAGTCCTTAACATCTGATGCCTCTAAATCTGAGGATGAAAGACATGGGAGAAGCACCTACTGCCAAATCAGACAAGTGTGGTTGTGAGCACCTTTGTGTTAGCTGTAGCTGGAGGATCAGTATAATAATAGCTGTTTCAGTTGCGACTGCAGTCTGGCTTTGAGCATAAAAGGTTTATCTGGTAGCATATGCTTATTTACAGTGTTGTTTTAGCTGCTTCTTACAAGTTAGCTTTAAGGGAATACTCTGTTGCTCCTTGTTTATTTCTGTGTGTAGTCTGGCCGATACTGTTTAGAGAGAAGACACAAACATACTTCACCTCCTGCTGCCCTGCCTTTAGGCAGTAAGATGCATCTGCAGTCTGTGTCATGAGAACTGGTGTCCTTTGTCTTTTGGGGAATCTGTGCCCTAGAAATAATGGATTTCATTAAGGTTTTGCCTCATAAAGACTTTGAACAAACATTGTATGAATATGTCTTTTATCTTGCTGTCTCCAGGGTTGCATGTAGGCTGGAAATATAACAAGGACACTGCCAATGCTTTGGTCTTGAATGTATAATTAATGTGTGCGTCAAAGATTTTAAAAATATATGCATTAGGCTTATTGTGCAGTCCGTGCTGAAGCATCATTTGTAAAAATACCTGTTGGCTTCATTCTCTTCAGCTGTGTTTACTTTGAAGACTGGTGTATTTTGCCATTATTATTTATGTGATTTATTTTCTAATGTTGCCATGGGAGTGTTTTGTATCTGAATTATTCCGTCCTCCTATACTATTGCTTTCCTTTAAATTCTCTCTTGTTTCACTGTCAGACAGAGAATACTTTGATGTTAGGAACTAAGCTAGAAATGCTCACATGGAATCGCAGATCCAGCTGATAAACAGCACTGACTATTATTTATAAAGTTTTGACACCCTTATTTTCCCATTACTTTCAGAGTAAAACAGCTGGCTTAACTGAGGGAGGAGATTGTGGGGTGTTAAGACGTAAGCAAGGAGAACTTTGAGGTTTTGTTGTCTCTTGAGAAGTTTTTAATCCATATTTATTCACAGAAATTGTGCTGTTTTAAAAACATTTTAAAAGGCTGATTTAGTAACCAGTCCTTCCTGTCAGATGTAAAAATACTGCAGGCATCTTTCTCACCACTGTGAGTCTGCTTCTTAGGAAATCCAAATTGATGTACAAATTATGAATTCTATGGAAGTGACGTGCCAAAGTAGTACTGGGGAGACGGTAGTGTTGCATTTATCCTATTTTGTCTATCTTTGGAGATAAATGACAGATAGCTTTATTGAACTGTAAGAATTATTTAATTGGTGTGAATTCTGTGCTGGGCCTGCAGAGAGTTTACAGTTTGTCTTTTTTCTAATTGGTGCCACCATCAGCAGCTATGAGGGTCAGCACTAGACAGAAGAAGCAGGATACTGCAGGTATTCCTGCAGGAAGAGCTGAAACTTTAAATCATCCCACAGGAGTAAAGCTCTTGAATAAAGCATTCTAATGTACCACTTCCACATAAAATGAAAGTGCCATCCATTTTGTGTGGGAAGCTGAATGGAACGTATTATTAATAACAAGATAATATGACCTAAAACTGCTCAAAAATATGCTTGTTCAAAACCTGCTTAGCCATTATTTCTGTGTTTGGCTTTTTGCCCTTCAAAGAATTATTATCATAGAATCATAGAACGGTTTGAGTTGGAAAAGACCTTTAAGATTAGGAAGATTTCCAAACTATTAGACCACTTCTGTCTTTAGATGCAGACAATTCTTAAATGTTTTATACCCCTCAAGCTCCTGGGGGGAAATTATATTTTGGCAGAAAAGCACAGCTAGAACATTTCAGGTGATTTGGCAGGCACAGAAAGTATGGAGGAGCATGACGAAGATGCTAAATTGGGACTGAGGGACATTGAATTTCTAGCATTAGCCTGGGGAATCCTGGACACATCCTTAATTTCAGAGAGTACAATGGGGAGAGGGTTGAGAATCCTCCTTCCTGCCATCCAGTTGTAATTTTACCCTGTGCAGGGTCTTTCCTTTGCTTTGGGAAATTTAAAGATCCTCAAGTCCTGGCTTTTTAAATCTTCCTTGTTCTGGGGGCTGTTGGAAAACAGTCTTGAGGATCAACTCCTGTGGTTAACAGAAATGTAATTCCAAATGCTCAGTATCTTCTGAGCACAGGTGAAGAAGGGCAGAAGGCCCAGTTACTCTGCCCTGAAGGACAGTTTATCTGCCAATCAGATAATATTCAGAAGCTAGAGAAAGCTAGAAAATTGCTCATTTTTACACATTGATGTAACACTAAATATTTGGGTTGAGAACAGCACAGAGAACTACATTATTTAAAAAAAAAATTGTTTTACTCAGTGGAAAAATACTGTTTCTTTTCCAGTGGTAAATGATAATCTTCCTGAAGGCTGTTTTTTTCAGCTTCACAGAAATACGAGTAGGGAACATAGTCTTGAAAACTCCATAATAGTTAGGGCTTGATTCTTCTTACAATTGTTTTTAGTTAGTAAACGTGAGCTTAAATTTTAATAATGGTATCATCATGGGAATGTGACAGCAAGAGCAAACAGAGGCCTGATGCAATTGCATGAGTGATTTGTATAGCTAACAATTAGACATTTTGCTCTCATAACAGTATGGTTAAGGCATATCTCAGAAAAGAATATCTCTTGTAGATAAAACTCTAGCATGTGTAAAGAAGTGACTCTCCAGCGCTTACTGCAGGCTAATGCTGATTATCACCAACCCATGTAGCAACTGTATTGCTAGACAGTGTAAAGGCTAAAAAGAATTAGCTCTAATAGACTGACACCTGACTGGAATAGTAGTGCTTTGATTAAATTCTAACTCGCTTGATTACTACTCCCTCAGTGAAGCTGATCTAGGGACGTGGAAAAACACACACTGAATGTTCTGTGGGTCTGTCTGCCCTCTGGTTGAAGTTGCTTAGAAATGGATGTCATGTGAGCCTACCCAGCTGGAGTTGGTCCCACACTGGTCTCCTCAGACCTCTCTTCTCCACTACAACTGTCATTTACTTTAAACGTTTCAGAGTAAACTTGGTGGGAGGAACCTGGTAAAAATAGAAAGTATTAATAGCCGTCTGTCCAAACTCAGTACAACCTTCTCTTCAGCAGAATTGAAATTCAGAGTATGACAGGTCAGTTGGAAAGGACTTCAAAGATCATATAGTCAACTGCTAACCAAAAGTTAAAACGTGTTATTGAGGACAGTATCTAAATGTCTCTTGAACACTGACAGGCATGGGGGATCGACCAGCTTTCTAGGAAACCTACTCCAGTGTTAGATGACACTCACAGGAAAGAAATTTTTCCTTGTGTGCAATCTGAACCTCCTCTGGTACAGCTTTGTGCCATCCCTTTCATTCTATTATTGGTTACCAAAGAGAAGAGTCTGGCACCTCCCTCTCTATTTTCCCTGCTCGGGAAGTTGTAGAGATCAGTGAGATCACCTCTTAGCCTCCTTTTCTCCAAACTAGATAAACCAAGTGTTCTCAGCAGGGCTAGGCTCTGTGTGCTATTAACTGGTCCAGAAAGTAAAAAATAATATTCTTCTGCTTCCATTCTACCAAAGAGAGTTTTAAAATCATGTTCTTGTTGATAACATTTTCCTGAACATGGTCTGAGGAATTTTACAACACTGTGGGAGAGAAATGTGATTTAAACTGGAAGGCTAGCTAAGGATGTGACCTTCCTGAGGATTGAATTAAAAAAATAAAAAAATGACAGGCTTCAATTACTGTAGAAGGAAATACTCTGCTGCAGCAAGTCCAAATCAGTGTCCAGATGATTGTTGGTTCATTAAACTGGTATCTTTATCCATTCAAGTCCTCCTTGCTCATTGGTTTTATCTGAACTCCAGTTGGGCTCATCAGCTTTTTATGGTTATATTAAAGCAGGATTCTCTTTTGGTCCTCAGGAATGAGATCTTTTGTTCTGTCTGTATCCTTCAGCAACTCTGATCTCAATGGAAGCCAAAGCAGTTGGGGAACCACTGGCTCATTGCTGCAGTATCAAGATATCTTCAGTCATACCACTCTGCTGTATTTTGCTAGCTGTGCCAAAACACTCTTCTTGTCTAATCATTTCTTCTTGCACTGCTTGCTCATCATATTCATTTCAGATTATATTTCTGTTAAGTTTCCGGATGCCAGGTTTTTCACTGAGGAAGAGAGAGGAAAGGAACGTTCTTGGGAATGTTTTGTGTTCAGATGCACAATTGTCTCGTGTTATTCCTGAAGTTTCTTCCCATTTTACCACAAAGAAACAGGGATCCTTCATACAAGCTAGACACCTTATACATTATCATGTCTGTATTTATCAGTTGCATCTGTTCTACAACCAGAATTCTTCATTCTTTCTTCCTCTCTAGATCCAATGATTAGTCTTCCATTTCTTGGTGTAAAAACAAAATGAGTCTTTAATGTCTCTGTCCCCGTCCTGCTGCTCTATAGCATTAACTATGTCTGCTGCTGTTCTCTTGAAAGAGTTATTCTGGTGATGGCTGTTCTGAAAAAGTGTGTTTTTTTGGTGACAGTGTGCACTTGTGACAGATTTTGTACAAACATATATTCTGCATGGTTGCCCTTAATAAAACCTTTGAAACTTAACCTTTATTACTGGGTAGTTCTGTCTCTGTAACTGAGACTCTGAAACTGTTAATATGCTTATAGTACTCCAAATAATCCCATTCCACCTGAATATGTCTTTTATCCCAAATAGTAAGTTCTTTGTGAAGTAACAATACATCATTTTTAACAGAGGAGTTAATGAGAACCTGAATGTAATAAGGGTTACTGACCCGAAACGTTTCTCTTCTCTAAGTACCTCAATCTCAAGCAGGTTCAGCTTGTAATTATTTTAGCTATGTAGAGAGAGAAATTGGTTCCATCAGGGGCAAAACAGTACAGAGGCAAAACAACACAGGCATACTGCTTGGGAGGTAGACTACGGAGGAGATTAACATTCAGTCTTGATCAGTAATCCCTGTCTTTATGATAAGATGAAAAAATAATTATTGCTGTAAGTCATTCTAAAATAATAGCAAAAAGATAGCTACCTGGAAACCTAAGTGTCTGCATGAGCCAGAGACATTTAGGAGGAATTCAGGGTTGCTGCTGAAGGGAGAGAGCTGCAGTGATTTCACACAAAATTTGCTGAGGTTCTCAGTACAAGGAGAATGATTTTTATTTCTCCTCTACATGGCAGAGGATGTAATACATCTGAAACCTAACATTTCTTTGCAGTGAAGACCTAAGAACGAGGTCATAAGCAAAACAGTTTGTCTGCTACGTAGGTATATTTTCATAAGTTTGGCTCCTTATTTCCCTTTGTAGATGAACCCTAGATTTCAGGAAGGAGGCACAGAGCTGTGAGGACAACCAGTCTTCTGTTAGTCGCAAGGAAAACATAAGGAAACAAAAAGAAGCAACTGAACAGGAAACCCCAAATGATATCATTAGTCTCAAATACTGAACACTCTGAAATCATATTCAAAGTTTGTGAGGAGTGGGGATAAGTGCAGCACAGAAGGCTCAATGCTGTCCCAATTCTGTGTCGGTTTTAACTTACTTGGAATGTACTTGGTATTACCTTTCAAAGAACAGTTCATCTGGATTCTAATTTCATGGGTTGGGCCAAAGAAACAAACCAAATGAAAATAAATTGCTATGCCTTTGGTGGCATTTCTTATCTGTGATTCTGAAGTATTTGATCAATAGTCACCCCTGAGTGGTTTTTGAATTTATGTGAAATTTGAATCCTTCAGAAAGCTGAGTTGATGCTCCCCAAAGGGGAGATTTGAATTAATTTTTTTTTGTCCACCTGGTATAACAGTTTCCATCTGCCTTGAACAGATTATTATTAAAAAAAAAAAGGACTGCATGTTCTGTTTACAGTTCAGCTGATGCTCAGCTTTGCTTTATGTAACTTGTACTTCCCTACTGTCAGACATCTATGGAACCTTTCTTTTTCCTAGCTGTGTTTCTTGATCCAAACAGGGCAAAAGAAGAGACAAAAATGTCCACCAGTCCTCAAGTAGCAATTTTTCTATTATCAAAAGTCATTTAAACCTTTCATAACAACCATATTTTCATTCCAGTGAAGAAATGTAGCTTGCAAGCACTGTTATCTGACCAGGATTTGAATTCCATGTGACGATGTTGCAGGAATTTAATAAGCAACAAGACAATAACAAAATTATGAGCGCTGCTTTTGCTGCTTCTTTACAGTAGCATTTATGCATGGTCTTTCATGACCATCCACCGTGTCCACAGAGTGAGGCATACCAGTGTCTGTGCTGTACAGGTGCTAGTTCGAGTACTGGATGCACAGTCAGCATAGCACACTTAGAGCTTTGCAAAAATAGCAGTGAGTCATGGCCACCTCCCTCCTGCATTACACTAAGTCACCACTGCAGCGTGTGTCTGGTGTTTCAATATCAGCTTCCAGCCACGCCAAGGGGAGCTGTTCCATTGATTTCAGTAAGCACAGATCAAACAGAAAGAAGAAAAAGGAGGGGGCAAGGGAATGAGATAGTCTGTCGTTTTTTTTTTTCCTCCTCACTGATGTGTGACATTTCCATCTTCAGTTTTGATTAAATTTCCCTTAATTAGCCCATTAAGCTAAAACCACCAAAGCTAATGATTGAAGTGCTGGTTAACTGATGATCTTGTTTCAATGGAATTTGAAAGACATCATATTTCTAAATTAATAGTGGCATTAAATTGGAGAAGAGAAAAAGATGAACTATTTGTTGCAGTAATGCTGATCTCAAGGGAAGGCTTGTACTGAATCTGCATTCATGTTAGAAAATTAAAGAAAAACATAGATTAGTAGGCAACCAGAGCAACGTTGGTGGTCCTGGCAATGTTTGACATTCACACAATTTTTCTATTTTGTGTCTTTTCTATCTTTTTTTTTTCTTTTTTTAATCACTGGTGAACTTCAGGAAACTTCTCATATGTTCTGGACTCAGTGTTTCTGCAGTAGAAATTTGCAAGGCAGTCTTTTAAATAAGAATAACAAGCAACCTATTGTATTTTTTCTTGGTCGTGTTAGATGACATTACCCTTCATGACAGGCATACTCTTTTGTATCATGGCTTCCTGCTCTTAGGAGCTGGATTTGATAATCTTTGTGAAAACAACCGTTCATTGTCTGGTAAGACAAGGTTAGGATGTGTTTCACATACAGCTCAATCATTTCTGCTGCTGGAATGTTAACTTACAGGAGGAAGAAGATCAGAGCATGCTTTGGCTGACAGCTCAGTCAAAACACAAGGGCATGTGGTCCCCAAAGTAAACGTACCTCTGAGCAGAAATGCATCACTTGGGTGTTGTTTTGTGAGATTAATTCACTGGTGAAGGAGAGGTAGATTTTAAAACTGCTAGAGGCAGCAAGTCTAATGTGTGAATACTGATAGCCACCAAAACAATGAGAGAAAATGTTTTACATGAATAACTATATATAAGGATGAGAGCCTGTATGAAGAAAATTCTTGCTGGTGTCTAGACTCTTGCAGCAGTGCAGGAACAGAATTTGTACAGCCTTTTTAAATAAACAGGAATGCTACTCAGAAAAACCTTTTTTGTTCATCTGTTTGTCATCTAAACTGGAACACCTGCAAGAAGTCTTATTCTGGCTAAATGTGTTATATCTAAAAAATAGAAGTAGGAACCATCAGCAAGTTATCTACATTAAAAACACTAAAAAGTTTAAAGAATATTTCATATTTTCTTGCAGTTTGCATCTTGAAACTTGCTGTCTTCATGTTTTTCTTAGTCTCGATACAAGCTCTTGGCACTTTATCTGATTTTCACACCATTGTTAGTTGCTTTTGTAAGTTGTTTTCCTGTCCCAAGCACAGTATCGTGACTTAACGTTGCAGATATGCATGAGGAGAACATAGTTTCACAGAATGCCTTGAGTAGGAATGGACCTTAAAGTCCTTCCAGTTCCAACCCCCTGCTGTGGGCAGGGTTGCCAATCACTAAATCAGGCCCTATCCAACCTGGCCTTGTATGCTTCCAGGTAATGTGAAATCCTTAAGCTAAAGGAAAATATAAATCCATATGTACCCTATAAAAGAAAAAGAAAAGAAAATGCTATGGTATGTATACTGTCAGATTTGAAATACTTAGTTTTGCATTTTCTTTGCTGTACCTGTTGATTTGTAAATTCATCCTCATTGGTATTACCTCTTTCTTTTGGTAACGTAGGAATGGCGAAAGCCTATTCCCTGTAAATTCCAGATGAAAATGTAAGGATGGTTTAAGGTAAACCTGCACAGCTTCTACCAAGGGATGTTGAGATGTGCTGTTCCTATGGACTATTCAGTGTCAGAGAATAAGATCACTTCAACTGTTTGCTTGTTTTTGTGCTTTTAACTTCAATTTTAACTTTAATTCTGAACCCACCACCCCACAAGTACTGGCACCTGCTTCAGCTTGTGTGCTTTTCATGGGACATGCATATATTCATGTACAGCTCCCCTCCTCAGATCATTTTTGCTTGTTCAGGAGTTAGGATTCTGTCAATTTAATATTTTTATAAGTGAAAAGAAAGCCTTTTTCTTCCATTCTGAAACTGCTTTAATTTTGAATGGTTCTGTTTCATCCCTCTATCAGGGAGACTTTTAATCCCTGTTCTTTCAATCTCTGCAGGTTTTGGTTTCAAATCATTGCTTCATGGGAAAAAGGATCCAATGCCATTATTGCTTTTGACAATGTCTCTCTTAGTCTGGACTGTTTTTTAACAAGTAAGTTTTCCTTCTGTCTGCAAGTGGTGGTTTGTCTTTTATTTTCCACACAGCTGAAATTTGGAGAGGGATGGAAGCTGTGGGGAAGGGATTGTGTGTTGCTATCTTCAAAAGACACTCAAAAAAAGGTATGTTTCTGAAATATCTGGGCTCAGATAAAGGAAACCATTCAGACACATATCTTATTAGTGGAACTGACTGGTGAACTGGTTCCAGGTTTGGCAGTAAATGGATAGTACGACATATGGTGTCGGAGAGTCAACTTGCAACTAGAATAGTAGCATCACCTATCTGCACAAACTGATGCAGAAGCCAGACTGTAATTATAGTTTGACACGACCTGGTTTGTTGTGTGACAGTTATCAAAATGAATGACAGTTGGACTCTGTCTTGGAAAAGACAAGCAGTCTGTGATGGGCACTAACTTTGCAATAACATTCAGTGCAATTAATTAGTTAAATTAGAACAAGTTTGTTTTGTTGTATTTCTTATGTTTTTAGTTTTCTTTTATTTGGATTGATATACATTCTGAATCAGAAACTAAGATCCCCACTCTCATTCCCTTGGGAAAATTTTGGATTTAGATCTAGACTTTGTGATTGACCAGCCTCTAAAATAGGTTCAGTCTATAACTCTGCTGCCAGTTTCACCCCATTTCGATTTTTATTGAGCAGTTGTATCTAGCTTGTATCCTCATGCATACTGAGATGCTTAAATTGTAACTGTGTTTAATTATCTGTCACTCTGTTCTTTGAAACAAAAACTTGCATGAAGATTGCTGCTCATAATTCATGAAACTTCTGCTTTGAGATGAACAGTAGAACTTGACAACTTGTTCATCTCCTAGGCTTGAAGCTACAACCTCTGTTGTTTTCAGAGGACTGAAAATCTCTAAGCCATTTCCTCATCCAACAGCAGACAGAAAGTTTCATTTGCTTTGTGTTAGTTTGCAGTGTCTGGGGCTGTGTGTATTTCCATTTATCCAACAATAGGTCTTGTTTACTGTGCATAGAAACAGTGCACCTCAGGTTCCAATATTCTAAAGTGATCTTAAAGTTAGGCAGAAAGGTTGTACGTATTTTCACTGGCTAAAAACTTTCTAATTGTTGCTGAAGATTGTTTTGTACTTCTACTTTGTGTCTTCATTCACTTGTTTTCTCCGCCACTCGTTCCTATTTATTTTTAATTTCTCACAGTTCCCATGGCAGCAATTGAAAGTCAATCTGCCCACTCCTTTTAATACCATTATATCCTGTGACTGCAGGTTCTAATTCTCAGCAGAGAAGCCTCCAGCCCTTAATTTACCTTGAGCTTGGGATGACATGCTGACTCAGCACAGTGATATATCAGTCTGTGACTTCTTGTTTTCTAGTCAATGGAGAGAAGATACCTCGAAGTACTACTCCAGACTCAAGCAATTTGCTCACCAGTAGAAGAGGCCAGAATAATTTTGGATGGGAACAAAAGCTTCTGGGAAATCTCCAGCTTGGCACTGCCCCCATTTCTGGTCCAGCAGGTAATGGTCTGAACTGAGAATTATTTACAGACAGCAGAGGTTTCCAACAAGTACAGATTTTGGTTAAATGTGGCTAAAGGCAGTATGACTCCTCTTTCTTTTCTTCTTGTTTTTTTGGTGTTTTTTTTTGGTCTGTTTGTTTTTAAACAAAACCTTCCTTCAGAACTTCTCCTAAGTTTGAGAAAAAAGCCCAACTCCATACAAAGCAATTGCCTTTAGCTTTTAAAACTGTACCTGTAATTTTGATTGCAAATTTGTGAAAAAAAGATTTGCAAGACAGTTTTATTTGATCTCATGATTTAAAACTAGGAAGGAATCAAAGCAAAATAACTACGTCCAGAACGTGGTAACCTGAACGCTTATCTCTAATTAATATAGGCTTGGTTTGAAATAGCATAACTACTCCTCTTTTTCTGTAATATCCCCATTTCAAAAAGTATAGCAAGGGACTTGATTTTAGAAACATAATTTTCAGCTAGTCAGAAATTACATTCTTGTATACCTGGTTCTCTCGTGTTCCATGACTCCCCTTTCCAGCTTAGCTGTAGTGGCAAGGTACAAATGGTCATTTCCCTTCTCTCCTTGTCACATCACTGTGTCCAGAGGATTTGTATATTCCCTCTCTCATGCTTGCCCACACACGTGCATTTATATATCAGTCTATTCAGTATATTTCCTTTTACCTCTTCCTTGCTGATTTTTCTTACTGATTAAATTCAGGCGGCCACAACCAACCTAGGGGTGCACCACAGACCTACCTGGGGGAGGAAGGCTGACCATGGCAATAAAGGATGATTGCAGGAAAGAAACATTGGCTACAAGTGCCACCTTTAGCACTGTGTGCAGCTGCTCCTCCTCACACAGGGCTGAAGTTGACAACTGACCCCACAATTTGAAATACCATTCCTCTTAACTTAGAGGAGTATGGTTGGTACATGCCTGCTTTATGAGTAAGCTGAAGAGTTTGTTCATGCTGTTTCCTTCGCTCTCATTCCTTCATCTTAAAAAGCCTTCTTTAAATCTGTTCTATTCTGCGTTACATTTCACTTTGCTACCTGCAGTGTACTGTTGAAATAAATGAGGTAGTGTTAAGTCAGTTCTGATACCAACAGCAGTCTAGCCAGTGTGATCAAAAGCTCCATATAGTCTTGCAAGCCTGCTTGAAAAGCTGGACATATTAGCCCCAGCAGAGCAGCTACTGGTACCTGAACCAGCAAGTTCTGGTGAAGTGACCTCCAGCAGTGGAAAATGATGTCTGCAGTGTCTGCCAAGAGTTGCATCAAGTGGAGTTTATTGATAGTTTCTGTACTGAGCATCATGCAGCAAGAAAAGTGCAGGGGCAAAGGATTAGATGGGGAGAATGAGTCTTCAAGAGAGGATGCTGTGCTGAGTGGTCGTCTGCATTAGGGCTCATTCATGTTTTTCTAATTGATACGGGCACAGGACTTAAATGTTTGCTACATAAGCTTGCAAATGATACTAAACTAGGAGCTGTTGACTTCCACAAGGATAGAGGGGCCTTGCAGGGAGTGCTTGCTGGTCAGTCTCCAGACATATGAAGCTTAACAGGAGCAAATGACAGGTTCTGCACCTCTGGGACAAGGTAGACTCTATAGCACAGAATCACCTTTTAACTTATGTTCCTGGCTCCCTGCTTTCAGTAAACAGTGCAGATGCTTGTTTAGTCCCTGGGCTATGCATTTTACCCAGGTTTAATCTTGTTACCTTCTGCATCCTGTAATGCATTTAAGAAACCTCAGGCAGAGTCTGCCAAGGCCATTGCTTTCAGGACCCCATATTTACTGTTGCGTGAGTGAAACAATGGCATCATCACCACCCTGAAGTCCCAAAATCTGCACTGACCAATATAAGCTCAGCCAGAAGTAATTATAGCTAATGTGATCTTTGGATCATGTGGTGCCACACAAGCTGTATTACTTCCTTCTTAAGAATTGAAACTAAGAAAAAAAACTCTGTTTCTTAGCTAAGGAGACAACAGAATACTAAAACGCCTTCCTCAAGTCTCTGAGCCATCTTAGCCTACATAGCTAGGAATACAACCTGAAAGACAGGTACCACTTCGGTTACCTGACCACATACCCAAATAAGGCCCATTGCTTTTAAGAGTAAGGAGCTGGATTTGCACCCTGTAACTGAGAACAACCTCTTACAGATATTGCCTGTCCTAGGAAATCCAGTTTCAGCAGAAGAAATAAGTTGTCATCACTGCCAGTGTTTTTGTCTTCTCTATTCTCAGGCCTTGTGAGGAGGGAATTACTTCAGCCCTGCCATTGCTTGACGTGGCTTGGCACATCTCCATGATCCATACACAGAAAGCCAGCAAAAGTTTTGAAGCATATAACACAGCCACACCATAAAGTATTTTCAGGCTTCTAGAGATCTACTAACTGCTGTCATTTATAAAGGACAGTGTGATGAATGTGCTGTGTAGAGAATAAGACCCCAAACTGCTACAGTAGTGATGTTATTCTTTCAAGTTTCTTGATGATGACCAGGGCTGACACGCAAAAAATCCACGTGTATCTGAGTTTGCCCAGTTACTTGCAATGCAAGGTAGATAGCAACAAGGCTATGCACAAGTTTTCCTTTTCAATTAATTAATTAACACGTCATTTACAGGAATGGCAGCTTCTTGCTTCTAGAAGAAGCCTGCCAGAAAGTGGCAAGAAAGCTGTTATACCAGAGTATTGAAGCAACTAGGTTTGTAGCTAGAACTTTTGATTGAAATTTCAGATTAAATCTGTACAGAGGTTGTACAGATGTAAAGCATGCTTACTTCAGCTTAGTTTTTAAATTTGTTCACTATTAGTTTAAGTAAAACTGACAACTGCTCCAACCACAGCATCTCTCTACAGGGAGTATAACTACCAATTAAAAAGCCAATTTAAATCAAACCAATGCAATTTCCTTTTATAGACAAGACCAGAATATAGAAAATTCAGGCATAGAAAGATACAGAGAGCACTAATGAGGAATTCTAGGTAAACAAATGACTATCATGGAAATGCAAGGGGAGAAAATAGGATTCTCAGTAGGCAAAAGGAGATAACAAGGAACTGAGCACTCAAGCTTTAATTAAAGATTTCTGATGCTTCTGAGTAGGTCCTAAATGCCATGAGGATAGCCTGTCTTCTGATGTTTCATCTTCTCGTCAGTCTGCTGACAACTTACTTGTGTCAGGGCGCGTGGTACCAAAATGATGTGTTGTAAAATGAAGAAAAATGTTAAGCTTTTTCCCCTCAAATCTTACATTGTGTTGTGCCATCCAATCTGCTTTTGTGAGACCATGGTTTCTTGCATGGAAGCTGTCATCACACAGTTTTCAGGACTGGATTACCATTTCCATCAGCTCCAGTTTCTTCCCCACATGTTTGGTGGTTGCGAAGACTTCGGTTTTTTTGCACCACAGTGTCCTGTTGCAAGTACTTGCATGGCTGTTTCTCGGAAGAACTCTGAGTCACATTAGTTAATCAGATGAAGGAGCTGAAAGGAACAGCGGAGCGAGTATTAAGTAGAAGAAAATTACATTTGCTTGCTTTTTGTGTGCAATTATACTAACTGAACTGTTGGCGTAATGCAATAAAGATATCTGCAGAATTGTATTTTTGTATTAAGCATCAATTAACACAGTGAACAAATGGCTCAGTAGCCTCCTCCTCAGCAAAAGGAGCATTCTGAATAGTGATCGAAAATGTTCAGAGATGGATAGGTAGTGGGATCACAGATTATGCAGGTATGAATTTCTTTATTGCAGTGTTTACTTGCTTTCTCTAGAGGATTAAAAACAGCAAAGGTACAGTACTGAGAACCAACATAGCAAAGTTAAATTGGAATTCCTGCTCTCTGGAGTTAAACAAGCCATTGAAATAAACAGATTTTAGGCCTAAAATTTAAAGCTACCATCACTCTTTAAAAACAACAGTTTAAACTGCACAGAAGCTGCTATAAATCCAAGGAAAGGTTTTGAAATAATCTTGCTACCTCCTCCTGACCTGTTCTCTGTTATCCAACATGCATTTCTATTACCCTTTGCAACTCTAAATGAAAAAAAAAAAAATAATAACCTATCCAAAAAGTTAATAGCTCTCCCTCTAAACAGCCTCTATGGAAATCAATTTTCTTCATGCTGCTTTGTTAGCTACTGGTTCCTGAATGTAGCAAGAAACAAACCATTCTTGTCGTTATTCAAAGTCAGCTCCTTTCCCCATTATACTGACCATAGATAATTTCCTCAAAGGTTGCCCTGATGGTGTTCCCTTTATCTAGATGGACATATAGGAGAATCATACAAGAAGAAATAAATTTTGAGTATTTATTTGAAATGACATTGAGGAGTGATCTGATATACGTTCATCATTACTGCAGCTCTTGTTGAGCTGAAAAATATGTCCAAATCTTCCATTGCCTTCATCTATGGCAGTCAGATGTCACCGGTCTCCCATCTGCTTCTGACTTCCCTTTTTGGTCAAATGTTTCAAAGGAGTTTGTGAATGCTTTTACCAATAGATGCATTCATGGCATTGCGTTCCTTCAGGGCTGCCTTAGTGAAATGAAGTCCCTGAGGGTCAATTAACAGAATTAAATTGTTTCCATAATTTTAGCCGCTGGGGTTTTTGTGCCCCTAAACTACTGGGCCTTATAACACCTATTAACTCTTTTCTTTAATTAATTTAGTGGAAGTGAGGATAGCCTCTTGTCTGAATAGAGGTTGTGGCAATGCATTCCTCATAGTGCCCACAAACTGTTATAATACACTGATGCGTTTTGCTACTGCTTTACTTTAGATTCCAAAAGAAGCCCAGCAACCACGGTGCTTAGCTTGTAATTTTCTCAAATCACAGGAAAGCTTTGGTTTGGAACGAGTTGAACCTTGGTTCAAACCAGCTTAATTTCACAAATGCCATTTAATACATGTAGGCCCTAAGGTATAGCTAAAATGCCAGTGGCTGTTTGGTGATATGGGGTTTTTGTGCTGTATGTGACAGTCAAATTGTTTTCTACGTTAGCAGTACCGATGTGCTATAGCCTTTGTGCCACTGTTTTCTTTTCTTTGTTGTTTGTTGTTATTTGCAGCAGCGCTGCCTTGGGCTTCAAGTGTTTGTATTGGAGCCTCAAAATAATTAATCATTTTAATTCTTGTGGGCTTTTGTTCTTCTTTTGCAAGAGCGGGGCATCAGTCCCCTTCGCTGCAGCTGAAATTCAGTGCTGTTAATTGCTGTGCGTTTTATGTGTCCAGCCAAGCAGTGCAAAGACAAGAATTTCTACTCTACAGAAGAAAATAATTTGTCAACATGTGTGTAAAATACATCAGTAAATCTAATTGGGAAGAAAAGTTGGGAAGAAGAATTTTTTAAAAAATCTATTTTAATAGGGCCTGAATGGCATTTCTTGCACAATATTTTATCTGGGACCATGGTAGTGTGTTGGGAAGCCTGCCAGGCAGCTTGAGCAGGGCAGGTGTGTGGGTGAGCAGGCAGCAGACCAAACAGTTCTTTTGCCAAATTTCCCATGAATGTGTCATTCTCTCAATATATGAATCATTCACTGAAATGTAATGCCCCAGTTCTGAACCTCTGTTCATTTATTTTCTTCCTCCTACCCCAAACAGGCATTTCCAGTTCTTAAATCCACTTACCATCTTGCAACTGCCCATGGCAGAGCCTATTAGGGTCCCTGCATTTGGCTCTCTGTTAATTTTCGTCATGGGAATGCTCAGCTGTTTCTGGAAATCAGGCATCTGTAACTTGTATGAAGTCGGGCACAACTCCAAACCGGTGCCAGCAGTGCTCCCCTGACACGCAGTGCAGATTGCAGAGGAGGAATGCCATGCAATGTGTAATGGATCGCAGTTGGACGCCAGTGGGAAAAAAATTGGTGCTTCTCACCTAGCTGCTGAAGGAGTTTCAGATCAGGGCTGCTGCTTGAATCTTTGGAGATGAAAATAATGCTTCAAATCGAATTACTGTGAGCTGCTGTGGCAGGCAGCAACCTGTTGAAGCACTGAGCTCCAGGGACATGTTGCAGTCATTTTGAGGATCAGGAGAAAACCAATACGTTACAGGGAATGAATGAATGGTTATTCTCGCTTTAAAAAAGAAGAATGGTTATTCTTACTCCAAAAGGAAATGTGTGTTATCTGAGGTAGGGAGTACTTTGAGTCTGTTTTAATACCAATTTGTGATCTTCAGCTACTGCTGTTTCTGCAGATTGTGGATAAGCTTTGTGAAACTTAAGAGAGAAGAGGAAGAAAAGTGCAGGGTTTTCATCTGTATCCAAAATTGTAGTTGAGATCTGTGCTGTTTGTGTTGAAATGAGGGGCAACTTCTTCCCGTGCCATATTCTATTTCATTTGGTTTAGCAGCAGAACTGTTAAATGTTGGAATAGCTTTTGGTATAAAAGTGAATATAAACAGGTGAAAGACTACTGTATGTAGATCAGGCCTGTGCTCTGGAAGTGAGCACCTTGCAGTCTATTGAGGAAGCAGAAATACAAAACCTTTTCAGTTCAGGATTTAGAGGCATGATGTTTATAGCAGGAGGGCATTTTTCTTCTGTTCTAGCAGGGCATCAGGCTGTTTAAGGAAACAGAGGGTCATCATAAAGAGTAAGATGTAGTTCACAGATCCCCTGCCCACGGTACTCAGTGAGTCAAGAGCTGCCACTTGCAGGTACAGCCATGCTGTGTGCTGCGTGTGTGATAGTCTAGAGACACTTTTACCATGTACGCAGATAACTAAGGAGCAAAGTTTGTTTAAACGGAGTAAATTGTAAGTGCAAAGCTAAACCAGAGCAGCAGTATACATATGCTGTGGTCTGTGCTAGGTTTCATCCCCTTCTGTTTTCCATTTCATTCTCTTCTATTGGGTATGTTGTCCTCTTGAAGGTCACCTGCTGCTACCTTTGGGAACGCTTTTGATGTTTCACCAGAGACATCTAAATGGCTTCTTACTGTTCCAAGCAAAGGCATTTACCTGTCTGCTTTACCAAACATATGTTTCAGTGCAGGTGGCTTAGCCCACTGGGATACTGCAATGTTAAATCGTTGTGATAGCTGACAAAAGGATTCTCATCTTCCATTTTATGTGAAATTTTGCTTTGTTTTTGGTGGTGTTTTTTTTTGGTTTGTTTGTTTTTCCCCCAAAAAATAATAAACATAAGTAACTTCAGATGTAAGATTATAAGTATTTGCAGAATCAGAGCTACTGAAGCATTTTGCATGGGAACCTTTAGGCCTACTTCCTTTCTTAGGTACTCTCCCCTCTTACCTGTTGTTCATGGAGAGGTGTGTACTGGTGTCAGAGGAGGAGAGGGGAATTTTTCCATTTGCTATCTGCTGTATTTCAGCTATATTACTAGACAATATGTTGGGGTGGTATTTTAAGATCATTGTGATCTTGCAACATGCAGACATCACGTATTCAAATTAGAAGTTCAGACGTGAGGCAGAAATCATCAAAGCCATGTCCTAGAAATCTATTTGTACTGAGCTGGTCTTTCCATTTGATGGAAAAGACTGCAATGGGGTGCACTGATTTACACCCAAAGATCTGAACTAGAGCACGCAAAGCTGAACTTTTGTTTTACAGACCAGTTAGGTTCTGCCTTCTGAAACTTAACTTGGATCTCATCAGAATCATTATTTGAAATGTTGTCAGTTTACTATTATGTAGTAATCACTGAGATTGTGATGTATTTACAGGTTTTTATCCAATTAACAGCTACTTTCACATACAAAATAGGTTTAATGATAAATATGGTAATGGTAAATATGAGTTGAAATGGCTAAAATGAACCACTCTTGCGGTTATGAGCACGGTGTTGAGCAGAGCCAGGGACCGTGTGGTCTGTGCTGTGTTTTACCTCTACTCAGTCATCTTCGCCTTTTTGAGCCTTAGAAAAAGTAAAACCATGCTCGTGGTTGTAGCAGTTTTGAGAAGTTTTAGATGAGAAACTGTCAAAGCTGTGCAGTGTTATGAGTCATTTGCAAGAATTGTGTGAATATTTGTTCTGTCTAAAACCTCAAGGGCCAAATTCTTCTCTTGATACTGCAATAACAGAGAGTGGATAAAGAGCAGAGCAGCTCCTTGATCTCTGCGTGTTCAGAGCATGGTTTGTATGTGTCCTCATTTCAGATCACTGGCTGTTCACAACATGTGGTGCTAGTGGAGCCTATGGCCCCACACAGAGCCAATGCAATGATGCATACAGGAACTCCAACCTCAGTGTGATCGTTGGAGCTGAGGGGATTCTCCAAGGCATTCAAATCTGGAGAGTACCAGCAACCAACACGTACAGGTAAGAGAAACATCTGTTATTCTCATAATGTGCGTTGATGTTTAATATTTTTCCAGGCTGTGGATACATGCTAGACATATACGGTGTTGTATTCAGAAATTCAGGCAGATATACTTCTCCTTGATTTTGTGATTTCCGGTCTTTCCAGTTTTAGATTTGTTGTCCAGCAGATGCAACTATTTGGTGAACTGGAGAAGAAATAACTGCCCTGAGGCACGTAAATCTTCAGCCTAAATAGCTACAGGATGGGAGAGCTTTATTAGTAACTGAAAACTGAGTATTTTGACCTCCCCAAGCCAAGGTCAATGCATCCTATATGCTATCCATTGAGCTCTGGGATCAGAATCAGTTTTTCCTACTCTTCATCTGATACAGGATGTACAAGTTGATCAGCTTTTCTTATAGGACAGATGACATCAGCCTCTGATCTTTTTTGAAACTAGATAACGTAGGTTGAGTCTGTATGCCTATCACCACTGTAGAATTGATTTTGGGAGCCAGCCACCTAAGTGTTAGGCTTTGACACTGAGAGTTAAAATGCTTAAATCCTCCTATGGAGTTGTCCTTAAAGGAAGATGATCAGGTACAATTTAATGCAACTTAAGCTGATTTTTACTTCTTTTTTTGCTCTTCCTTGGGGGAAAAGTCCAATCAATGTATCTGAATAGTAACATCAAGCCATAAAGTGCACCACTTTCTCTCGATGAATCAGTGATTACCTGGTGTATTTTTAATGCAACCTTTCCTATTGAAATTAGTGATAGTGTCATGGATTTCAAATCAGAAAATTCTAGTGTAGCCTTTGGACAAATTTCAGTTAAAACTTACTGGCACCTTCTGTGTTGGTTTGTTTGGTTTTTTTTTTTAGAAAAATATATTTATATATTTATATATATTGGGGGTAGATATCAGTCTCTAACAGAAGTCTACTGCAAAGCAGTTTTGAGTAACTGTCTAGGCTAGGCTATACTCAAGCTCTGCCGGAGTGCCTATTACCAGAAGGATTGATGATAATGAAAAAAGCATTCATGACATTTTACTCAACTATCAACAATGAGTTGCCTGAGGTGAACAGAATTTTTCAGCACCAGCATTCAATAAATAAGGATATAAAGTATAGCCCAAAAGAGAAGAGCCAATAAACTTACAGTATTGTCATTTCTTTAATATTGTAGGCCAAGAAAGAGCCAAAATTTTAGTGCAACTGTAGGCTGATTTTTGCTGCACAATACAAACCACAGGTGAAATGAGCCTCCTGCAGGAAAGACGTAAATATTTAAGTCCTCTAAAAGACCTAACAGGCTTTTAGCTCGGTATAGATAATAAATGGCTAATATCATTAATTAGATGGCATTCTCTTCCGTGCCTCCTAAGGCTGCAGTAGAGAATTCACAGCCTGGGGAAAGGAGGCAGCAACTGTGGACCTAGATTATCTTGACGTATTCCTGATTCTGAGCTGCTGGAGTAGTAGGAGGGATCCCCCAGTATAGCATAGCTCTAGGAAAACATCAAGTTGCAATATCAGCAGTAGGCTTTCTGGAGTCTGGATCTGTAGCTTGTATTTAGCTCCCCCTTGCAGGCCTGCTGTGCTGTGAATCCTGTAAGTCTGTCTGATACCCATCTTCAATATATCTGACCCAGAGATAAAATCCTTCAGCTGGTTGTTGGGCTCTTAAGAAAGCCGTTATGGTTAGTCAGTGCATCTTACACTATGTAAATGCAGCACAGTGAGTTACATAGTTAGTAACTGAATAAGCCTAATATAGATCATGTGAACACAAGACAAAATATGCTTTATTAACTCGCACAGACAGAAAGCTCAACTTTTCACAGAACTCTGCTAACATAAACTTACCCCACCGTCTGTGAAGGTCTGGATAGGCTGCCATACACTGTACGCTGCTTCATTTGCAGATTACATTCTTAGATGCTCCAGTGCTGATGCAGACAAAATAAGCTGGTTCAATCCCATGGGGCTGAGCGTTGTATAATAATAATAAAGTTAAGCAGTATAAAAAATATTTTTCTTCCCAGATTTCCTTTGAAGCATTCAGAAGGCTTTGTCATCCCACATCTAGGCCTATGATGAACTATGAAAGAAGCACGCTGTAACAAATTACATGTTCTCATCCTTTAACCAAACTGTTTATTTTTTTAAGCCTTTGGTCCGTTTTGCTGTATGACCATTTGATGTCATTTCCACAGTTCTCTCTTGTCCCTTCTTGTATTGTAAAACAAAAACACAAGACTGTTCTTGTACTGTCAGTGCCCTGTGCACATGCTGCTCTTTCCTGAAGACACAGTTTTTAGGAAGGTATGCTGTGTTCTGCTTGTATCTTCTTAGGTATTGACTTCAAGGTCAATATGGTTTAAATGTACCCCTCCCACAAGAGAAAGTCGTGCTTAAGGAAAGGGATCCTGCTGTAACCTGAAGTCAAGATAACCCATCTGTTTAAATAGCAATACACATTTTAAATATGGAATGACTGTCTCCCAAACCTGTCATTTGTTATTTGTTTGCAGCCTTTGAATGAGGCAGAAATGGGTTTTCTCAAATTTTGTGATATCATTGCTTATATGCAAAATCTGTTTATGCTCAGGAAAATATGGCCCCTAATTGCAGCTGATTAGCCATGCCAGCTTGCTGTGTCTGACAGTGCACTTCATTAACCATTCCAAAATTCTACAGTAAATTTAGCTCAGCCTTCAGGTTCATGTAGCGTCTGCTCATGGGAGCCCAGTACTGTGTGTTTATCACTTTTTCTGCTGGCTCCAGTGCAGCCTTACTGAGAAATGATTGCTTTGGTTACTGAGAGTGGCATGAACATAGTCGTGTCACATTGCAAGGATCTAATCTGCTTTATGAGGCACTTGGTGCTCCTCATTTGCTATGACATCGAAATTGCTCCAGGCTGGCTGCCCGAGAGTGGTATCACAAGGTGAGTTCCTTTCAGGGCAGGGAGCAAGCTGAAAGTGAGCTGGTTGCTCCCTGAGGGAAGGAGCTACCCACCCGACCTGGTCAGGGTGCTCACGCATGCTGAGCTTTGCTGGTTTGTTCTGCCTTCATCCTGCAGGACTGAGCTGGGCAAAGACCCACCATATGCTAGGAGACAGGAGCTAAAGAGAGCATCTTTACTGGAATAGATAGGAAGACAAGGGAAAATTTTGTATCTTCAGCCTTGCAGTTACTGTTTACCTACTCCAGGTTGAATTTTACTCTCATGGAAATAGCTATAGTAATGCTATGGAAGGCAGTGGGAAATCACCTACTTATTTCAGATCTGAACTGATCTAGCTCGTTTTGCCACCATTTATTTGCTGACGAAGTCAAGTGACTGTCTTTTGTTGCAGCAGAAATGTGTGTTTCGTCATGGGATTTATGACTTGCTTTGCAGTCTCATGGTAAAAACTGCTTCAAATATGTCAGGTGTTTATGTACATAGAAAAGGAGAAGGTAGATCTGAGCAGTACAGTGCCACAGTCCAATTTTTGAGTTTATCAACAATAGTAAGGGCTTCTGAATCTTGACTGCTTGGAATAAAAGTCCTAGTGCCTTACCTGAGACTGCAACAGCCTGCATGCAAGCTGGTAGTCCTGGCTGGAGACAGCGTGATGTTCACGGTGACTGTGAGTTAAGCCAGGGGGCTTTTACCTTCCCTGTTTACTGCCAGTAGTGTCCATTTACTCTTTGTCATTCTGGTCCTGAAAATTGGAGAACTCTTTCCCATCTGGTCCACTGTACCAGGACCAGTTACAGCCTGCTTTCTCAAATTTCCCCATCAATATTGTGCATAAGGTTCCATTCAGCCATATGTGCTGTACTCATTAGTTCTGCTGCTTTTGATCTTTACAGTGCTCACTGCAAACCTCTCAACGTCATGCCTTCTGCAAAACAAGATTTGTTACATATACTAACATTTGAAACTATAGGGACTTGCACAGTGTGCCCTCGGCAACATGAAAGAAGCTGCTGTGTAGCTACCCAAGCTCATAGACACACACAGAAGACCTCAGTCTTCAAGCTTTGGGTTTAGATGTATTTAGGGTGTCAGGTCTCTGGGGCAAGATGCTGTGTACAGTTCAGGTGTACAAAGCACTCAGTACCATGTTCTTGTTTTCTTTTTCCTGCAGCATCTCAGGCTATGGAGCTGCTGGTGGGAAAGGCGGAAAGAACACCATGGTGAGGTCGCACGGTGTGTCTGTACTGGGAATTTTCGATCTCCAGAAGGATGATATGCTGTATATCTTGGTGGGACAGCAAGGAGAAGATGCTTGCCCTAGTGTAAGAGACTGTAGTTTCTGCTTTGCCCTAATACTTAGAAATCGGTGGAGTTTTGTCTGTTTACAGAGAAAATTATTGTCCATGAGTGATTCAGGTTTTTACGGTTCAAGGGACATGAACAGTTTTACTGAGAGGGTTTGAATGTCCAAAGATAAAGTACCATATCTCTAGGCTAGCTTCCTCTTCAACATTCAGGCCCTACTGATTAATCTGCATATCTCAGAGCACCTGTCCTACCTTCCTTTCCTCTGACTTCACAGGGCTTTGTCTTTGCTCTGCTGTTTAGTCCAACCCTACCATTGGCATAAAACATTGCAATAGGAGATGCCCACCTCACAGTGCCTGTTTGTTTATCTTCTGTGTGGGAATGGGAGAGACAAATGAATTCCTGCTGAGATTTTTGTGTTACTAACTAAGCATTGCTACAGATATCTAGATGGAAAGGAGCAACTTTGGAGGATTTGGGATTAATGGATTGTTTTGAACAGAACTAAGCGTTATCTGCTGAAATTTCACCTCCAGATTTGAGCTGGGCATTTAAATGCTGTGTGTTTCTCAACTTTTAGATGGCTGACATCCAAGAAGTGAAAGCTTGACCGTCTGTTAGAGCAGAGAAAGTCTGAAAGATGCAGACAAGAAAGAGGGGTTTTCAAGGCCGTGTGCTGAAATAAATAATGTTAAACCTGGAATTACACACATCTACAAACAAACCATAAATATGAAGCCTCTTTGAAATAAGAAATGCCCTAACTCAAACTTCCATCTAACGTCTATAACTAGGACATTCCAGTTCAGTGTAATATATGGAGTCATTAAATTTCAGGTCTCTGTAATCTCAGTGAGAATTTATTGAGTGCTAATGTAATTCTTTCATTGAAGCCGAGAGATTGTATTGACTTGTAGAAGGGACCTTTACTAGATTGGATTGTAATCAGTTATGTCTTCACTATGAAGGATTTTTTTTTAAATTCACTTGTAATCTAGTGGCTCCTCTGAGTCATTGACTTTGTCATCTTATTACTCATCCCCACCCAACTTATGGTCAATTAGGGAAAGGGTAAAGGAGAGAGTTGTTTCATTCCATATACAAGTCCATAAACTCTAAGTAGATGCCATTCATTCTCTGGCGCACCATTTTGTGGTCAACAAAATAGCCTGTACCTTGAGGAGGATGCCTCTATCAGGTCTCTTTTCTAAAAGAAGGCACGTGTGTGAAAGTAGATGGAAATGGAAGAGTCCTACTATACGGTGTGTTTTTTCTTAAAACATCATTAACTTTGTGAGTACGGTGTACCTAACAAGATAGGGTTACTCAGGTGAAACTTAGAAACCAAAATAAGCTAAAAGCAGAGCTTGTGACTTACAGAAGTTCAAAGTAAAGCCCATCTCACCATGCACTAAAGTGCTCCAATTTAGAATCAAAAAATGATGGCTTAATATTGCATTTGAAGTAAGTTAGTAAATTCAGTGATTTGCCTGATGTAGAAGGTTCATTATGTTTGGTGCTAAATGGTGGAGGGAAAAATGCTAGGTGGGAATTGTGGGGGTTTTCTAGTTAGGTATTTTCTTTAATGTGTCAACATTGCGATCAAAGGTGGGATAACAGTTGTTTTCATAGGCTTTGAACATGCTAGCTCTGATAATTGCAATATAAGTGCTGCTGGATTAATCTGCGCTAGCTCATTGCTCCTGTGCATGCTATGACTATCCAGGTTAGCCCTAGTACAACTGTGTGAGCCTCCGATACACTTTAGCTCTTGATATACATAGTATGGGAGGGTGGAGGGACCACAAGGCTTGTGCATGTACAAGAACACAGAAATTTATTCTCAGAATTCAGACTTGCCCTTCTGTTTGCAGACAAATGACATCATACAGAAAGTCTGCATAGGAGAGAACAATGTGATTGAAGAAGAGATACGTGTGAACAGAAGTGTCAGTGAATGGGCAGGAGGAGGTGGAGGTGGTGGTGGTGCAACTTATATATTTAAGGTATGGAAACGTAGTCTTTGTGCACCTTCAGCATGAGTACATACTGCCACTTGCCTCCAGTATCACAGCCTGAAATAGCTATTTTATGGACCTATGAGGAAGGGCCCACAAAGTGAGCTCTGGGTATACTTCATATCTAGCTGATAGCTGTGGTGAGCTGAGATGGCTCTTCACACATTTTTGAATGGCTTCGTGGTATTGCCACCCTTGCACTAGTGGCTTGGAATTGCCTTTGCAACAGTTTGAAACAGATATTTATTTTTTTTCAATGCAAATGAAGATTGTGAAGCATAATACTACAGCAAAGGGTAAATTCCTTTGTATTCAAATAGTCATTGTAGAACATGTGATTCAGCTAGGTATTGAACTTACACGATGTAAAAACAAGCTGAAGATACCACTTGTGTTTTCAATGGGCAACTCTACAGCTAGAAGCTGTTGACCTGTACTGCTGTGCACTGAGATGGTACTCGTTCCAAACACCAGTTTCACCCTGGTGATAATATGTTTGGACCATCTGACCTCTACATAATTTTACTTAACTCTGCATATTCAGACAGTTTCCAGTGTAGCAGTCCTTCACAAGTGCAGGCATTACATTGCACTATGTAGAACATTACACCTTAGCTGTTTCCTTTGATGAAACTTATGACATGGTAACATTACAAGATTTGTAAGACCCATCAGTGTTGAAGGTACAACTCACAGAGCTGCTGATTGCCTCTGTTCCCTGGTGCAGAATTTGGTAGGATTCGTGGTGTCCGTTAATCTTTTGGATGCTGGGGCATAAATAATGCAGTGGTAATTTGTAGTGCTCAACAGTCCTAAATGCCTGCTTACTGCAACATGCAGAAACAAGCATATGGTTGAACTTCCATTTGTGTATGTGACTCCGTCTGAGTACTGCCTTTACTTCTGAACTTAAGATGGAGAATGGAGAGCCGGTCCCCTTGATAATTGCAGCAGGAGGTGGTGGAAGGGCCTACAGGGCCAGGACAGACACATTTCATCCAGAAAGGCTGGAAAATGATTCCTCTGTTCCAGGACTGAATGGAAATTCAGGAGCTGCAGGTAAGAAAAAATTATTCTTTTTAAGAAAACCATCTTGAATATGTGGTACTCGCAGATTCTGTGGAGATGAGGTAAAGCTCATGAAAGCATAGTCTGAGGAGCATGGAAATGTAACAGATGCATGTAGGATGTACCCACAGTGCAGGATACTTGGCCTAAATAAGGATACCAGAAATGGCGGAGTGCTGGTATAACAGTGCCATACCTCAGGTAGGCAAAGTTTGTTATTGTGATGAGGGAGTTTGCTGTGATGATAGGACCATACAGCTCCTTGTGCTATCCTAGACGTACTTATAGTTCCCTTGGCTTATGTGGAAGGAGAATAATTGCATGCTGGCTAGGAGTTTCTGCAAAGAGATCTTGTACTGAGCAATCTGCAAAGCTGAAAGTGAGTCACAGGTGAGTATGCTGTATTTAGAGAAGAGAGAGGCATATTTTTGCATCCCTTCCACTAAATTCCTTTTGTTCCACTTTAGAAACAATGCTGGGATTTTTTGGTTGCTTGTTTTTTGTTTTTTGCAAAGAGAGAAGGAGGGCTTTGTAGGTCAGAAGCAAGTGGCTGGAGAGTAGGTAGGGATATCTTTTGACATTTTCCACTGGAAATACTAGTCTTTGTATGATAGCTGAAAAGAGGTGCAGATGATTAACACGATCAAAAGCTCTAAAGTAAGGTCACTGTAGAACTGTGTAGAAAGGACATCTCTTCTAACTCAGGAATGATGAAATTCATACTTTCAGCTGAGGCGCTTTGAACAAGTGTTCGTCCAGAGGATCCCTGTGGTGTTTATTTGTTTTTTAATAACAACAACAACAAAAAAAAATAACCTTTACCTAAGCCTTTTCTCTTCTGTCAACCACAGGTGGTGGAGGTGGCTGGAATGATAACACTTCCTTCCTGTGGTCAGGAAAATCCTTGCTGGAAGGTGCTACTGGAGGAAGATCCTGCCCCCAGGCCATGAAGAAGTGGGGGTGGGAGACAAGAGGGGGTTTCGGAGGGGGTGGAGGGGGGTGCTCCTCAGGTGGAGGAGGCGGAGGATATATAGGTAAAGTGGCTTCGTGTTCAAGGTGTCCCTTCCCCTCCTTTAGTGCTAATGGTCAGCAAAAGGCTGATAGATAATTCTCCTGTAGCTAGCATATTTGACTGTTACGTAATAATAGTATGTCTGTGTGTTGCCTTTTTAGCACTAGATGAACGTGTGGCATTTAGTCTTTCAGCATAGCCAGATGTCAGTTCTTCAGCTGTAATCCTGGCTTTGCACTCTGGAAAATGTGCCATCAAGATCCTTCTGTGATTCTTGAGCCATCCATTTTTGGGTTATCATGGTAAAGAAGCAGGAGCCGCAGGTTGCGTGCGCCATTGCCAGCTCCAGTATTTTGAGTACTTTGATCCTGGAGACTGGATGCCAGATTTTATGCTGGGTGGAGGATGCTGCTGCTTCCACCCTGCCCTGCTATGGGTAGGCCTCAGTCCTACACAGGTGGTGTCTGGGGGCAGAGTGGTTCCACTGCCCCATGGTTCCTGTGCTCAGGCTGCCAGCCGGGACCCCTCTTAATAATGATGATGGTGTTGACTTCAGGCAACAAGGAACTAATTTCATGTGGGTCTCAGGACAGCTGTCAGATGGCATTATGTTGATTATAACTGGTGTGGACCAGATTCAAGATCTCTACTAATCCTTAATCTCCTGGGCCCCATAGTTTCTTCAGCCATCTGTGCTGTGGTGGACTTTTTAACCCCTGGTTCTCCACAGCTTAAATCAAGTCCACTATAGACTTGAAATTCTGAGAGGAAGTAGTGAGTTTAAACAAGTGCATGTTTTGTACCAATGTTTCTGTGTAACGCTTCTTTTCCCAACAGAATGCCTCACATGATATAATCTTGCTTTGCACTGAAGATGGTTAAAGAGGAAATGACATTTTTTGTGGGGGGTGGGGGGATCTTTGCATGCTTGTACGAAATACATGGACCATGCTGTGCTTCTGACATGTTTCACAGATTGCTCATATTTTGCTCCTGGTATGTTTTATATGTCCAAGCACAAATGAGCAACTGAAGAGTAAATTCCTCCAGTCCCCATTCCTGGTTGACCACCCTGCTTTCAGGGTGCAAAGGAGGAGGAAGATTATCAGATGACTCATTCCCTCTGCTGACACATACCTCGATCAGCAAGGATACTGAACTGAGCACTGGTGTTTTCCAGTCTCTTGGCCATGTTGATACTGAGAAGGACTTATGTGTTTTCACAGCATCCAAATGGTTAAAGATGAAAATTGTATCTTAGTTTGCAATAGTTAGCCTAAAATAGAGCTAAGACTAATAATGTGCTACTATAAATTGAAGTTCTAGACCTGAAAGATCAGTGTTTCATACCACAACTCACTAGGTGATCCCTATATTTTAAATACTTTGGTTTGTTCTCTTTTCTCATTTGGATGTCTTCCTAAATATACTGAAGCCATGCATGTTGCAGTGCTTATCTGTATTGTAGTGCTAACGAGCCTCGGTCTGTTAAGGTTACTTCTGGTTTGACATAGGTGGCAATGCTGCAGAGGACAATGACCCAGAGATGGATGGGGAGGATGGTGTGTCCTTTATTAATCCGATTGGTACTTTATACACTCCAGCACTTAAAGGTATTCATGTTGGTCTGAAGTCTCCTCTAGTGGTTTTCTTTTGTGTTAAGACTAGTTTGCATCTGTAGTACCCTTCAAAAAGCTTTGGATGCATTTTATTGTCATTCTGAATAGGAGGAAGAAAGATTGCTTAGCCAATCCAGTGGAGCATAAATGCTCCCCAGAAACATTGCCCCTCCAGCTATCTCTAGGCCTCTGTTTGCCCAGATGTCACTGTTCGGATGTTTTCAATGTGTTTAGAAAATATGGGAATATCTGTTTGAGAAAAAATAAATAAATTTGCTTAGGAATAGCCAGAAGTGTTTTCAAATGCAAATGGACTCTGGCCTGTTACATTCAGCCAAAAAAAATGTTGAAAATATTGCATTGTTTGATCTCAAAAAGAGTAAAGGCCAAGAGAAGAGTGAGCCTCACTGCCTGCTGGAAGGTCAGGTTTTTCTTAGGTTTGACAGCACTCTCCTTGCTACCTTGGTTGAACTGCCTGCTGTGAATGAGAGCCAGAGCACCTCAGCTGCAGTGAGGCTAATGTAGCTGGACGTTATTTTCTACATGAGAAAAGGACAGCAGCCTTGGCAGGTGGGGAGAAAACAGTTTCTTAGATGGAGCTTACTCTGCCTCAGCCTGCAACTGTGAACACAATGCTTCCTTTCCTGTCAGAGCCCAAGGGAATGTTATGAATGATCTTTTCAGTATTTAACTTTGCTTCTTTCATCCATTCCCTAGTGACAGAGGGGCATGGAGAGGTGGATATTAGGCTGCACCTTAACTGCAGTCACTGTGAGATGGACGAGTGCCGTGTTGATCTTGAGACTCAAAAAGTCATTTGCTTTTGTGAGCCAGGCACAGACTTGGCTGAGGATGGTGTGTCTTGCATAGGTAAGTAGATGTACGGGGTAGGTTGGAGATGTGTGAAACAGAAAACACATGGTCAAAATCTGTAGTTTGGACTGGAAGACATCTGGAAATCTTGTCTCTCTCTCTCTCTCTCTTAAAAACGGCTTCTGTTGTATGTTATCTACTTTTCTACTCGTATTGGCTGTACAGTTATTTTTCTAGAACACAGGCACATCACTGCAGAGATATGGTGCAAAGAACAGCATCGTTGGTTTGCTTTATTACTATAAAGCATACTGGGCATTGAGGAATGTGAGCCAAATTGTATCCACAAGAGGCAAAGGGCAGCAGATCTGATTGCAATGATGGTCACATTTTGCTTTGAAATCATGAAAGTTCTCAGAAAAGGGATTTTTCAGCTAAATTTCCAGGTTATTCCTTTTAAGATCCCTGAGGTAATGTACAAGGTAAAGGGGAGTGTCATTCCTGTGGATTTGGACACAAGGTGCATATGCAGGATCCATATGAAATTCTTCATGAGAGATCTCTGAGAAAATCAAAAGACAGTACCTGTACTTGCCTTACTTAAGAAACCAAATGCTTAGAGCTCCATGGCAAGGTTTTACTTCGTATTCCTGCCCAGTTATAGCAAGCTTTTGGGATCCTGCTGTCAGCTTTGTCACTGGCATGGGAAAATTGTTCTGTATTTTTACCATGGCCACCCATAAAGTGAGTAAAAGCATGGTCATTTTGCTGGGTGAAGTAAACTTTAATAGATGGTCATTGAGTGGCTTGTGATCGAAGTGAGGGTGCAGCTAGAGAATACTTTGTAGTGCATATGTTATCAGTTCTGTGTTCCTGGACTACAAGCATTTAGGAGATGATATATTGCAATCCTCCTTCTGCTCTGATTTGGCATTGATAGCAGCACTCTCAACCAGGCAATTTAATGTTCTTTCCATCTCCCCAGCCTCCTACCCCCAGCTTTTATGGTCTTGTTTTCATACACAGGGAGTGCACATGTTAATTCCTTGATAGCAAACCATCTGTTTTAATGGTTTGGTATTAATTGAGGAAAGTGAAACAATGAGATATTTGAGTTCATCGATCCTGAGAGCTGATCACATCAGAGGTAGCTCCTATGCTATAGGAGCAGATAAGTAAACAGAAAGAAAAATTGAGCTGCAAAAAAAAAGTGTCTGCTGGAAGATCATGTCAAATGTAATTCCTTTCCCTCTTGTCTCTGATACAGCTGAGCCAACAGTTCATCTGCCTCTCTCCTTGGTTTTGTCAGTAGTGACTTCAGCATTGGTTGCTGCCTTAATTTTGGCTTTTTCAGGAATCATGATAGGTGAGTGTTTCTCTGCAAATGATATTTTCATGTGATGGCTGGACCTGAGCCAGGAATAATTGGGCCCTGGGAAATGCAGTTTTTAGCTACTGCTGTACTGAATAGCACCTTCCCACACACATCTCTTTAGGAGATTTCTGTAGTTGTTTCTAACCACAGTGACCAACTGGAGGAAGTTTCAGTTACTGACTGCATATTTAGAGGGATGTTATTGCCTGTGCTGTCGTGTGAAGCTGCCAGAACAGAGCTGCCACTGTTTTTGTGAGAGCTGCTGGTGCTTAATATCTAAAAGCCAATCTATTTGTGTGCCTATATACAGATTTGGCCCCTTAATGTATGGCATTTCAGCTTGAAATTCTCACAAAATTCACCTTTTCCAACCTGCCAATTTGTAGAGCATGGGTGCCCTTGGCATTTTTATTTGAAATTCGAAAAGGTATTTTTCACCATTTCATTTTCTTATTTTAAACAATGCTTTTCTTGCATTTGGTTGCTAGCAGAACAGATCTGAATGAGGGAAAATCAGCCAGTGATTCAAACCACAGCTCTGCCACCTTCTTTGTCCACACTGTGTAGAGTTGAGAGGAGGGGAGTGACGTACCCAGAGTAGCAACTGGCAGCTGGTAAATTAGATTTGCACAGCTGTTTCAGTTTTAAGAGTTTTGTGAATTATCAGTTGCACACACATGGTCCTAGACATGTGATTTCTGGCCTGACAGTGCCCCTTTAAAAATTACTAATTATATCTCAAGAGTGTGGAAGAATAATCCGCTTTCTGACCAACCAGACTATCATTCTCATCTCAGAAAAGAGCAGCAATTTTAAAAAGATCAAAGCAAAAGCAATGAGGAGGAAAATGGAGGACAGGGAGGGCTTGTGGATAGGTCGTTACATCCATCTGCCTTTGACAGTGCGTGCTTATGCCTTAAATTCTTCCTCTGAGGAACATCTGCTGGAGTGGATGTAGTGATTGTTACAGTCACAGTGTTTGGGCCCAGTCCAGCTCCTATAGAAATCAAGGTGAAGGTAAAACTGGTATAACCTGATCAAGGCTGGCATCTTGCTTTGAAAAAAAAAACAACCATGTAGTATCAGTTACTATTCCAAGGAATATGCACAGGGTGTCTTTTTTCAAGGTTTGATTTCCAATGAGATCAGTGAAGTGGTTCAAGAGATATAAAACTACTAAAAGCTGATTTCAAATTTAGTCCAACCCTGTTGTTCAGAAGCAGGAAGTTTTGCAAAATGAATCTGTGTACAATGTGTTATTCTGAAGTAACAGTTGAGTCTGTCCATTTTGAACAACGCAATGCAGTGATGATTTATTTCAGACTTCTAGTCACTTCTCTGCGATTTAGAAAAGTTGATTACAGCCAGATCCCATCAAGTTTGAAAGTGGATTCAAAATTGGATAGTCCAGCTAAACTAAAGAGGCCAAAACAAAAACCCCAGGTTTGCAAAATCAGAGGTTTCTGCAAGTTAAATTCATTTTGCATTTTCCATGCAATTAATGAGCAAGCTGGATTCTTCTTAAGATACATAAGTCGAAGGTCTCTAACTTCAGACTCCATTTTCTGTCTGTGGTTATTGACATGCAAAAATATGACAGGATCACAGTCTGTTTTGATTCACCAGAATTTGTCCGTGCATTGAATTCCCAGGTGATACACTGCACAGCTGCCCTCATCTTCCAAAGGCAATCTGTGCCTCTGGTTTACCATGTTCTCTGTATTTAGTGTATCGTCGGAAGCACCAGGAGCTACAAGCCATGCAGATGGAGCTGCAGAGCCCAGAATATAAGCTGAGCAAGCTGCGTACCTCCACTATTATGACAGACTACAATCCCAACTACTGCTTTGCAGGAAAGACCACGTCCATTAGTGACCTCAAAGAGGTGCCTCGCAAAAACATCTCCCTCATCCGGTAAATTCATCTTTGCCTTCCCCGTGCTCCACCTTAATGTGGCATCACTCTGGTACAATGTAGCTTTATACAAAAATCCCAAGATGAATTAGGATTGCTTGGAAGACATGGGTGTTAATAAAGATGATGCTCGGAGCTGCCCATGCAGTCTGCAATGCCCTGCATCTGGAAGTTTCTAGTGCACCCTGTGCTGCTGCTGCCTTTGTCCATTGGGCTCTGAAGGAACATCTGAAGTGTGGCAAGCTGCAGAGAGCAGAGGATGCAGCTGGGAATTGATAGGGGCAGGGATGTTATGCTTCAGGGCAGGAAAGTGAATAATGAGCAGTAGACTTAGGGTTTGTAAAAAGTTGGTCAGGCATAGCAGAGCCGAGGTTACAAAATGTTACTAAAGAAGTGGTTGAGTTACAGACAATCCTCACTGTGGCTTCACTGTTGAGACTGCTTTCAACAGTGCACATTGCCCTTAGCCCACACAAAAACAGCGAATAAACACTTGGTGCAGCTCTGAGGTCAGACCTGGAACTACCAGGGAAGTGCTTGTTGTGGAAGTGAGCACCTCTTAACCTAGACTGAGGTGCAGGGATGTCTCTGGGAGGCTCAAGCTTCTGCTGCCCACTGTGCAACTCATGCAATGTTAAGAGGGTCCCAGGATCTGGGATTCAGCCTCGCTCTCTGAAACAGTTCACTGTGTTGTTAGGAGATGTCACCCATGAGATACCATTGTTGTAGCTCCAGTTGACTCAATTCAGTGAGCAAAGTCTGAATAGGCAGGTGTGCAAAATCTGTATCACAAGGACATAGGACAGGATGTGGTATGTGATTATTTTAATTTTTCTTTCCTGTATGCTCCTTATTTGTCATAAAACCATAAGCTTCATAATATGATCAGTGCTTGTTACAGTTCTCAGCATGAGTTCCTCGAGCCCAAGTGCTTTACAAAGCACTGTTGTCACCATTTCCTTGCTGAGGTATTTACGTGGAGTCACAGAACAAACCAGGAAAATACCATTAGTTTGAAATCTGGGTCCAGTGAGAACTTTCTAGTTTCTTGTTCAATATCTTCTCCACTAGCAATGTATAAACATAGGAACTGTTAATTAGGGCGTGGAAACACCGAGGCTTAGAGACTTATCTCTATTGACTTGCTTTGGTGAACCCACCACTAGAGCACTGGCACCAAAGCAGGAGAAAATGCTGTCCGTTAGACTTTGCAGTGCCAGCAGTTTGATTTCACTGGGGCAGTTCACTTCTGAGCATTGCTTTCTCTACCAAACACATACATTTTAGGTTCAGGAACAATTACACAAAGGTTCAGTCTGCTGCATACTGTGAGGAGCATTGCTATCAGTACCAACCTCCAGACCTCCCTGTTTCACTGCCATGAAAATTGTGAGCCCATTCTGTGAGCTGTGACCACAGTGTTATAATGTATGTTCTCTGTAGTAAAACCTTCTTGTCTTCTCTGGTCTGTCCAGGGGTTTGGGCCACGGAGCCTTTGGTGAGGTATATGAAGGTCAGGTGGCAGGGATCCCCAGCGACCCCACTCCCTTGCAGGTGGCTGTGAAAGTAAGTGACAGTGTATGAGTTATCATGATGGTTTCATGCACTTTTCACCCAAAAGTCCCAATGCATTATAAAGATGGAGATGAATTAAGCGTTACCATAGGATGTGGGTGGAAAGGTTGCTGTCCTATTGCAGCACTTCCATCCATCACAGTGGTGGTACAGCTTGTCACACGTGGGCTTGTAAGACTTAAAAGAAGTTTATAAGTAGTAAATAGACAAATATTTCTTGTATAGCTGCAGCAGTCAGCAAGAATGAGAAATAAGTCTGCCCTCTGTCCATCCTGTGCATGCTACTCCTGGTGTGGTAACCTGCTCAAAATCTTTGAGTCAGAGGGGCAGAAATCACATAGCTCAGAGCAGCTGGCACATACATCAAAAAGCCTGTAGGCAGGAGGTGGATTTCCAGGGCTCTCACCACTCCATTACAGGATGAATATACAGAGTGCATAGGTAAATCTTAAGGGAGTCTGGTAGGGTTCTTCAGACCTTCAGCAGCTTGGCTTCCTTGCTTTCTCTTAACGGTGTAATCTTACTGCGGGTTACAGTTCATCGTTTTGATGGGAGGCAGTGGTGTTGCACTGTGAGCTCAGGAGCTATGGTCTCATTCCTCCTTCTGTACACAGTGGGGTCCCATGTATTAGCACTGTTCCCTGTGTGCTCCGGGGTGCTTCCTTTACCAGGAGGAGGATGACAGTGGCCTTTATGTGTCTGATCTGTACCTTTCACCAAGCTTCACAGACTATTTTTATGATGGGCTAGCTATTAGTAGAGTGAGGTTTCTTCCAAGGGAAACAAGGATGGCTGCAGACAATGTTAGTGCTTTCCATTGTGTCAGGTGTTTGACATCTGTCAGTTTAAACGTCTTCTCCGTGTCAACCTGTTCTTTCTTTTCCAGACATTGCCTGAAGTGTGTTCAGAGCAAGACGAGCTGGACTTCCTCATGGAAGCTCTCATTATTAGGTGTGTATGGATAAGATCAACAAGGACTTGTGTCGAACCTGTGCTATAAGCAAAAATGTTCCAAATGAACAGATGCCATTAACCCAGTGCTGTTGTCACGTCTCCTGTCAGTGGCTGAGCCCTAGAATACAAGGAAATAGTTCCCCATCACATCAAGGCCTGGAGAAATAAGCAAGTACTGGAGACGAGGCCTTGAGGAATATGCCTCTATGTAAGCTGATCCCTGTGGCAGCATGTTATTTGGAACAACTCTGCCCTAACCCAGCTTGTGCCCTGGGACACAGAAAGTAGGAATAGACTCTTAACATCCTTTTCTTCATATGACCTGCAAGTCTTGCTGTAGCACAAAAATACAAACACAGAATGTAGGAAACTGAAAAGCAGCTAAAAGCCACTCCTTCCCAACCTCCCTGCTCTGTTTCTGCACTGTGCAGGCAGAGTGCAAGGGCAGTATTTGGCTTAACCCAGTTCCCCCGACTTTTAAGATTTGTTACTTATTCTGGAGGGGAAAAAAAAAAAAAAGTCAGACACATTCCCCACAGCAAAATATTTGGATGCTTTTTCTGTAATCACGCTTTTTGGATCAAAACTAATCCATTATTGAGCCTCCCTCTCTCCACAGCAAGTTCAATCACCAGAATATTGTGCGTTGTATTGGAGTGAGCTTGCAGGCACTGCCCCGTTTCATCTTGTTGGAGCTCATGGCTGGAGGTGACCTGAAATCGTTCCTGAGGGAGACACGGCCTAGACCGGTAAGAAAATAGAAAATTGAATTGTATTTAGTAAGTTGCTGCCACGAGGCAAATATGTGACCATAGAAGGGCTGATCTATGCAGCTACCATTTTCAAGCATTTCAGTCAGAGCTTTCTGTTGCCAGAAAGCCACTTTTGAGGCAGAACACAAATGCATATGCAATAAATGTTGCTGGGGTTATGCAGAGGAGCCTTATCCCTGGACTTTGCTAGACAACATTGCAGATCCAATCTAATGAAACAAAAATATGTTGAACAAGTAATGATAAAGCTGATATTTAAACTGCCAATCAAGTGTGATTCTGTGTATATCTGTCAAAAGTTTCGCATAGGCAAGTAGATTATCTGCCCTGAAGCTGTTGACTTAACAGCAAGTCCAGAGTTTTGAAGATTTTCCCACTGAAATCAGCATGAATATGAAAAGAGAAACTGTTAGAAATGTGTGCAAAATGTATTATGACTTCTAGAGAGGAATCAGTATTTCAGAAGAACAAAGTTTGCTCAGAGCAACTGGATTAGAAAAGCACCCAGCTGAAGTTTAGTGCCAGGGCCTGGCTTCATAACTTTGTCTGTACATTTATTTGACAGAGGGAAAAACGCTTGATTTTATCAGCACAAAATGACATACACTGGCTCTGACAGATTTAAGTAAGAGTCTTCCTTGATGCATCTGGAAAGAGATCAACTTGATTTTTTCCTTGCAGTCTAATTTTCAGGCATATGAAATGGTATGTGTTGCCCAAAACCATGGCAGTCTTGGATAGGGCGCAGTAAAGTGACTTCTGCCTGGGTAAAAAAGCAAAACACACAGAAATTCAAGGTGCTAGAAGTCTGAGTCTAAGCAAGCAGTCTTTATAAATAGAGGCTGGATTTCTATAGCACTTAAGGGTTCCCTTGTCAGCTAGTGCAGATGGACGTGGTGGCAGATGAATGGGGAAATTCATGTACTGCAATGTGGATTCTGCTCTAAGCAGGTGCAGAGTACAATGGTATGGGCCAAGGTGTGCTGCCTGGTAGGTGTGTTTTTCAAAACTGCCAGGACAGAGTGTGCTTTGTGTATAAGTGGCAGGTGAAACAGAGAGATGTAGGCCAAGGACATCCATCACTTTGTAATGGAAGCCTCTTTTTTGCTCTTTAGAGAAGCCAACTCTGTAATGATCAGGGTCATGTGAGGGAGCACAAAGACCATTAGTCCCAAACAGCAGGAATTTTGACCTACTTGCAGTAAAATGAACCTGTTACTTTTGTGGATGAGAATCCCTCTCTATTTATAGGGAGCCTTTGCATCTGAGGGGTTTCTTTCTGTCCACACCAACTCAAGACACGAGTTCCTCCCTGCCTGTCTGGGCTTTCATTTGTTAGTGGTAGCTCTGTGCAAAAGCTAATGTTAGAAGAGGCAGAGGACTCACTCCGAGCAGCAGCATACATTACATCCTTGCTATTTCTTTCTCCCTTCACAGTCTCTCCTTCTTTTCCTCTTCTCTCCTTGTCTTTCTTGATCTCTTCGAGGTTATCTAAGATTGACCTGGGGCAAATGACAGGGTAATTCTCTGTCTGGCTTCCTAGGCAGCTCCTGAGCAACTCTGAGTGCTGAGAAATCACCTGTGGTGCACGTTCTTCTCTGCTGTCTCAGAAACTGGCAGGCTAGGAGATGAGTGCAGGGTGTCATTCTCTATTATGTATGGTATCCAGCTGTGGAAGTGTGTTTACCTTCTGCATGTACTTGAAGTGAGACAATACCCATGTACGTACATCACGTGTACCGTGTTTGAGAGTGGCTGTGTATCTGTGCTCTGATCTGAATGAGCCCTGAGCTCTTTTGTTCTTCATTTGGTGATTCAAGATGGGCAGAGAGAGTAGGCACAGCAAACTGGAATTCTAGTTTTCTGGGAAAGGGGGAAGGGAAGGGAGGGGAAGGGAGAACAGTGCAGTCAGCAGGTTTCTATGAGCTTTGCTTCCAACAGGAATTAACTGAACATACAAGACCTAGCTGACTGATTCAGTAGCAGAGGTGCAGTGCTTACTGAGGATTCTCACATTATTCTTGCGTTACTGTTGTCATTTCTCCTGACTTTAGACAGTTTTGTATTTTCCAGCTGCTTTACTTTAGTGCCTTATCCTTCCCACCTAACCTATTTCTGCTTTCAGTCTGATTCCAGAAGACAGGCTGGGAAGTCTGTCCAGAAGGTCCAGGAAGTCCCAACTCTGAGGGTTTTCTCTGTTGCTTTTCTGATAAAGTTCATATCTCTCACACAGGATATCCCTTTCCCTCTCTTCTGGAGAGAGGCAGTCCTTGTAGATTCAGAGATGCCTGGAATTGGAGCATTGCAGAATTGTCCATTCTGGGAAGCTCAGTGCTGGTCTTTCTCACAGCAAAGCAATCAAAGAACAGCACTGGCAGATACATGGTAGTTTCCCCGTGCGTTCTGCAGCCTGTTGCACAGAGCAGTGATTAAGCTGAACAATACACAGAATTTCATTCCCCTTTAGCACGATCCTGCCTCACCCAGGGAGGTGTCACATTAGTGCTTCTAGCATGCCTGCTGCTCTGAGCAGTGGTGCTTGGCAGCTGGCATCGTTCATTCATCTGGGGAGCAAAAGCTGTGAACAGCTGTGAAGTGAATTCTTTGGAGTCTCAAGGCTCCTTCCTTTGCAAAATGAATCCAAACCATCGATTTCTCAAACAAATTACATGGCTAAAGTGTCCTTGGCTGGGCAGTCACATCTGTTTTAGGATTGCATTTAGCCAAGTAAAAGGTGGAAGAAATTCATCCAAGGAGTGGGAGGGGAAAGGAAAAAAAAAAAAGGGGGAAGAGAGAAAAGCTATGTTGTTCAGTTCAGCTTACTGTGGCTTCATTGTACTGTCTTGCAATATAGCTCAAGTCTGGAGTCAACTGCACAGTGAAGAATGGGGCTTTTTCTCAGTTTTCACATCATCTTTTAGAGCTGGCAGTAAGGCCATCACAGCATCACATCAGTCTGAGCAGTGTTTCATTCTAACAGGCAGGCTGGCACAGGCAGCAGATCCCATCGCTGGAGACTGTGCTGGTTGGTGTGCCATGAGAGTAACCCATGCACAGGTGTGCCCTTGGGGCACTGGGCAGGCTGGTAGGTGTCAGCAGGGAGAACTAGAGAGCGGGATAGGATTGCTTAGTCAAACAGCTAAGGCCACAGATCAGCCCTTACCCAGCAAATGGCCGCTGTGGAATTAGCAGTCACTGCCACTTGTTGTTTGCCATTGGCCCTGTCGTCAGCAGAAGTAATTTCCTTCTCCCCTGCAGGACTAGTGCAGGATCGCTAATTCACACCTCAGTGCAGGAGCTGATGGTTTGCTTTCAGAGGCCCATAAGCAGGAGCTGTTGCTCAGCCTGCCCTTTTCACAAAGGCATCTGGCTTCTGCTGGCTACGGCTGGAGTTTTCAACAGAGGGGCAGAAGAAAGGAGTTGGCAGCTCTCATCTTCTGTAGCCACTGGCTAAGCAAACCTGTGTCAATACTCTGAGGGGCAAAATAAAACCTACACAGATGTGGAGGAGGAAAAGAGCAAATCTGACTCATGCCATTACACAAAATGTCATTCTCATTGTTCAAGGTGACTGCAGAGAAGAGCAAGAAATAATGTAAAGAAACTGATGGAGGAATCAGGTCAGGCTAAGTATTTCCTCAAATAAAAGTATCATACTAAAAATTCACAAACGTCTCCCACGAGAACTGGGGGAAGTCCATTTGTGTCATGCAAAACAGTGGGGGATTCTTACAGGGGATTCCTGATGGAGCTGGAAAGTCAGAGCCAGCAGTTCTGATTCCATCTCTAGGATCTGTATGGCATCCTCCCTGCACATCCTTCCCATAGCTTGTGGATATGAACTCTCTCATGCGTTTTTTTTAATCCTTTAGTATATTAACATGTGAACTACTTGATGGATAGTTGCCAGTGTTATAACAGTCACAAATCATGCAGTGTTCTTGCTTTTGACCCATGTTCTCCTTTTGTCTCTTGGTAGAATCAGCTTTCCTCCCTCTCCATGCTGGACTTGCTCCACGTGGCTCATGACATTGCTTGTGGGTGTCAGTACCTGGAGGAGAACCACTTCATTCACAGGTGGGTGAATGCATCTGTGTCAGCATGGGCATGACTTGCATACAGGCCAGGATGACTCATAATGCCCTGTTTGATATGTTTATGTCCTGCTGCACTCTAGTGGCTGGATAGCTTTAAACAAGGTAGATAAAACCAGAACAACGGAAGCAACTGACAGAGATGCTGCTGTTGATCAAGTTGCAGAGGTCTGTAGCTTTATCAAAGATCCTGAGCTCTTTTTGCAGTGCTTGTGCAGCCAGTCTGTGTTTCCCTTTGCCGAGTAACCAATTGTGTGACAGGTGACTTCAGCGCTCCTCCCCACTGAGAATTGTGTCCTCCTGTTCATTCTGAAACTCTTCTCTTTCTCAAAGTACAAGTACAGCACCTTGTGACCGTTGTTACCTGCTCCTGCAGAGCAGAGTTTTTGACAAGCATCCAAAATTCTGCCTATAGGATTGGGTAGAACCATGCAAACACCCTGCAGAACACAGTAGGGGGGTGAGGGAGAGCAATGGGAAGGCAGACCGCATAGGGCAGAAGTCTAGGTGTTTTCTCATGTGTTACAGCTTCCTTAGCATGCTCTTAATTTTTGACAGCCCTAACTTTAGAAAACTGTAAATGAATGTCATAGCATTTAACGTGGTTTAGAGTGGCCACATTTGTATTCCTTCCAACTTTAACGACAGCAAGTTAACAAGGGAAGCAGAGATGTCTACAGTTGTTCTTTGACTCCTACTAATCCTGCTCTGCTGTTGTTCATGATGTATGTGTGAGGCCACTACCTACATGAGAAGAGCCCGGTGCTCACCATGTGGCTTTGCAAAGGGGTGTGAAGCTGTCGCAGCCAGACTGCATTTTGCTTTGTGAGTTACTCATGAGGAGTGCAACTGTATTATTCTGATCTCAGGGTTTATTTCTGTTAGCAGAGATGCAGCTTTACCTGCATCCATAGTTTCAGGCTCTTCTGCATGTTGTTGTTCTTCCTGTCTCTGACAGTTTGATACCTGTTGGACAACATTTGAACAAGCATGCTAGGAACAGATCAGTGGGTCATTCCAACAAGCACTGGTCCATTGCTGAAGTCAGCCCCACTGCTTGCAGCTCCATAGAAAAACTAATAGCTCCTGGGTGACAGAAGCTTGCAGGAAGCCATCCTGTCTAAAGATGTTAAGTGGAGTTTTAGGAGGAAACTTTTTTAGAGCAGAACTCCTGCTATTGGAGTAGATTGGAATTTGGGATATCACTAGTGTGAACACAGACTTTCTGGGTGGTGGGATTCTCTGCACTTTGGGAAAATAGGTATTATTCTTTGTTTTCTTTTTGCTTTGCAAAACTGTGGAATTATTAAGTTACTCATTTCCCTCTCTCTTGCTTTTCTTGCCTTTCCTTGTAGGGATATTGCTGCTAGGAACTGCCTCCTTACCTGTCGAGGGCCTGGAAGAGTGGCTAAAATTGGAGACTTTGGCATGGCCCGGGATATATACAGGTAGCAGATCTAAAGCCAGGTTAACCTCAGGTAGAAGCTCACTAGAATGAGATAGCAGCAGCATCTCTGTAGAACAGGAGGCTCACGTGCTGCTCTGCATAACTCTAGCAAGGCAAAAGTAGAGACCCCCAACCCCAATGAATCCCTGCTAATGTTTTTGTTAGTTTTTGCCTTCCCCTATGCTTTAGGTGTGCTCTGGAGACTTTTCCCACTCCACTGGGCAGCACTGAAGTGCCCTTCTGTCTTGTGGTGCCTGATCTTTCTGAGTTTAATCTTTCTGCCTGATACCCCTGCCCCTTCGGCTTGGTGTCATCAGTAAACGTCCTCAATTTACTACAGGTAAAGGAGGAGGGTGAAGAGGAAAGTTAGGAATACCCAGTCACCAGAACTGGAATTCAGTCAGGACACAGAGTAAACTACTCTGCTCTTGCAAGAAGTGTCAGGAAGTCTTTAATGACCACATGCAGTCAGGGCTACTGTTTGAGATCTCATCTTCTAAAGAGCACCCCTAGAAGCACAGCACCATGTTGTGCTGTGCTGAGGAATTGATCTGCCTCTGACTCAGAGGAAGGAAAGCCTTGTAGTCAGTCATCCACACTGTTTATTCCAGAGCCTCAGCTTCTTTTCTTCCTGGTTGGGGATTCTTCCGTGCAATTACTAAGCCAGGCCTGGCTCTGCTTAACTTGATGCCTGCCAGTGCCAGTATCACAGCCTGAGGTGATGTGAGCAGTGTTACTTTCAAAAAAACAAATGTATCAGAACTGCTTTTTTTGTTTTTTGTTTTCCTCCCCTAACTCCCTTTACACAAGGAGCCCCTGCTCAGCCCCACTGACAAGATGGGACTCTGCTGGGACAAAGTAACATCTGTCACACTCACACCATCAGCTGAACCAGCTGCCAAGGTGAATGCTTTGGTGCTGAGTTTTCAGAGGTGCCTTTGAAGTTTGCACGTGTTTCAGTTTCGAGGAGTATCCTTTGGATGCTCAGGCTGTTTAGTTACGAACATTAATACTGGCTTGCATGAGAAGCATACTGCAGCTGCCGGCACAGGATTTGGGGCTTCTAGGTTTTATTTTTAAACAAAGACAACATAAAAACTGTTATACTTCCTGTCTCGTAAGCACAGGATGTGATTTTTGTATCTGCTGTCCCAGCTATACTGGCTGACCATCCTCTTTACTGCTCCTAGGTCTTATTAAGGGTTTTGGATCCCACTTGCAGTGCTTTAGACTGGGTACGTTTGGGACAGGCTTTGTTTGCTGGAGCTGCTTGAGGCCTCCATCTGTGAGATGATGCAGAGGTCTCACTGGGGCTGAAAAGAGCAGGAAGAAGGATACCTGAGTCACTCAAGTATGCACACAGATAACTCAGGATCAGGCCTAATGTGAGGAAAGACACTGCACAGCAGTCCCTACGTGGCCTGCCCACCGCCACCATTTTTGTGAGAAGACACAGGTCTCTTCAGCATTTTCACTATCGTGCTCTTTTCCCCGAATTAATTCCTCCTTCAGATGATAATTTTAATATTCCTCATTACAAAAAATTCTGAATTTAAGACAGTTTTTTAATTCCTGGCTGACTGTGTTGCTTGTTCTCTGCAGAGCCAGCTACTATCGGAAGGGAGGGTGTGCGATGCTGCCTGTCAAATGGATGCCCCCCGAGGCCTTCATGGAGGGGATATTTACATCAAAAACTGACACATGGTGTGCTTCCTTTACTGCTCCATCTGTGTGTATATGCGTGTGTCTGCCTGTTGTAATCTGCTGGGTAAAGTGTGAATGTGTTGTGGAAAAAAACAAAAGCACATGTTCTTGTTCGTTTCCCCCTTAGAGGGATGGTAAGCAAAGTCCTTCAGAGCCAGTAATCCTGTAGGACATGAGGAAACAGACAGTCAACAAAGGCAGGTGCTGCTGGGGCAGCAAGCAGGCAGGGAAGGGAGATTGAGGCAGATGGATGTGCTGCTTTTTTGCTACAGGGAGGAATGCATCCACTCCAAACTAATGAAAGCAGTACACACATAACAGGAGACTGCAGGCAGGATCCATCCTGCCAGTTAGGGACACAGGTGTAACATTCAGCAGCTTTAATCCTTCTCCTGTCCCAGAACAGTACTGTGAGTTCTTGAATTTCCAGCAGCCGGAGAAGGAAAACTGAGTGAACTTGTGAAGGCTCAACCAGGAAAGAATCAAGGCCCTGGTGCAGTTACTTGTGCTGCTTATATTGCATCTCAGTCTCACCTCACCTGCTGTAGTGCTGAGATGAAGCCAGGCGTGAAGGAGGAGGGTCACTGGGGCTTCAGGGAAGCAGAAGCCCAGGCTGTGCCCAAAGGGGAGGGGGCTGCTGGCCAGGGCACAGCTCCTCAGCAAGCCCACACAGAGGAGAGGATCGAGGCACCCTGTCTGACAGAGCTGAGCTGCTGCCTGAGTTTTGTTGCTGCTGATAGCTCTTCTGCAATTTCACTCAAGACGGTGACTTCCAAGCAGGCAGACAGATGAATGCTCTGGAGGAGCTCCTGTCCCAGGTGTTGTCCCTCGGTGATGATGGTGGTCATTCCCATATCCTTTATTTTGATCTCTTCTCCATTCAGGTCCTTTGGCGTATTGCTGTGGGAGATATTCTCACTGGGATACATGCCTTACCCTAGCAAAAGTAACCAGGAGGTTCTGGAGTTTGTAACCAACGGAGGAAGGATGGATCCACCTAAAAACTGCCCTGGCCCCGTGTACGACATTCTAACTGTGATGTATTCATGCAAATACGTTTCTGTTTGGTATGCTGTTCTTTACTCAAAAGCTAATGACTTTTAAGATTGATCGTGGTTGATCTGCCTCGCTGAACTTGAGTGCCAGTGACTTCTCTAGCTGTTTATTTTTCTGTCTCCATGGAAGAATTTAGGGCATCAGAGAAAGTACAAGTACAAGGCCACCGCTTGTGTGGTCAAAGGTGGTACACTATTTGTCTTAGAATAGCTGTGAAACTGCAAGTGTGTAAGCTTGGCCACAGGTAGGAAAAAATGGATTCCATTACCTGTTCCCCTACCTACCTCTAATGAATTTCCCAAAGGATTTCTGGTGGATGGCTTATTTTTCTAATGGGTGCAGATTTCACCCTACTGGCAGCCACATTTGAGTAGTTACCAGTATATCAGTTGTCTGACCCTGAGGTAACATTCCCTTCTTTATTTCTTAGAAGAGTGGTAATGCATGCTTATGGTTTCTAGGCTGCAGTGGCTGTTACATACCAACAGAATCTACCATTTATGAATGAGATCTCTTGCTCTGTTCTTCCAGATACCGCATTATGACCCAGTGCTGGCAGCACCAGCCCGAAGACAGGCCAAACTTTGCCATAATCCTGGAGAGGATCGAGTACTGCACTCAGGTATCAGTGTTCATACATCTCTCACAAGGTGGGTGAGGATGTTTCTAGCTGTTTGGCAAGCCAGAGTGTAAGATGGAAAGGTGGCACTGCATTTCTGTAGTCAGCAGTCCAAAGAGACTGATGCCATAAGCTTATGCAGCTCTTTGCTTATGCTTATGAAGGCACAGATGATTTACAAACGAGCACAAGAGAAGACAGGCCAGCACCTTTACATGCTTTTATATGCTTCATGTCAGCCACTTCATCCCAGTGTCTACCCTGAAGACATGGTCAACACTGAGCAGAAGTGGTCCTGGCTCAGAGCACCTTTTCCAAGCGGCTTCTGCAGCTGTGGGCAATGCTTTGTCTCTGGCTGCTCTGGAAGTGGCAGACAGGGGCAGCCATGACAAGTGGGGCTCCATGGCTAGGCACTGGAGAAAGGGTATGTCTGGTTTTCCAGCCTGAAATCTGAGCTTTCCCAATTTTTGTTTTAACCACCATTTATAGTTCACAAGGAGTGGAGTAGTTTGGAGAATGTGTTGCTGCCTGCCTCAGTGTATGCAATTATTTGCCTCCAACAGCTTTTTTTCCCTCAATATTTGGGAGCCTTGACCTGTTTTTAATGAGAGGTTGGATCCTGGGATTGGGAAGCATTGTTTTCTGTTATCTGTAGATTGCCTTGGTGTCTAGCAGTAGTTAAGGGTTGCCCAGATCACCACGTTTCTCTCTGTTTAATTTTCAAAATTGCTTAAATAGTTCAAAACCTCTCTCTCTGTGGATTTGGGCTTCAAGGAGTCTGCCAGTATTGCCTTCTATATGCCTTCCCAATCCTCCCCTGTTACATGGAGGCAATACTTTCATGACTGAAACTTTCTCAATATTATCTGAGAATTTTATGAACTTTGAGATGATACAGATTGCAAAACAACATTCCCGCAGGAAATCTGTCTGGACATAAAAAAATGCTTTTTCATTGTTTTTGTGCTCTCTGTTCTTCTGTGTTAAGTTTTAGGGTTGCTTTTTTTCTGAGAGTTCAATTTTATGGGTATCTCATTGCCTCTCAAGGCTAACTGTTATTTTGTCAGCATTCTCTACACGCAGAATGTGGGCTCTAGCTGATAGGAAAGATGCCCTTTGACCATAGCGTAACCGTGGTCAGATATCTCAGTTTTTTAGCTGAGTACAAGTATGCATTATGACAGCAGACTTGGAGAAATTCTCGTTCTTCTCTCCTGCAGGATCCAGATGTCATCAACACTGCTTTGCCAGTAGAATACGGCCCATCTGTTGAAGAGGAAGAGAAGGTAGCGATACGCCCAGAAGATCCAGAAGGAATTCCTCCTCTCTTGGTTTCCTCACACCAAGACAGAAAGGATGACAAGCAATCCCTGCCATCTCCACCGCCCCTGCCATCAGCCATCACTGCAGGAAAAGCTCTTGGGAAAGTGGGATCCTTGGAGCCATCAGTCCCTGGGAAGGTGCAGGCAGTCTCAGGTGGGGGACATATCAACATGGCCTATGCCCAGTCCAACCCCCCTTCTGAGCTGCACAAAGGCCGGGGCTCCAGAAACAAGCCTACCAACCTCTGGAATCCAACCTATGGTTCCTGGTTTGCTGAGAAGCAGGCCAACAAAAACAATCCTCTGCTGGAGAAAGAGATGCCCGAGAGGGAGAATTTGGGACACGAAGGAAACTGTACTGTGGGGCCCAACATTGTGACTGGCAGGCTACCGGGTTCCTCCCTGCTATTAGAGCCATCTTCCCTAACAGCAAGCGTTAAAGAAGTGCCTCTCTTTAGGCTCCGTCACTTCCCCTGTGGGAATGTCAACTATGGATACCAACAGCAGGGCTTGCCTTTGGAAGCCTCCACGCCACCTTGCGCTAGCAGTTACGAGGACCCCACCCTTAGAAACAAGAGCCACATAACCCAGCAGGGGCCCTGAGAGCCCTCTACCCTCTTGACTTTTCCCCCGTAGTCCCAAGCCTTGAAGAAATGTCCTGTTACCCAGTACAACACGAGCAAGTGATGTGATGGCATTACCTTCTATTTGTGCCAACTTGCTCTAGAAGTGCCACCTAAGAAGCTGTCATTTTAAATATCCCCAGAGGCTTCAAATCACCAGAGCCTCAGTACGGTAAAAGAAACAAGGGGGAGGGAGGGAGGGTACAGGAAACAAATGTTAACTGCAAGGCCCCGCTTCCTGTTGCATTAACTCATCTGCATGGTTGTTGTCATGCCCTTCCTGTGAGCTTTTCTCAGTTCTGTGTTCTCTGCTTAAGCATAAAGCCACAGCTCTCTGCCTTGAGTGTTTCACGTCTGGGATTTTCCACGTCAAACTTGTGGTTGCTGAAGAACACTTGGAGAGCACCTGCACTGGCAGAGCCCGGAGCGGGTCCAGGGAGAGCGTCCTCCGTTCAGACTGAAAAAGGAGATGACACCTTTGAACGGTGACACAATGGCACATTCCCAAGATGTGTTCCAGCTACAGTCTTGTCTTTGGAAGTCCTTGAATGCACAGTGGTTATGGTGCCACTGTCAGGGCAATAGAAAGACTGGTCAGACTGCATCACTTGCAAGAGACAGCAAGAAGCACAGAGGATGGGTATGGATGCTGTGAGGCATTCTGGCTTGGTGCAGGGGTGTTGTTTTTCTGTGTGTTTTGTTGTTGTTTTGTTTTTCTCCTGTGCTTAAATACTAAAACAGAGTAAAACCCAGGAAACTCCTTCTGTTCTACAAATGAATGTCCTTCATCACAAACTTGTGCGTGTCGAGTGCAACCAAAGCTTTAAAGGACCATGGTTATGTGAGTAACTTTAACTGTGCCCTGAAGATGGACAGCCACCTGCACAGCTCAGAGGTGTGAAGTAGCCTTTGGCATACCCTGTACAAGCAAGAACAACGTAAAGGCAGAAGATGACATCGTGCCACAGTCTAGATACCAGATACTGTCTGTAACTGAAGGGCTGAGAGCCCTTCTTTCTTTAACAAAATACGTGTATGATAGTGGTTTAAGAACAAGCACTGCATTGACTCATTTTGTACACCTTGTGCATGAAAAATATTCCAGTAAGTGTACTGTCAAACCATAGATGTAGGAAATTAGTCATGTGTAAAGATGTGCATTAGGAACTTTGACTTACGGTTGCAAGGAGCTGTTTTAGCATCAATGCTGTCTGAAAAGGGGGTGCCTATCTCCATAGAAACGAGTCTCCTGAAGCATCAGCAAAGGACAATGGAGGTGTTCTTCAGTCCAAGACATTTCATTTCAGTGAAGAGATTCTGAATCTGGCCCTGGCTCCAAACACTGAGGTAGGTCAGCTCCCTGTCTACTTAAGGAAATGGTATTACATATAAGAGTGATTTTCATTTACATGTTCTTGCTTTCTCATTTTTGAACGGGTTGAAGCTCCTTATTTTCTTTAGCTCATCTTTGCGTACACACACACAGACTGTTTGCTCTCTTACACGTCACCAAGGAGCAAACCTGCCCTGTGTGCTGATGCACAGTACCAAAACAGTAGCAAAGTAGGCAGCTGCTGCATTAGTTTGGGCTTATTTTAATGTAAAAAAAAAAAAAAACATTTCCTTAACGATGCCTGCTTTCCTTTGTCATTCCAGAACGTTTCTTTTACATGTACATCATTAGCAGAAACATTTTGTCCAGTTGCTGACCAGTCAGGAGCTACGAATTTTTAATGTGTCAGGAAAGATGCACCTGTCCAGCTCTGAAGCCCCAGAAAGGGCTCAGGACACTGTGAGCTTACCTGACCAAAGAGCACACAGCACGTGTAAATCCCAAATCCTTCATGAGGCCCCTCTGCAGAAAGCTTGGAAAAAAGCTGAAGTTATTCTAAATCTCTTACAAGTGTTTGTCTGTCACTTTCTTCTTTTTTAAAAAAAATGTTGATATAATATATTGACATAGATAGAGCAAATTTTCCAAGTATGGAGCAACTTGCTTTTGAACTGTTTCTCTTCTTCACTGGCAATATCTGCATTCCTATCTTGTGTGTTTTTCCCACTCTGCAGTGGAAAAGCAGGAAAGCAGTATGATCTCCAGGACGTACAGCACGAATGGGAAAACCCTGTGCCATCACTCTCACGCTCTGAAAAGGACTCGTTTCCCTGTGGATGTTATCAGTGTCCTATAGACATTAGGTAGGTTTTCTGATGCTGTGCTGATCTATAAGCTGCTGAAGGTCACACAGGTTGGGCTGCCTGTTTATCTGCTTTTCCTGTCGTACCTCCATCTTTGGTTTTGCTTTGACCCTTGTTTCTCCATCACGTGCCTGGAAACAAAGCAAGGCATTGGAGTGCTTCTGCTTCTGGAGGGGCAGAGGATGAAGTGGTGGTGGGAGAGGGTACATGGAGGTGTCTTTGGGAGCCTGGCTCCCCTCCTGGCATGCTCACACCAGGTGAGAGGTCTGCAATAGGCCATGAAGGATTGAACTGTGCATGTTTGCTCCTCTCACTGAGCCTGTCTGCGTGGTGACGTGAACCTTGATGTAGGTAATAGCATAAAACTGCCTCTCACAGCTGCAAAAACATCACCAAGTGTCTGTCCCAAAGTTAACCCTGTCATGAGAAAATGTCTGAACTGTCTGCATCTGGCTTCTTTTAGTAACAGAGCTTTCATTAGAGGAATATCTGTCTCACGTACAGCAGTTTATGCAACACTGATAAAGGAAGGGCCTGTGCACTTCAGGGATATGATGAAGAAAAATATTAATATATGGTCATTGAGTATTTTGTATTGAATAGTGTCTTTGTATTGTAAACAAGTGTAGTGAACCCAAAGGCATGAAGACCAATAAAATGGCTGTAACTGGCTCCCTGTGTGCTGGGTTCTGTGGCAACTACACCACACTCAGAGCACTTCTGATGGCAATCCCCTCTAGCACAGAGCTAGACAATATCAGAACTTTGGGATGGTATTCCATAGCTGCTGTTTCACACTGTGTAATCTGAAGTAAGAAAATGTATGTCCTGTTAACGATCTTAGGAAACTTCTCTCCACCATGTTACTCATCAGGCTTTCATTTTACTGACAGACCAAGAAACAGATATTGGACAAAGTCATGTTCAGTACAGCACTAGGTTTGGTATACCTTCGAATATAAAGCGCTGATTTTTTTCTTTTTTACATTCAAAATTTACAACCTATATTCCATTAAAAATGCCCCCATCAGCTAGAATACAATACACAGTATTTTAAATACAGCCAAGGAAAAATAGCTACAGTAGGATTTAAAATAACACAATAGCAGCAGAATTCTGTCTAAAAATAGAATACTAACTTCATTTAAAGTGTCTCTTCTTTCAAGGAGGTAAAAGCAAGCAGACCATTTAAGAATAAAATGATCACCTGGAACACAGAACCACCGTGATAATAGTCAGTGAGATAAAGTTGATAAAGCTGAGCAATTAAAACACGTTACATGTTTGAAACATGGACAAGAATGAACTGTTTTCAAAAAAGGCTGATATGCAAGTGATGTCACATCAACTTCTGTTACAGTGCTGTACCTAAAATTATACTTAATTTATCCTAAGACTCTTACAAGAAATTTACACTGGAAACTGTTCCAAAGAAAACAAAGGTAAGTGTTAACAGTTTGCTTGACAACCCAGCCCATAACCCATAGTGCTGGCAGGGATGGCTGTGCTGCATTTGTACTAGTGCACAGTCATGGTGGGTAGCTCCTCTTGGCATTTATGTGCTATGATACCCGTAGCCTGCAGCACTCCAAACAGAGCAATACCTTTATCAATGAGGGAGAGCTCTCCAGGAAGAGTGCAAAGTGCATTACTTAAAGGAGCACTTCTTATACATAGCTCCTTCTACAGTGCATACAATACTTTTACTGCCTGACATGCACTACTACTTTTGTGCTTTTTAAAGGCTTTTTACTTATTTGCTGTTTGCTAGGATCACTGCTAATACCTGCATTTATTTATCAGCCCTTTTGCATTCAGGAGATAATGGCAGGGGAAAAAGAGGAGGGATCTGATGATAAAAATGTAGAAAATACCTTACAACTGCTTGAAAAAAAAGGTTTTCTTTTTTTTTGCTTTTTTATTGCTAGCAGCTGGTATTGAAATTGACATAATGTCTGGTGAACAGACTAATGTCACTCATTAACCACCTCCTCTGTTCAAAAGCAGGCAATGCACAAAGCATTATCAGTTCATTACTACACAGAGGAAAATCGTTTAAATACTGCATGAATCACAAAGCAACTCTGGAGAACGCTGGGTATACTCGTGTTCTCCAGCTGGACATGAGTCAAATAACACAGCATCTCACAGCCAAGATGCTTTTGGAATTACCTTCCCAGGTAAGAGCTGTTTCGTTAAGAGAAACAGAACAGTGGTTTTACTTCTTAATGTCACCAAACTCGTTTGTTTAGATATATATCTCTATATAATTAGTCTCTGTGTGTGTGTGTATATAAATACAAATATATATAATCATATATATCTATACGTAAAATATAAATGCAGGTTTAAAAATAAGTTGGCATTCTGTCTGGGGATCCTGTGTGCTTTAAATGCTCCCCCTATCATCCGAGCAGCTTCTGGCTCAGCAGATATCATCCACGAGTTTTGCCCCGCTGATCCCCCGGTAGGTGACCCTGCTAGGCCGTACCAAGACCCCATGGTTCTGCTTGCAGGTGAAGTAACGCTTCTCCCCCACAGAGCCATCGTTCTTGCCCTTGGCGCTTCGCAGCTCAAGGCCAAGCCATACCCCTGGTGCAAAGTCTGTGGGACCAATGTACCTGATGGTGCCCATTTCGTTGGAGCTGGTCAGAAGGACCTGCGAGCCTTCGTGCAGCTTCACCAGTCCCTCCGCGGCGGCCGTACTGGGGTGACTCCAGCTGTGCCGTGACATGGAACTCTTGGATCTAGTTTAGAAAGGGGGGAAGAAAAGAGTCAGTTTCTTTCTATGAGACATCCAAGGTGTGTTTTTGAATTAGTGCAGTGCAGGAGAAGAACTCAAACTCCTTTTTTAAGAAAATTGGGTTTGGTCTCATATTACCAGCAAAACATGTAACAACTTCACTGTGCTACAACAGAGGGCACTCTGAAATACTTAGAGAATGAATTTGCTTTCACCTGATGCCAGGACTTGCAGTGTTCATGGTAGGTAGTACAGCAGGCAGGACAAAGTGCAGTCCTTTACCAAGGCCAGCTGAAATCAGACAGCTGAATGAAAGTACAAGAATGTGTAAAATATGCAGCAATGAGCAACTGAAAACCATTTTGATGCTGCCTTGAATCCAAGGACTGATCACAGGATACCCACAGACAAACTGCTGCTGCTGCTTAATTTTGGAGTAGAAAGAGTGAGTATATATAACAGCATCATCTAGCACTTTACAAGCACAAAGATTTTCTTTGCAGCCAGAAACAGTAAAGCTATCAGCCAATCCACCCAAACATCTTAAAACCCAAATACTCACCTAACAAAAGAGTTTCTTCTGCTTATCTCTTTTTGTGAGGATGCAGAAGTTGTGCTTAAACTGCGTCTAAAACCTGAATGAGAAGGTTAATGAGCTATGCAGGATGTATAAAGATTTTTGTTTCTGACTCCATTATCTCTGTGTTTTCTTTTACACTGTTCCCACTACCTTTGCTACACGTTCTCCCTTCCAGTTTGGAAACTGATGAAACTTTTCACGAACATTAGGTGTCCACACCATGTTTTACATGCTCTGAGACAAAAGAAATTAAATAAAACAAACTGAAAAGGGGTAATTGGAAGCACGCTTTTCACAAAATAACCTTCATTAAGGAAAAACAAAACCAACTACTTCAAGTACCTCACAAAAGGTTAATTAATCTTGAGTACACCTCTCTCTCCACTGCCACCCTCATTAGGCTCAGGACCAGGTTAAATTTATGGTTAAGTAAAGTTTAATGTTTAAAGTGCAATATAATTACTGTCACCAAACAGTTCATTCTGCAGGCAGCAACTGCATGCTTCATTTTTAGGATGGGAGCATTTGTGTTCCTTGAAAACCTCATGTGCTTTCAGAGCTGTGACCTTAGCATGCTCTGTTTAAAGAACGGCAGCCTGCAGCAGGCTACATAAGCCACAGCATAAACAGTGTCTTACACACTTACCTGGAAAAGTGTGATTTAGCTTACTTGATGAAGTCTCTGCAAGAGAATCCGCTGACCCTGTTAATCTGAAAAGCAATGACACAACAAAGATACAATTCAATTTTGGCTAAAAACTACTGCTGGAGTACTTCTTGTCAAACACTGGTTAAGTTCCAGTTGTTTTCCTTTGCCACCCAAAAGACACTAACACCTTGACATAAGAAGGCTGGCATGTCAGAGATGCGTGTGGAAAATGAGTATGCTCAAATTATTTTATTCAAAGCATTTATCATTCTGAGGCAAAATTATCCCAAATTCTTGAGACTTCCATGCAGTCAGCTGGAATGAGAATAGCATTTCCAGTCACGTCTAAATGCAACTTCCTTTTGGAACTGAACTTTGCTTGGAGCATCAGGACTAGGTCATAAAGGTAAGACTGTATGAACACTGACTGCCCCGGAGGTGAAGGCCATGAAATGAAAGTACTTGGAGTGGCAGCAAGAGAAATAAATGGGGGAGCAGCACTTCCAATTTATATTCTGCTTCCAAGAAGCTTATCTAAAAACCTGGAGGTTTTTAAATGGAGGCTGTAACCTTCCACTAGCAGAAGAAAATAAGATTTCTTTCGTATCTGCTTCAAAACTTTGTTTTCCATGGGAAACATACTAAGGAAGCACTTGACAACAAAAACATGACAGCTGCTTCAGTGCTTACCTCTGAACACGAGAAGGAGGTGCAAATATTCCATAGCGAGGAAGGCAGCTGAAGTACTGGACACCACCCACTGAACCATCGTTCTTGCCATGAGGCTTGTCCAGTTCGATGCCACACCAGAATCCTACCAGGTTTTAAAACAAACCACTGATACCTCTTAAAAAACACTACATGCTCTGCTTTATCTAGGCACTCAGTATGCATTTGCATTAAGGAAACAGAAACTATCTAGCTATATAATAATGAGATATGAGCATAGAGCTAAAAATATATAATACAAAATAACTATGCAAAAATCTGTACCAAAATAAGAAGTCTCTCAGCATTTGCATACTCTTTATATAAAGTAAAATAACAACATTAATTTTTCTGAGAGAAAGTAAAACATTTGGTGTGTATACTAAAGTTGAATGGAACATTACTAAATGTTACAGTGGCTACCTGGACAAAACACAGACATAAAAGAACAGCAGTGGATGTTCCAGTTTCCCTCCTCAGTCCTCTGATCACATGATTTCATCTGAGACCACCAGCAGTAAAATTTCAGTTCTGATATTATTTTCTTCCTTCTCTCCATCTATCAAGTTCTAATTAATACAAACTGCAAGGCTGATGGTATGACATGGAGAGAAGGGCGTGATTCAGAACTGGCCAGCAGAGCACTGAGCAGGCATTAGGACATTAATAAGCCTGATCATTCGTAACGAGTGATAAATGTGAGCTAATTATGTAAATGCACTAAATTTCATACTCCATTAGCAGGCCTTATGTTATCCATCCCCAAAAGACTCAAAAATTTAATTCAAGTCACTTGGTACTAAGGCTTTGGATAAAATGCTAATTCTAATTATCAGCTCATGGAGCTCAGGAATGACAACTCATGAATTAGAAGGTCTCAATTTGTCAGATATTCTCCCATTCCTCTATCCAGACATAAAGAAAGATCTGCACTGCAGCAAAATGAATAGGAAATGGAGTTTTGGTAACTTCCCAGAGCTACTTCTTTCTTTTTTAAAAGTACTGATGCCATCAAATGCCAAGACAAATGTTGCTGATTACTTATCACTTCAGCAGACCTAGGTACTAACACCAGTACATACTGCATTAATTTTGCAATAATAAGACAATAATTATTCTTTATACATATATAGTATCTATCTATCTCTGTGTATATACACTATCTTACTTATATTCAGCGAGACATAATACAGACAGAACTCTGCATTAAAGTATTTTGGAGGGAGTGAAGAAAAAGATGGAGTGCTCAATGTCTCTGTTCTCACATGCAACCCATTCCATACAATTCTACAAGGTACACAAAGAGTATTGCAATTACCTGGTGCAAATTTTGTCGTCCCGCAAAACTTCACAGTGCCTGTTCTCTGTCCTACCACCAGTACTCTGTCTCCAACCTGAATTCCTCTCTCATCAAAAGGGATTTTCCTTGGAGCTGGAGAAGAGCTGTACAACCCTGTTAACAGTAGAGCAAGATTTGGCATTGTTAGCTTTACATCTTTAAGAAATTCCCAGGAGATTGTGAACCATCTGACCGGTCAAAAGTCTCTCTCTTTACCATAGTGTACCTTTAACACATGGGAATACATATAAATTTTGCCTACAGAACTGCTTTGCCCCAGCTTGAAACTCTTCTCAGCAGCTGAAAGGCATGCTGGAAAACAATAATAACATTTTTTTCTGCTTGAAGCTGTTGTAAAAAAGCTTTTAGGAAGTTGCAAAGCTTAAAATGTACTCATAAACTACTTACTTCAAGTGCATCTCCTTAACCCTTTCCCATTCTGTAACTGCACATTTAAGTTCTACATAAGTATTCAATACAACAGTAAAATTCCTTCCCATTTAACACAGAAACATATCATACCAGCACTATTTCTAGATGAAGCAGAAGACACTCTAGTCAGTGGCTTTTTATTGCTGCCAGCTGTGTTCCGCTTCTTAGAGTAATTCTGTTTGCCTTCTAAGGAGACAGTAGAAGAGGAGGAGCTGCTGTATTCAGGAAGACCTTGAAGACACAAATAAATAGAAACAGAACTTCAGAGATGATGTTTGGAAAAGAACAGAGTAAGAAGGGAAAGCTTCTGAAAGAAGAAAGTTATCTGTTGTCCATCAAGTGGGCAGAATACAAAGCCTAGGGTCAGAAACAGAGGGCTTTTTAGTAGCAGTAGTTATGCAAACACCTATGAGGAATTACACAGGTACAGCTGATCCTCCCTTGGCATAAAGGTGCTAGTTTAGTGGTGGAAGGCTCTTCTTTGTGACTCTATGGAAGTTCTTGCAGACAGTCTCAAGCAGATTTATTATAGTATGGAAGCCTTAATAAGAAGTGATCGTATTGCCCTTCCTTCAGCATCCAGCCTATTAAAGGCCCAATGAGAAGCATAAGGAAGGTGATATCAACATGAATGAATTATTATCTGGATTAAAGCCTACTCTAACCCATTCCATATTATATTAATATCAAAGTCTGCTCTATAAAATAAGAATGGGACATTAATCACTTTTTATATCCATTTGCAAACCTTGACATCTAAGCCATCCGGTAAGACTTACATTCACTTTCAAAACTCTCCCTCAGTTCCCTCCTGTCCCTATCCCCTTCTACACAAAGTGAGGCAGAGTACAGCCAGTCTCATCTATGCTGATTTATCAGTGTCAAAAATTAAGATAACACTGTGTATCAAATGCTCCAGAAAGTTGGGTGACCTACTACAATCATTTTTGGCAACATACCTCAAAATCAACACAGGATTACTGTATTCAATAAGATTTAATCCTTCTATTTGGTAAAAACGTTAAGAACTGCAGGAAGACAAAACACAGACAGCTGGGCTGAAGTAAAAGCTTTGGTATCTAGGGGCACAGAACAGAAATTTGAAGAGTCCTGAGGTACAGTCTGCAGCTATGCTGCACTGAAGAAATGAAAGTGCATATTACTACATGAACGATGACAGAACAGGCAAAATTCAACTCCAAGTCCGCAGTATAAAAAAATGGGTGCATTTGCAATCACATCCTACAAGTCTGTAGTTAGAGATCAGATTAGATGGAGGTCAAATCACCAAGCATTTTTAGATGAACACAACAAGAACTGCTGATATAGCAGGACAGAAAGCTAAAGCAGTCAATGAGATGCTTCATTTTGTGGGGAA
>VXAB01001864.1:788330-887977 GCA_013399175.1 Odontophorus gujanensis
AAAGCCTTCAGCAGCTCAAATAAGCCATTCCCCTGACATGAGGCAAAACAACTTCCCAGCAGATGAGAATTTGACCTGTTCTTAAAAATCTCCTGTCAGGGACATCTCATGGCTTCCTCAGCAACTTATTTCACCACTTAATTAGCTACTGCTAGAGAGTGCTTTTATCCATAATAAAAAGCCTAAATTACCAGAGTTTTAGCTCAAGGTTTCTTTTCTTACTCTCTTTACATATGTTATATTGTTCTTTACGTTTGGAAGTCTCTTGTTTTACCCCTTCAGTCTTTTGTCCTTTTCTTCCTCCAATCACAAATTACAGTGTTGTCTCTTAAGTCACATTTTATACCTCCACGTATCACAGTGCTTCTCTGAATTCTTTCTCACACGTAAAGCTTGCTATTTGGAGTATTCTGATGAAGATTATCATGGAATACAAGCAGCATAGGGCAAAAGGAGTCTCTCAGAAACACAATGAGGTACACCTGCAGGTACTCTGCAACATCATTTACTAGGAGACTAGGTTTAAAAATAAAAAAATAAAGAACATGAATTTAGTTACCTCCTTTGGCAGGTACAGTTTTTCCCCTGTTAACAGTCATGAATTTGTTTTCAGAACCACTGGATTTTCTTGACTTATTTATGCCTGGAATAAAAATACATGTATATGAATACACAGTTAAATAAGCATGTCCTAACAATGAACAACAATTTTAAAGGATAATCATGTACAAACTCTGAAAGACCTGTGGATTGGCAGATGTACAGATTAAATGTTAAAGTTCCCCAGACTCTTGCTAAGCAGGTAAAACAAGGCTGCAGAATTGTTCTCACAGATGTCAGACACCTTAACACATTTAAAAACAGTCCAAACTATCTTGTCACACTACGAAATCACCAGCAAGATATTCATGTTTACATAGAAGGAGTTTCACTTAAATCTTCCAAACATGTACATCAACTGCATAAACAAAATAAAGACTTTACTAGTACTTCATGTATATTATTCACTGGTATTTGTTTCACAATTTCTGCATTAAAAAAGTTTGAGACCAAGTCTTCAGCCTACAAATGGTGAAGCAATTATGCCAATGCCACCGTTAGAGCCTAAAAGAGCCTAACTAACTCCTGTATCTCAGCTTAATTCAGCTGCTGGGGATGAACTCATGTGCAGATGTATTTTTGGAAATTTTCTATTTTAGCCATCAAAACATCAGATCAAAAAACTACCATGCTGCAGCTAATAACACATTTCTCAATTTAATTAAAGCCATCTTTCTTTCTAAAAAAAACTATCACCACTATTCTTTCTAAAAAAAACTAAAAACCCAACTATCACCAACCTGACGGATGGTTCAAATCAGCATAAACAAATCAAATGTGAAGGCTCTACACAGCATCATATTTCATTTTTCAGCTTCTAACTGTATCTACAAAAGCATATTAATTTCTCCTTGGATCTTTACAGACTAGTGATAAGCAGGCACGGAGTTTAAAGGAAGGAAGAAATTTAATCTGGTGATGCACATGAACACAGCCAAAGTTATGCAGCTTCATCCTCCCACTGCAGCCAGTGAATCAGTCAGGCATGCTCACTCTAGTGAACCTTTCAATACAAGAACATCCTAAAAATGACAGCTTCAAGATTACTGTTTGTGGATGTAAGCACTGCTGGGCAAGTGATGCATAACTCACTCTGATTTTTTACCTAAAGGAACTGTCAAACGTTTTACATTTACAAAGTCATCCATGCACCTCTGTGACAGAAGAGGCAGCTCGTGGCTAACCTGTCTTGAGCACTGTTGTCTGTGACAAAGGCCACACTGTTCTCCATAGCAGTCTAACAAGCTCTGAACAATTCACAACAAACTGAACCGAACACTGAAGAACATCTGACAGAGTCAACACAGATGTGCTCCTGAGCAGTATCACTAACACACTACTCACAGAAACACGTGGAACATCAGTTCATAAACTGCTTGAATCTTTGATAATTGTAAATACACACACTTAGGGCTTACTTTCCCCTCATGTTGGGTTGCAAAATGCTGCCAAAATGGCCCTCTCTTACTGGCTTGCCACACCGGTTTATAGCCTAAACGTTGTTGGTAAAGAGGGGAGGATTGAGGTCACTTGAGCACTGCAATGTGAGGGTACTCTTCCATCCCTGAAGCTGTTCTGCCTTGTTAACAATCACCAGAACGTGATTCAAATGGCAAAAGACATCCTAATGTAATATATTTAATGCAAAGATATCCAATCTCATCTCATATGCCTCTGGAATTACTCAGAGAATTTAATTAGCAAATAAAACACAATCAGTTAAGTAGCTCCATGATCATTTTGCCAGAAAATAAGCGTATTCTATTTCTACAAATGAAGTTACATATAGATTTGCTTCCAGATTTTCAGTGGTTTCAGCAAGGTGCTTCTAGTTGCCCAGGGAGATCGCAGGAAATGAAATTACACTGTGTTTAGACATGTAACTGACATCACATCCAACAGATATCACTTGAGAATAAATGCTCTGAGGAATGCCTATAGAGTTTATAATAAAGACTGTAACTTTTGAGTGTATGAGATCATTGTAATCACTGAGCAACTACACACAAATGTCCCACCAGTTCCAGGCAAGTGAACATCTAGTAACAGAAACATGCAGCCCGTATCACCTTTTCTTCCCACGCAATTAATTAATTCCAAATGAGTACATTCATAGTAAGATTTATAGGACTGGTGCTCATGATCTCTCCATCCTGTTTCAACTTAAAATACTCACCAGAATTCACTTTGGAAGTTATGTGTGTCACATCGATTTTCTTGGGTTTGATCAGAGGTGAGGATCGCGTGGAAGAACTTCGTACAGAGGTTTTCTTGTGCTCATAAGCCTTGCTTATTTTAGAGAGAGGTGCAAAGATACCTGAAAAGAGGGTTGTATGGGCCAAAAAGAACCACAGAAAACATTAATGCCATTATACTTTTTTGCTTACTCTTACAGCCATAATCATGGCTTGTTAAGCTGCTGAAGCATGTTTAGCATGCAAGGACTAGCTCAAATAGCTTTATTTTAATTCACATTATAAGAGAATTTCAGAAATGAAAGAAAAGGTTATACCATGTTTGGGTGCACACTTGAAGTACTGAACTTTTCCAACACTTCCATTGTTCTTTCCCTCTGCTTCATCCAGCTCTATCCCAGCCCACTGCCCGCTGGCAAATTCTGTTGTGCCACAAAACCTCAACGTACCAACCTATAGCATTAAGCAACACAGAAAGATTTTGTTAAAAACGTATGGTTCTCAACAACATAGCATGGCTTGTGAAGAAAAGAGCTGTTAATGACCAAGCTTTTAATCAGAACAGATGGAGAAATACAAACATAAAGATCTCCCTTGCTGATCGACATTCCTATCCTTCAATGCCAGCCACTGCATTTTCTAAAACCTATCAGTCCTGTGTGTCTATTGAGCAGAAGCAGTGGTTAATGACAGACCACATAACAGAGAGGAATTCAACAGTAAGCACTACTGTACAGTACCACTCAAACTCAGTAAGGTACGTGCCTGCCTAGTTCTACTTTCAGTGCCTTCCCCAAGAACAGCACTAGAAACCTGACTGGATACCTTTAATTTAAAACCATTCCTCTTTGCCCTAACATGTAAAGACCATGTAAAAGGTCAGTTCCCTCCTGTTCCTAAGTTCCTTTTAAGTACTGGAAGGTTGCAATGTGGTCTCCCTGGAGTCTTCTCTTCTCTGAGAGAATCAAGCCCAGTCCCCTAAATGTTCCTTGTGCTGGAGGCCCCAGGCCTGGATGCAGTACTCCAGATGGGGCCTCATGAGTGCAGAGCAGAAGGGGACAATCCCCTCCCTCACCCTGCTTGGTCACACTGCTTTTGATGCTGCCCAGGATACAGCTGGCCTTCCAGGCTGTAACCACACACTGCCAGTTCGTGTTGAGCTTTTCCACCTATCACTGCTCCCAAAGCCCTTCCCACAGGGCTGCTCTCAATCCACCCACCACCCACACTGACCTATGTGCAAGACCTTGCACTTGGCCTTGCTGAACTTCATAAGGTTTGCTTGGGCCAACCCCTCAAGACTTCCCAGCATCCTGGAGGACATCTCTTCCCACCAGCACACCCAGGATACCACACAGCTCAGCATCATCTGCACACTTACCAAGTTACTCACCATACCTTCTGTCCTGCAATAACGACACGATCTCCCAGCTTCAGGCCAAGTGATAAAAGCATGGCCTTGCCTGTGATATGATCATAGCTTGTAATCATGGCTTTCGAGATGTCACATGACAGAGGCATTGCATCCAGCAATATCTGCTTGATTTCTTTTGCACTAGCTGCTGCATCTGCCATTTCCAGGGGCATATCTACTGGATCAGGAACCACATCCACTGGCATCTGTCCCTTATCATTCTGTAAAAGTAGAACAGCATTTAATAGTATGACTCTTGATGAGGGAAAAACAGCAGTTTACGAAGTTTTTAAACCTCTTCATTAGACGTATTTTGGGTGGAATATAAACAACTATAAAAACATTCACAGTTTCAAATAAGGATACCATGACATCCTGTGGCATATAAACTAGCATTTAAGGTGTCTTAATTTCAAAAGTGCTAAATTCCCAGAATTCCTAATCTTAAGATCATTATTAGTGCTCAGCACACGGGGAAAAAAAACACCTGAATATAAGAAAGCACTTTCAAAGATATCTAGACTGTACATAACATAGAACTGGCCAAACAATGATGCTTCACAAGATTTCACACCACCAGATGGTGTATCATGTAATGACTTTTGAGGAGCCTTAGAGCAGTAATACAGTGAGCTTCTAGAAGCCACGTGCTTCACCTCAGTACTTCTGAAAAGATCCACCTCTGCCACGATAAGTAATGCAAGACACAAATGAGAACTGAAGCATTAAAAACAGAACTCTGCTTTAAACTACTGAACTAGACATGGACATGACAATACAACCTTCAATACATAAATATGACAAAGCATACAAAAATCATCCACTACAACTTAACAAATGAGTTGTCAGAGGTGTTCTCTCTTCACGTAATAGATTTTTAGCTAATCAAACCTGGACACACTGTTCCACTTCTCCAGCTATATTTCCCCAGATAATCAAATAATTAGTGAGGTATATGCAACCTAACAGCATACCCTGAAGGCAGGATTTGCTCCATGCTCCAGCAAACACTTGACAGCTCCAGTACATAGGTTAAATGCAGCAATATGCAAAGCTGTTCCAAAGTCAAAATCACTGCAGGTAGCATCCACATCTGCAATGAAACATCACATGAGGTTATGTAGCATGTTCCTTGTACATTCCACCCTATACATTTCCTGAGAGGGCACATTTTTATAGTTTATATTAATACAGAAACAAAATGAGCTACGTACTGAATCTATGAGAAGCAATTCTACAGAACATCAACCTTATCTGCAAATGTTGAACTCATGGTCTGAATCATCTGGAAGACAAGCCTTTACTTTCATCTGTTTTACAGTTCTGAACATTTAGGTGCAAACTGTTGGTATTTGAGTTACCCAACCTACCAGGCCAAGATTAACAGGTAACATCAGGTTTGCATGTATGTTCATGTTTCTCTGACACTTATATTTTACTTGATTTGAAACGTTAAAACAAGGTGCATCTTCAGCAAGGTGCCTTCCTTTGTGTGCAGGTAATGGGGCAATGCAAAACTGATTCCACCTCTGCTTTACACAAATTAATTTGCAGTGGCCAAGAATTAAGTGTGAGCTAGCAATTTTTGCAATTCCTGCTTCCAAAGAACTCAGAAGGGTCTGACAGAGACAGCTCAGAAAACAGCACTGCATCAGATGAGGTTCACACTGGCATTGATCATTCCCTGTGTATCTTTCGATGTGCACTAAGTTAGGTCTTTGGCATCTCTCCTGAACTATACTACAGAGATGTCAATTTAAGTCAATGACATACATAACCATGTATTCAAAATGCCAGTTGATTTCATTCACAAACCAAATGACAAGAATATCTGCAATGATCCAATCTGAAACACTGATGAGGGGCCTAAAACTTTCCGCCTAAGGGCCATGGGAGACTTTTGGTATTCTGCAGTTGCAGTCTGCCCCAAAAAACATTAATCCTTATCACAAACCAATGAACAAATTCTATCCTATCACCATCCTGATATATTTATACTAAATTAATATTTTTAGGGTACATAAGATGTAAACACAGGCATACTTGTACATATTCTAATGATCTATATGTAAACTTGATACACACTAATATTGACTGAATTCAAAAAGATGAAAGGTATTCAAGTTCAACAGTTTTACAAATGCAAACACATTAATTTAATTTGCACATGAATGATAAAAGGACTGGATTCCTTTTTGCAGTTGTAACCACAGCTATGTACACAAAGCCACTTTATATCTGGCAGATGTTAAAATACCACTACAAGTTCAAGGTTTGGTAGAAGCTGTGTAGTAGTATCCAAATACTGAAGCTTCCACATTAGATAAGGCCACCAAAGAGCTGTTTTATCTTTTTAAAAAGTGTGTATTTATTTATGCCAAACATTGAAGTCAAGCTGTGCCTTAGATATAAACTTCTATACAGTTGAGACGTGGGGAAAAGAACGGGCAAGTCAAAGCTGCTTCGGTCACTAGTTTGACAACATGATGTGACAAACATCCACCTCTTCCTTTACCACTCCCCAGTGCTTCAAACACACTTCCCACCAAGTAAGGCACTTTAAAAACCCCAAGGACTTGCCACAGTAACTACACATTCCAATTTCTGTGCGCATTTAGATGCTTCTCTATCACTCTGTACAAAGCACGAGTGAACAGAACACAATTACATGACACAGCAGTAACAACGCCTACCTTTTGGCTTTGCATTTTTCAAAATCACACTAATAAGTTCTGGAACATCAAAGTAGGCAGCATAATGCAAAGCGTTCATGTTTGTCCAGCGGCTGCGCAAGCTGCTATCAGCACCCAGATCAATAAGCTGCACTGCAAATTTCACCGCCGTTTCAACGTCACCTGCAAGGCAAATGTTTTGAAACATGCATTAGATCTGCTTCCAGGCCCTCAAAAAATAGGCACATACTTATGGATAAAACAAAGCCTAGCTTAGATCGCAGTTTGTACCTCAGTCTGAAACAGCGTTTGCCCTGTTAAACCCATTTTAGACTAGTACTTCTGTTTGAGATACCTATACCACAGCCATAACCCCACCACTGTTCTGTGTGTTCCCTTCTGACAGCCACGAGAAGCCAAAACTAAGCACTACAGTTTATTCCAGGAAACCTTTCTGAATTAATCAGGCTGTACATCTATAATGGCATTTCTTTACTCACCGATACCATGAGCCCCTGATTTGCAAGTGTAATGCAAAAGAGTCATATCAGTCAGTCCATCCCTGTCATTCACATTGCAGCCTCTCTTAATGATCTGAGGGACGAGAGGAAAACACATAAGCTGTGCCACATCCCTGACACCAGCATTACTTAGCAAGTTAGTTCAGATACACATCCTTTTTATTCACTAATAAAGAAGCTTCTCACACTACAGTGTAGCTGCAGACATGAGCTATGTGCAGCAATGTAACAAACAGCACTGTCTATATATTGCTAACTGTCATTATTTAATGCTTCTGAAGTTTTGTTATGCTATTACTAATAATATAGATGACATGCTGAAGAGTTAACCATTTTATTGAACAACAGGTAAACTGCAGCATTTAAGAAGTCCCTCCCTCCTGTCCTTTGGTTTCTCAACACTTCTTTCCCCCCTAGAAAACCATTATGGTAGGAAGATTTTTTCCCATGCCTTCCCACCTATCCATCAAAGCCTATTAACCAGAAGAAAAACAGGAACGTAGGCTGGAACACAAACAGTGGGTCCCATGAAAGCAGCCTATGGCAAGTCTCAAAAATACTTTGGATTCTATCTCATTTTGGCCTTGGAAACACTGTCCTTAAGGTCAGGCTTCAGCAAAACTTCATGTATCAGGGTTTTATGATTACTCTTAAGTCAGAAAATTGAAGCACCAAGGTTGAGGGCCTCTGAGAAATAACCATTTGGAGAAGAAACATGCACCATCTACCACCTATCCTAACGTGCTGAAATGTCAACCAATCCTCTCCTTCTTTCCAACTGAAAATGGAAAATACATGCAATACAAGGCACTAACCAGTAACTGTGAAAAGGCAAAACCTGCATCTGCATTTAGGGATAGTCCTGGTTTTGAATGAACTGTTTCGAACTGCAGTTACCAAAGCATACATTTAATGCTGTAAGCATTCAAGGATCTTCTTCATTTATACCTCACCTCATTCCCAATAACATCAATGTTCTGCTGGACCTGTGGAACCCACTGCCTTAAGATAGCAAACAATTCAGAAACTGACGTTTTGGGGTTGAAAAGTATTTCCTGGCACGCTGCATCATTGGGATCAAAGAAGGAAAACTCTGCTTAAAAAAAAAAAAAAAAAGGGATTATGTACAATTAATGGTTCTAACATTCCCTACGAACATGTACAACTTTCAATCTCAGAGGCAAAGAACAAGAGAGATTACTTCACTAATAACGTCACTGGAAAATTAGAAAGCCTGACTAATTCAGATAACGTTCTTCACTGTCTGAAGAAGCAAGACCTTACTGCTGCTCAACAGTCACTAAGTTCTGAATCAGGACCAAATACAATGGCACTGCAAGGTTGACTTTTAAGTTTAGGCAAGGACCAGCAGAGATGCACAATGGTTATGCCAATAACAGCTCAGCCTTGTTTCAAGCTAGGCAATGCCTGCTGATACCGAGCTGCTCCCAAAGCACAGGCAATCCTCAGTTCTCAGTTAAGTGATGAAACACACACACAATCCTTCCAAAACTGTAAAGCATCTTTTCCTGCTCCTTCCATCACAATTCACATAAAACAGCAAAACATACACACACGCATGTATCAAGAAGGTGTCAGTAGCCTCTGTTTCTTTTCTGTCATGAATGTACCCACCCCACCCAAGGGCAGTTGCAGGTAACAGCCAACACAAGCTATCAAAAAAAAAAAATACACCTATTTTTAAGATTTTAAGCTTCATGTTGCTTCAGTCAACCCAAAATTCAGTCACGAGAAATACCTTACTAGTCAAGTACTGTATTCTGCATGACTTACATGAGTTTATCTGCATATATACACAAACTGTACTGTTTTAACTTGTGGAATTTCTTCCAACTCAAAGAATGTGGATAGCAGTAGCTATTAGGCGAAGCAAGGGAAGCAGAACCTACTACCATCAGCAAATGACAGAATAACAGAAAACACTGAATTTTCACCCCTGCTGCAGTTGTCATGGAGTTGCCTTCTAAAAAGGTTTCAAGTTAATGCACAACATCAGCTTTCACCAACCAGAGATACAGGGCTGTCTGAATGGAGACATGGGACAATTAACATACAGCATCAGACACCTGGCACAGGGCTGGGGATCTGACATGGTGTGAGCTACCTCTGGATGAACCAGCATAACCTTTCCTCAAAAAGAGCACACCACAATTCCAGACTGGATTAACAAATAAGAGCACAGATGTAGCTCACTTCTCAAGTACTTCACATTCTTCTAACTGCACTACCCTGATTCAGCAAGAATGAAAAAGCAAGACACCATCACTGACATTTGGCATGACTTTTTATTTGCATCTTGCCTGCATTATGTAACAACAACACTCCTTTCCCTGCACTACAGAAAACATGCTTCTTAACTTATGCCCTATGTACTGACACAGATCTTCTGACTTCTTTCTCAGTCCTCGTATAGACCTCAGTTATCTCATGTTGGAAGCTACAAACAAACCACGACCAGACAACAAGATTAACAATCTTATGTGGTGTTCTTATTCTGCCAAGTTTTCCAGTCACTAACCTGAACCAAATCACACCAGTAATCAACTCTAATAGGCTGCAAGGCTTAAAACAAATGAGAATACATCAACAGCAATCACCAGAAGTGCTTAACAGCCAATTAGCTGCAGTGCTTGCACAAGGAAACATCATCATACAGAAAATCTTTCAAAACAAAAAGTTCTATGGAAAGATAACAGCATCTAGGTACCTGAAAACTTTCCTTTTTAGGGCATATAGACACCATTTCAAAGACATAACAATTGTAGCTACCTGTGAAGATCAACAGCCAAAAGGACATTTTAATCTGCTATATTTCCTGCTTTAAATATTACTATAGTTTGAAAACAATTTGACATATTTTCCAAAAGCCAGTCACCAGAAGGTGCTAGTTTTCTGTTAACAGCCATTCCACAGTCCTCACCACCACAAACATCCTATCCTTCCAACAGAAATATATTCAATAAGAAAAACAGGAAAAGCATGAGTATTCATTTTTCACCTCCTTTTAAAATAACGGAATCCATTTAATAGCAAGTAATTTTTCTTTCTGGAAAGAGACTTCATGGAGTCAATAGTTTTTCTCTGTATTTATCATCCAAATTTACTCTGCTCACCACAAACTCACATTAACGTACGTACCACAGTCTGAAGGCATTGGTGCTGCAGCAACAGAAAAAGTAACAGATGTTTCAGAGTTTGGAAACAGAAATCGACCTCCTTCGGTGAAATAATCCCCTTCAAAGGAAGGTTCTGGGATACCTTCTATGGTCATCTTACAGAAAGCCCCTTTAGCAGGAGGAGAAAAAAGAACAGCGCCCTTAGAAATCCTTTGGATTAGTTCTATTGTATTAAATGTAACATACATAGATAAAATCTTTCCTTTTGCAAACAAATTACTACAAATACCAACTTCTTGCAAACTAATACATTATTAATTCTTAAAAGCAAGTGGAGCGTGGTGTCAAGGACACCCATCTTCTAGATTTGACTTTGCCACCAAACTCACATGTAATTAATGGAGAGCATGAAATTTCACCACGGTTTCCAACTCGGGCAGTACGAAAACTACACCATAATTAGGAACTACAAATAACAAACAAGTTTAGATGCTTTACAACTTTAGGAAAAGGTGAAGCCTCAGAGACCTTTCCTCACACTTGGCACACACCTCTCTCTCACACTGTCAGCAAGAACATGCTCCCAGCTACTGCTTTCCCCTCTTCTAATGTTCATGACTTGAATTGTCTGCAGCTTTATGCGGCAAGATTAATCACTGAGTGATTCACTCCTGGATGCATGATCCTATCACCTCCTTTCCCAGCTTCTCCCCTCCGTTTTAAAATAGCAACACTTACCACCGTGTAGGAGCACCCTCCCAGCTGTTGTTTCCAGCCAAGTTTTTGAGCCTTACAGCAACCTACGACAGAGAAGAAAAATGAAATGGCCATTCAATGCTCTAGAGACGTGTTCTAACCAGGCCAAGCTGCATTCTGCTTCCTGCCTGCCTGCTAAGACAGGAGAAGACAAGAGCTGGCTACCACTCACTCATAAGACATCTACTTGGGCAAATTCAGCAATAAATGAAGAAAAATTTTATTCTTGAATAAAACAGAATCTAAATCTGACCGCTGAAAAACTGAAATTCTGCATGTTGAAACTCCGTGGCAAAGTAAAAGCAGCACTTCTACTAAATGAGCCTACACTTTCATTTTAGAGAATGCTATATACCAGTTCTCTTGGGCTCCAGAATTTGTTTGTACACTTTGACTGAAAGAAAGGATTAATGGAGCTTGAAGGCATGCTTGGCTTCATTACACTTTATCCATGCACAAGAGAATGAGAAGGAAAAAAACAAGCATTTTCTGAGTTACTTTAAAGGTCTATTTTGTTTGGTCTCTCCTACACACAAGAAGTTAAGTGAATGGATTTATTCTAGCATTTTCTCAAATAAGTTTGCAACACTGTTTGGGTCCTCGCACAATCTGCATTCCAACATAGAAAGCATTTTAGCAGTGGATTGAAGCTGCCCATCTTGAAGTTAATAAAACCTCTATCCCTTCTTCTAAACCATGGACAGTTCACCTCCAAGTTTAGTCGACTTGGAGAAGAGATCCAGATGACAGATGATCGTTTTTCTCCAACTATTTCCTCAGTCTTGCACAGCTGTGCAAATAAACACGTGCTGGCACAAAAGAAAGATCAAGGAGGAGGACACTGGGAACGACAGGACTATTTCTTCCAACTACATTATTAAATTGCATTGGCTTCAGCAGCCAATTCAACAGGGTTAAAATTATCTCTAATTATTTCAATTGGTATTTTCATCCAACAATGCAGAGTTTACATCCTGTATTCCTTTACAATTGTCACAGACATTGACTGCAATGACCTCCTTGTACAACGGACTAGGAAGTCTCTTAAAAAACAAGTTGGTAATTTCATCTTGTTTGCAAGGAAGGAGCAGCAAAATATGTTTGCTACCCTTTGATATTTGTTCGGAGGCTGTGGTCAAAACAGAAGAAAGCTGTTTTGTAGAACTTGTGAACCCACGTCAGTCTTCCATGGGAAGCACATTTGATATTTACAGAATGTACAAGTTAATGCACGCATGTAGAGAAGTCATTTGAACTCGTTAATTCAGTTAAAAAAAAAGAAAGGAATTGAAAGATTTTCACATGGCACTCCCAGTGTAACAGTGAAGAAACAAAAGGAACACGATCAAAAGTAGCCACACCTGATGGAGCAGCTCCTAACAGGTGAGGTGTGCAAGGCGTGATTACAAAACCAGCTGGCACTAGAGATCAGCAGAGATATCTGGAAGGTAGTGCAAACAATGCTGTGTATTGCACAGATGAACAGAATCGGTGCTTTTGCAAGTGGCCAGGTCATCTTTCACATCGAAGGGCCAGGGGGAAGAACACAATCCTTCCCCCACAAGTGAAAGAACCTGAGCAAAGCAGGCTGGGCAACACCTGGGCTGCTGGGCAGATGACACTAAGACCCAAGCACCATGGTGAATGTGCCCACCCAACACTACTAAGAACAGCTTCAAGTGCTTACACCAGTGCCAACACCCCCTGGCCTACAGCCTTACACTGTGAGATTTTCATTAGGATCTTGAAATATATTACCATTTTATGGCTCAGAACTGAACCATGAAAGGTCGAGGCAACATGTTCTGCACTCACAACTACCTCCAGAGACTGCAAGTACATGAGTGTCACAAGGCAGTGTGACACACACTCACACACCTGGAAAGGCAAAAGGAAAGCAAAAGTTTGACAAAAATTTCAAGGAAATTGAAAAGGTGGAAAAATGCTGTCTTTGCGATGAATTCTGTTCCGAAGAGAAGCACAGCTCTGAGGTATTAATAACACCCAGGATATACTGACTCAGATGGTTAGTCCTGGTGAAGTGGAACGAAACACTGTCCGGAAAAATGAAGTATAGAAGAGTCAGTAAGGACAGAAGTTCCGAGAGGCAGAAAGAAATGGCTAGAGAAAGTCAATGAAAACAATGCCAGCCTTCCTTTTCGCAGTGAAACGCTGCTAAGCATAGCACAGCACGGCACTCACTATCTGCCAACCATACACTGCTGCGACCCGAGGGCAACCTGGACGCAAAAAAATAAGCAGAAATATCGCCGGAAAAAAAGGAATTAAGAAAACCTGATAGTCCTCACCTAGACATAGGCTGCTGCTGGAAAGGCTGAGTGCAAGCACGGGCTTCCTGACTGCCACATCTCACACAGGATGTGGACAGGGGAAAAAAAACAGTGAGTTGTAGAAGGCGCGATGCACTTTTTTGTGCAGATCGCGTGATTCCCGATCTCACGCCAAAGCAGCATCGCTTCCTTCCCAGCCCCACGGGACACCTGCAAGCTCGCAAGGGCTTCAAGATGCAGCGAGGCCTGGTCAGCGGGTGGGTGCCATTTTGGACGGCCACCGCGGATAACGAGCAGCTCCCACCCGTGCAAGGACATCACCTCTGCCCGGGGCGCGAGGCCCTCCGCCGCGCGCTGCGTGCCCGCGCATGGCTGCTCCCACCCCGGCAGCGGGCACGCGGAGCCGCCCCGCGGCGCACGAACAACGCTCCGCGAGGGGCCGGCTGCAGGCCAAGCCCCGTCCCGCCGCCCCTAAGCCCCGTACCTGCCGTGGGCGCGGCCGGCCCGACCCGCGCNCTGGGCTTCGCGTCGCTCAATTAAACCGCCCGGGCGGTTTTCCACGGCCCTGCGCGGTTGTGGGAGAAAACGCAGAGCCTTAAATACAGGTTAGAAACCGGTTTCACCCGGAAGCAGCTTGCAGTGGAGGTGGGGGATTAATCCGCTGCACCTGCCCTGCTCGCCCATGCAGTGCGCTTGGGGATACAGGCAGGGGAGAATCAGAGGCAGTCAAGCTGCAGCTGGGACAAGCAGAGACCTAGCCCCTGTGCTCCAATGATCTAGACCCAAAGATAGGTAAACTGAGAGATCACGCAATGGAAAATGCATTTCTGTACACGTGGAGCCCAGGCTACATGAAGGGAATAATCTTGGATAATAACTTGGGCAAATGCTGCTATATTTTACACTCCCATCTAGGTCACCGTGAAGTGAATGTACCTGATGTTTATGACCAGTCATCTGTTTTTCCAGTGGTAATTTTATCTTGTGTCCATTTTTCACAGTTAAGTAATGGAGATGACAACCGCAGATTACCTTGAAATGAAGCAGTGTGCAAGTCAAGAGCTGGAAGTGCACTCAGCTCCCAGAGACTTGAAAACTGCAAGTAGAACAGGGAAGGGCAGCTGTGGGAATCAACACGATGCCAGAGGGCTGGGGAAAGCTAACGTAATCGTTCCTCCACTTCTTAGGTATGTTCCATACCTTGGAAGACAGCAGAGAAAATTGTACCCTGGGTAAATGCAGGCCTGCTATGCTCACCAGAAGGAGTTTGAAGTGTAACCAAAGGCATAGATATAAGTGAGATGAAACAACAGCTCGAGAGCAGCTTGCACCTTTTGTGTGATGCTCGATGATAGAGTCATAGAATCCTTAGAGTTGGAAGGGAGCTCTGAAGGCCATGCAGTCCAACTCCCTTGCAGTGTGCAGGGAGACCACAGCTAGGTCAGGTTGCCCAGGGGCTTATCCAGCCTCCCCCTGAAAGTCTCCAGGGATGGGGCATCCACCACATCACCAGGCAACTGCAGGGCAGATACCAAGTAATGGACAATAGTTTGGATAGGGAAATTATTAGCAATTCTGGAAAAGATTTGAATTCAAGAGATCAACAACATGGGTGAAGTGCAAGCACAGAGGAAACAGAGCTCAGAGTGAAGCAGAATGGAATGTATTGGGGTGGGGGAGGTTATCAGTGACATCCAGGGGTGTTCTTTTTGGAACTAATTTTGGTTTGTATTTCTCTTTAATGATTTTGGCAGGGAAAAAAAAAGCTACCATGACAAAAGAAAAGAATTGCTGTTAAGAAGGGGATATATTTATAATATAAGATCGTATGGAAGCAACTGAGGAAGAGAAAGATGTGACTGTAGTCAACAGTTATACAAAAAACATTGATCAGTAGCAATGTAAATGCCTACCTTAGCATGCATAACTTCCAGTTGTGGCAGGAAAATATTCATGATAGCAAGTCCTGCCATCCCCTATGGGAAGTCCTATGCGGTTCTGACCACCCTTCCCCAAAGATGGAGCTCATCTCACATGTTCAGAGGTGATTTCCTAGCACAGCCAAGGAAAAGAATAATCTATTTTAGGGGCTCACAAGAGCTCTGCTAGCTTAATGCAGCAAAATGAAAACTAAGACAGACAATTATGATTGCTGTCTGCTATACACTGTGGAAAATGGTGTATGAATTCAAAATTGACATTGAATATGAGGATAAAACTGGGTACAAATACTTTTGTGTTAGAAAATGAAAGCAGGCAGCACATAACCAATCATCTCAGGTTCATCAGTACCTCCTTCTGGTTGTAGCAACGAAGGCAAAATCCCAACATTTTAACTTGGAATAAATCCTTACGTCTTAGTGCTGCAGCCACAAATGAGACCAGCTACCATTCCTTGACGAAGTGCATGCACATCCTGAGTTCCATTTACCAGCCCCACAGTGGAAATTAAAAATAAATAAATAAAGTCCAGTCCTATAACTTTTTACAATGTCTTTTTACAATGTCAGGATATGAGTCTTAATGAAATTCTGTTCAACCTATCCTGTCTGACTCATTCTGTGATGCCATGGGCAGCGTAGTTGCTGAGCACCTGGAGAACTGTAACATCTCAAACAATGAACTACAGTCCCTCTGACCACATCAGGAAGAAGATGAGGAACAAAGCTTGTGAGCAACAAAGCAACAATTGTTTCGGGGTTTTTTTTTCAGCATAAAATACTATTTTGCATTTATTTCCCTTCTTGAGCAGAAATAGGGCATTACTAACCACTTCTTTCATCTTCACAAATGTTCATATCAAAGGATCATTTAAATAGCTTTGGAAGACTGCAGCTTCAAGCAGAGCTACTCTAGAGCAAGGATTAGGATAACAGTGAGAACAGGAGCATGCTTACATACCACTTTCTATGCAGCTTTGGAGCAACAAGCATGTTTTTAAGATTCTGGATGTTCCAGGAGCTGCCCTCAGTTAGGTGTGTAACAGGGAAGCTGTGTATACACATGTGGCTCATGCTATGAGGCACCCTACAGGAAGAAACCAAGAGGACTGCTGTGTTTATCTTGATGTTCAGAGAACAGCCACGATGTTCCTTAGATAAGGAAACCTACTGTGTGGATCGGCACAAGGCTTAACAGCTGCACTGTTTTCTACAGTGCCATGGATTATTTTTTCAGGAATACAAGTCATCTGGACCTAACCTCTAGATCCATTTCCAAATCAACACAACCACCTCCGAGCAGAAGTGACAGAACCAGCTGCCTGCCTATTAAATGCTGTCACCTGATAGAAACTTGCTTTCATGAAGTTGCTCCACAACCACAAACCTTCATGCACTTGTGAGAACTGATGCAACTACTGCTGAGACTAGGCCTGTCTCCTTTTAATTATGTAAACTTGCATAATTTTGGAAATCTGTATTTGAAATATTACTCTATTTCCCACAGTTCTTAGTCCTAATTTCTACATATTGGCACTGTCTTAACCATTGAAAACAGCAGTGAACGTATGCCAGTCAACTGTCTTTTAAATGTTGTGGGATTCTTAGCAATGAGCAATTATGATCAAGTGACCAGAATATTACTTTCAAAAGCTGTGAACACATGCAAATATATCTCCCAAAACCACTGCTGACTTTGAGCTGTGTTAGGCCCCATATCTTTGCCTTTATACCCATGGGGCATCTGAGCAGTTAGCAGACCCTGCAGAGGCTGAACTCCAGAAGTGATTCTCTAATTTTCTACTATTATTTCTTCCAAATTCCACATTTGTTCAGTGATATCTAGACCAAGAGTATGAACAGCTCTCTGGTTACATTCAGTTTGCTGGTATTGACAACAACAATAAGAATACCCTTAGAAGTTGTTATTATCACTGAAGCTCTCCGTAATCTCTCAGTGAACAAAAATCTTCCTCGGAAACCATCCACAAATGCAAACCTTCACTTTTTAAGACCTGAAATGAGCTTTCACGCACATTCCCCTTTTAAATCCTGCAGCCTTTCAGTAGCAGTCCCCCATTATCCTTTTTTCTTCCTCCCATAATTTTTAGGCTTCCATTATTTGTTTCACACTGAAATTTCATAGTTTCCATCACGATATACTCCTGACATCCAGCCCTGAAATCCATCCTACAGCTACTACTCGAGTAACATCTCTGAAGGCTGAGTACCATACATCTCCATCCAGACTCAAGCCTCCTTCTTGCCTTTCACAGGGCATTTACAATGCTTATAGGCCCACTTACAGGCTAATACGGTTTTTATCATCCACTGCACCAGCAATCTCTGGCAGGGTTTAAGAATATTTAAGTTCTTCCTTATAAGAGTGCCATGAGACCAAGCAGTAGCGAAATTATTGCTAATTTTAACAGGAGCAAGAAAGGGTACGAAAGAAGGAGCAAAGGCATTTTAAATTAAATCCACATTCAAGGGAAAGTCTCTGTTAATCCTTAACTATCTTACCATGCTTCTTCCCTAGACTGTTCCTCAAACTTAGTCCTGTGTTCATGTGGGGCACTTATAAAATGGCTCAAATCAGCAAGTTTCACAGATAACAACATAGGCTCAGACAGGGCCAACTGTTTCATTTTTTGTTCTGTATCATTGTAAGCCAAAGTATTACTATATTAACTTTACCAGGAATTACATCCATATCTCACATTCATAAGCAACAGGTGAGAAATTCATCTCATTACCTCACAGTCAGAAATACTTGCTTGTCATTCTCCTCATTGGCGTTCTCTCTACAGCTGTTCCCACTTGACTTACCTATTTGCCACCTCTTTTGTTACATGGCCATGAGGCAAAGCATCCTTTTTTGCATTTCCCATGAGCTAAAGTTGTTTTTTTTTTCCTGCTTTAAGCACCTCAGACTTTCAACATGGTATATATTTACTTAGTAACAGGAATATGAATGACAAATGCAGTTTCATATGCGGTTGGAAACAGGCGTAAAGTTTTTCTCTCACACAAGCTAGTAAGTTTGACAGAACATTAGGTAGTTATATTACATAGACACGAAAGCTACAATTAAAGTTAGGACAAAACACACACCTTGTTCAGACATGTTTTCTATGACTCAGAATTTCTATTTAAAAATAAATAAGTAAAAGACGTTAAATATTAGTTAATATTAATTGTGGAGTCATAAATACATAATCATCATAAATCAGACACTGTGTGTAAGTCACATTGTGGTGGGACACTGACACGTTTGGAGAATTACCTACGTGACTTGGAAGAAGCAAAGCCAAGAAATAATTACCTGATCATTTCCAGAAAAGCACTGAAGGAAATGGCTGTGCCATCACATATATTAAGTACAATTGATGCATCCCAGAAACACTACTTAAGAGAAAGCAATAGAGTTTTAAAAATTTTCTTAAGAGTCACTGGCATGCCTTCTCCCTTGTAAAACAGGTTAAGTTTGCTGCTCTTGTTGAACAGGAGAAATGTGAATAACAAGGCTACACAAAATAATTATTTTCCAGGAGAACAATCTGCTATAGCACCAAGCAATGAGTCATGTAAGCAGCTCAGTCAAGTCTGAAAATGTTTTAGAGGCTTGGCAGTATAGACAGATTTTGAGGAAGCAGATGAGATACCTGCAATCACACAGAAATTGCTAGAGAGAAGCAGTAGGCTTCTCCCCAGAGTTAGGTTTAGCCACTCTTGTCTGGAATCTTTTCTGACACTGAGAAATTGATAACTTTTCTACCAAAGCTACTCTTGTAAATTAAAAGATTAATCCATCCAACATGAATAATGAAGAGGGAAACAGGGACCCAGCGCTATTATCGTCCTCACCTATCATAAGTAAATACTTGGACAGTATAGAATCATAGAATGGTTTGAGTTGGAAGGGTCCTATAACAGTCATCTGGTGTTAATCCCCTACCATGAATAGGGACACCTACAGTTAGATCATGATGCTTGGAGCCCTGTCCAGCCTGACCTTGGATGGCCCCAAGTATGGGGCATCCACCACACCTCTGGGCAACCTCTGCCAGCACCTCACCACCCTTAGTCTAAAAATCTTCTTCTTTATATCCAGTCTAAATCTCCCCTCTTATAGCTTGAAACCATTTCCCCTTGTCCTATCACAACAGGTCCTGCTAAAGAGTGTGTCCCCTTCTTTCTTCTAGCCCCCCTTTAGATACTGAGACCCCACTCTCAGTTCTCCCTGGGACCTTCTCCAGGTTGCACAGCCCCAGCTCTCTCAGCCTGTCCTTATAGGGAATGCATTCTATCACTTGGATCACTTTTGTGGCCCTCCTCTGGACACACTCCAACAGGTCCAAATCCCTCCTCTACTGAGGTCTCTTCATTTAGACACTGTACTCTAGATGAGGTCTTTTCTGCGTCATCACAGTATTCCACTTTCTGCTTTGGCTTAACTTCATTTTCAGAGTGAGGTTATGCTGGGGGTTGTTTTCCCAAGAAAAAGATGTGGCAAGCAATAACCAAAATAACAAAAGGAACAATTCTGTTTTTGCTTTTTAAGTGCTTTGGATAACTTTTTGTTTTTAGAAATGGGTCTATAAATTTATTTATTTTTAACATTTTTTCCTTAGAGTTTTAACTTTTGAAGTCTTGCCATTAAAAGAACCAGTCCCTGGCAGATGAGAAAGAAGTAAAGGCAAGCACGTCACTTTTGTGCCTGCAAAGAACATGTAAGTATTTTATCCCAAGAAACTCAGAGGAAGCAAAACACGTGTTTTGTTGTTTTGTTTTCTAATTTTCAGTTTTAGAGGTCTATTATCTTAAAGAAAAGTGTACAATTTTTTTGTGGTCCTAACCCATAAATTTGAAAGTCTACAATTGATAGTTCTGCCTGAGATTAATCTTTTTTTCCCAAATTAAAATGCTGAAAATTATTGAAGCCCCTTGAGGAAGAAGCATAAGAAGCATCTCTAACCCATGTGATTCATTCCCCTTCTTGTGTTCTCCAGCTGCTATATACTCTCTCAAGGTCATCTTCTTCTTGGTTCAGCAGTATCTAATGATACTTGTGCTCACATTCATGTACTTTCCACTCAAAAAGGCTTCAAAATACAGTTTCTTTTGTTGGATCACTACATTCAATTACGCATTACAGTTTTGCAGCAAGGAAGAGAAGGAGGGACAGGTACCAAGTCTTCTTGCAGCCCAATATAGTGCAGAAAAAAAGTCTTCCTTTATAAATACAACATGGACGCTGACTGGTTGGTGCCTGCTTACCCTAATGAGCTTAAAGTCTTACTTGTAGTGGACATCTGTCAAGACAGAAGTGAGGCACGCAAGTCCTCTTAATCCATTAGCTCTAAATCCAGCAGAGCTTTCACACTCCTTTTTCTGAATCAAAAAAGAAAACCTGCGTGGAAACATACGGTGGGACAGTGCACGACTTCAAGACCAGATCCTGGGCAGCGAGCACATGAGATTTCAAGGCAAACTACATCAAAAACTGTCAACAAAACTAAGATTCTGATGGAAAACTTGTGAGAAAAAGGCCAGTCTGCAGTTCAGGATGAGACAGTGAGTTTGATTCTTTGTTGTATTTTCTATAGTTCGTCTAGATTTTAAATCAAAAATACAGCCAAAGACAAAGAAAGGATGGGCTGCACACCATCTCACAGCGAAATCGTTAATACTTTTGCAAGAAATGGCCTTAAGGCTTTGAATAAGCCTAAAGGTGTTTTGCGTATTGATCCAACGGATAAAGGAATCCCACTGCTAGTTAAAGGTTCGTCTTGCTACAGTATTGATGAACTTCACCATTATGGGGTCCAGAAGAATGACTGCCTGATAGAAACCAAGGAGAAAATGTCTGAGCGGGATAAGAGTGATGATTTGCAGTTTTCTTCCAACTCTCATCAAGACCTCCACATTTCCAGGGAAGATACAGTAATAGAGAGGATGGTCACAGAGGCTGAAGTTATGTCCAAATTGATTGAATCTCAAAAACACAACACTGAGGCCATACAGTTCAGAAAGCAAAGCTCCTGTGAATCAGAAGCATCAGCGTTCATTTGGGATAATAAGAACGAAAGCAGTGCAAAACAAATCCTAAAGAAAGGGAAGAAGCAAAAGAGTCATAAGACAGCAAAGCAAGGTCGACCTAGCAAAACTAAAGAAAAGTCCATTTTGCCCCCACATGAGACAGAGAACAAGGTAGATTTCCCAGATCTGCTCGTTAAGGCTCATCAGAGTGCATACGCTTACTTAAATCCCAACCTTTCCAAGTATGAAGCAATACTTCATATGGCTGACCAGGCTGCCCAAACTCAGCTCTTCCTACAACAGATGGTAAGCTTCCTCGTGCTTCGCTTTGATGAAATCAACCAGCTCTTGGAAGAAATTGCTAATGATGGGGAAAATCTCCTCAAAGATGTGGGAGGGAATCTGGCATGGCCATCAGAAAAAGATGATTTGAAGGAACACCCTGATCTTCTGCAACAGCTACTGCAATACACAATCAATAAAATGCAGTTACTGAGTGGAACCCTAGCCTCTCTCACCTCCGAAGCCCTGCAGGAAACATGCAACTACCTGCAGACCGCTGCAAGCAACTTGGAAGGAAAACTGAAAGCAAAGCAAATGTTTGATGAGCGCCTGCTTCAGACAGTAAGGCTGCTTGAAGCCTCAACCATGAGGAACCCTCAGTTCCATGGTGATGACAGGACTCTCTGTTCTGAGGACAGTGGCATTGTTGTGGACAGTGAATCCCTCAAAGACTTCAGTCCTTTCAACCAGCTTGGAGCGCAAGCAAGCTTTGATTCCTCTGCACATGGCCTTCTGTCCCAAAAGCACACCAGAATGATGATGGAGCATATCCATAATGGGACAAGGCCACCAGGCACAGCCACATCTCACAACTACACATCCGAAAGGCATTTTAAAGATGTGTTTCATTCATCTGTACAGAGTAGGGAAGGCACTTCTTGTCAGGGAGGAGTACCAGAAAGTATTTCCACTGTGGCACAATATGCAAGCTTGAACAAAAGCCACTCCTGTAACTCCTTCCAATCTGACTCCACTCAAGAACATGAACATTGCAAAGTCAGTGAATCAATAGATTTTCCTTCAGATGATGATGATGATGAAGGGAGCACCCTAGGGGAGGATGAGGACAACACAAGTTTATCAGAACTGGGGAAGGATGCCCTGCCTAAGAGGCCCCAGTCTTCACCTGCAGTCACTGATAACACACAGAAGCAGTCCATGAAAAGGACAGAGAATGCAGAAGCAGAGGAAATGATTCTGAAGATGAAAGATGCCATCAGTGAAAAAATCAAGTTTGTTCCAGCTAAGACTAGGCATAAAGAATGGATGGAAGACGAGAGCGGAACAGCCACCTTAACAGCAAGGCCCAGTACAGCAACAGGCAGACAGAAAATCTTTGGCAAACAACGACGATCCCGGTCGGAGGAGTCCCTCAGAAGCCAGGCAGAGGACCCAACCCTCCTAGAGCTTCAGAGAACTCAAAAGGAGCTCAGCAAAAGGCTAGAAACATTTTATGGAAAGACAGAGACCGATAACAACAAAGAGCCTTGGAAACTGAGATCAACACATTGCTTGCAGGATGAGCAAGTTACTTCTAGGTCCTCTAGCAAACTGAAGGCATGCCTCTCAAAAAATTTCAGCATCCTGCCAAACCAGGATAAAGTCCCTTTGTACATGGTTGATCAAAATCCTGCCCATCAGCTCGATGAAAAAAGAGACAAGAAGCCTTTGAAAGCTACTGTGCCCACTCAGGAGACGTCATCAGGGAACAAAGAAAACAAGCCTTCTGGAGCACAAATGCTCAGTGGCAGCAATTGTACCCCCCGACAGTCTGTCAAAAAGCTCATTGAAACATTCAGTCCCACTGATGAGCTTGGAAAAGCCACACCTTTAAGATCTTTAGGACCAGTAAAATGCATCAGAAAGTTTGGACTTCCAGTCATCCCACCCACTCTCCCCTTTCAGAGAGGTCTCACGTCTTTAAATGTTAAGCATCGCGTTTCGCCAGTAGAAGACACAAACCTTTCAAACAGCAGTGGAGTTTGTTCTAACTTTCCAAATGCCTTTCCTCCTGTACCAGCTGCAGAATTCAGCAAAGAAGCAAAGGAAGAGACAGATGAAGACATCGAGAACTTGCCACCACCACCTCCTGAAATGCTAATGGACAGTACTTTTGACTCCTCTAAGGTGGAAGAAACTGGAAGAATAGAAGGTAGCTCAGCAGAAGATGCCAGAAAATCTGCCAAAACAGAATTCCAAGCCACTAAGAGAGCACAAGTCTCCCCAAAAATGAGGGCCTCCCTTCAGTCCATTGACTTATTACCAAGTAAAAATATCAATGGTCCCAGTGTGGCTGCTAACAAAGTTCTAAGGAACAGCGAACCGAGGGATAATAAACTGCAGATATATTCTCTGGAGCTGAACCCTACCAACGTGCACATCCCTAGCCAGGAAGAGATATTAGCGACCCAGAGAAAAGAGGCTGCAGATTTGTACAAGCAAACACATAAAATTATTCCTCTTCAAAATCCCAGCGGGGTTTCAAAACCACACGGCGACAGCTCAGAGGGCACTGGGGCCAATTCACCCACAACTCTGGTGCTGTACCAGAAGCACGGCTCTCCTGACTCCCTCAGGAGAAACGAGAAAGGCTCAGCATTCTCTCGGAGGGTGTCCCCAGCAAGAACCCCCCCATCTTCTCCGCCAACCGAGAAGCGGCTTTTCAGCCCTCCAACACACCACAGACACTCCCTGCAAGCTCTTAGCTACCCACAGCCCAGCTCACCCACCATGCAGAGGAAACCGAGCCCCCCTGCCAGCCCCAGAGCACCCAGCCCTCCCTCACAGAAGAAGCTCCCCTCTCCACCAGCCCAGCGCAAACTGCTCAGCCCTCCTGCAGAGCATAAGCAGAGTACATCAAGCCCACACCGCCCGCCAGGCTCCCCATCACACCACCGGGACACGGGCCCCGCTCCATTTCCCATTGCCCCATCCCCACCAACCTCCCCATCTCGTTCCTACAGAGGATCAAGAGCAGGTCTGGATGCTGGGGACGAGCTCCAGCCTTCCTCCTCCAAGAAGGGCAGCAACGTACATTCAATATTTTGCCCAGCCACCTCTTCCTTATTTGAAGCAAGACCTCCACCAGCACCCAGCAAGCCCTCAGAGGAGGTCACCGGTCAGCCTGAAGCTTCTAAACCTTCCCAAAAGAGCAGCCTGCTGTTCCAGCAGCTGGGAGCCCGAACCAGGAAGCTGTCCCTAAGTGCCAGCAATCCTCAGCCATTTGTGAGGAGAAGTTTCTCCGACCGCCGGCCAGGGGTCCGGTTCTTCCTTCCAGCTCCTGTGACAGCTGCCAGTGAACCCACTCTTAACCAAGCAAGGTAAGAAACTTTCTACTTTACATCAGGAAAGCAGAAATGTTGCATTATGTTGGCTCTATAAACTCCTGGTGGGAATTTATGGTCATTAAGAGATTCCTCAGAAAAGTACCCTGTTCCTATATGTGACAGATGGCTGGGGAAAGATAACATCGTCTTGCCCCAGATTTCCACAGATGCTTGTCAGAGTAAAGGGAACGGCTAACTTTGCACAGCTTGCTTAAGCCTCACACAGTATCCAGGGAAAGTTCAGTGTTTGTTTCATGGGACTGAATTTCTGGAGACTAAGAACATCCATGTTCAGTTCTTAAAAGCTATGGAATAGCCCCCAGGTTACAAACATCTTTAAATAACTGTGAGGAAACAGGCTGGCATATCTTAACTAGCATCAGCTTCTAAGCCAATAAACTGTTCAACAGAAATCTGTTAAAATATTTCAAATCAACTGGCAAGAATAACGTGTAGATGAGGGGTGAAGATCTGTATGGCTATAATTATAGCTGAAACTTGGAGCTTGTTGTGTAGGCTTTCAGATCCAGGCAGTAATACCAAGTCTAGTGGTTCCAAAGACCAAACCCAGCTTTCAAAGTGGAGAAACCTCTCATGTCTGCCAGAGTTTCATTGTTATCAAAGCACTCGATAAAAGAAATTCCAGGTTTGCAACCACTGGTGGACGTTTTTTAAATAGCTGGGCTTGGCCTTAAATTTTCTCTATCACTCAAGAAGAAAACAAAAAAGCCATAAAACTCATATGAGTATTTGGGAGTAGATAAAGATCAAAGTAGCTGTCTGGAAGTACAAAGTATTGTTATTCTAGTTTCTTAGCATCTTAGGATGTCTTGGTCCATCAAGCTTTAAGCTACACAATTGGATTAAGACCCTTCCCAGGCAGGCTTTCCTCACATGAGTATTTTCACTCTCACTGCAGAAGAGCTGAAATCACACAAATTGTCCCCGGCAGCAGAGCTTGTGAGACCAAGCCCAACAGGAAATAAACCTGCACTCGTGAATGCACAAACATACACTGCACTGTGAGTGCAGAGACAATTAATGATACTGAAGTCAAGTGTCCAGGCATTCCCTTCCCAAAGACAGAACAAGAACCATACTGATGGTAGAGGAACAGGCAAAAAATGAGCAAAAGCTGCTAGGAAACAGTTTTGCATTCTGGGTTCTAATTTGGTGTTATATTCTGACATTTGAAGATCATCTGAAAGTTGTCCACATTGCTGTTGGGATTTCTGCTGTTATGTGTGGTGTGAAGCCAGCTTTGTCTACTCCACTGCCCACTAGAATTAATTAATGTTTTTCCAAAGAGGCTTTGTGTCAAACGTTGTAAGACAAAAGCCCTGGGAGTTTTATGGCTCAATTTTAAAAACAGTCTGCTATAAATTATTAGCTAATTTATGCTTCAGTGGTGCATGTTCTCTCTCTATTGTAGTCTGTCACAGCACAGAGAGTAATATAAAGAAAAAACACTGTAAATAAAATCATCCCTTTCACAAAAAATACGATATCTAGTGTTATGATATACACCATTCCTAACCATTTTAGAAGAAAGAAATATATCCTGATCCAAATTCAGCTTATCACTTACACAAACAGAGATCAAACGTTATCCTATTGAGTTAGCTCGAATTTATATCACGGTAAACAAAAGGGAAACTTAGCTTATTCATTACTACACACTGACTCAAGATTCAATATTCTGCTGTTTGCTTTCTCAGACGTAAAATAAGCTGCCTAGAATTGACTTCTACAGACCTTGCTTTGACATAATACAAATATCACAGTACATGTGCTGATGGGCAGAGGAGGGCTATTTTAGGAAGCAGCACGTGGCAGAAGCTCTCACATCACTGCTGCCCATCTTGCTGAGCACTGAGCAGTTGCCACAGTTGTGAGCACCTCACACCACACACTGATGCCAATCCTTGCTGTTACAGCAGATGCTGTAACAGAGAAACCACCACGCTGATCCATCTTTCTCCTTCAGGTTTATTAGCCGTGCCAGGCTTCCTCTATTTTGCAATTCATTCAGTTGGCAGAGGAAAATTTCACAACACCAGATGCTATACTCCTAAAACTTCATTCTGGCAGTGTTTGTATCTGGTCTCAAATTGCCTGTCAGTGTTCTTTCCTTCCTTCCCTTCCTTGCTATCTCTCTCCTCTCCAAGCTCAACAGTGCCTCTGTGCATGCTATGAGCAGCCTCAAGCTTTAGTCACAGGAGGGAGGGGAGACAGGCAAACCTGCAGAGCCTTAACACTTGTATAGTAAAGCCATTTGAAAATCAGCAGTGCAGCCAGTTTCCCCCGTGCTTGTGCAAACTCTGGGATATATCACTCCTTTTTCCATGCCCAAGTAAAACATTCAATTTCTGGGAAAATACTAAATATAATCTGTCAGGAACTTGTACGAACAGCACATTTCAGTGAGTCATCAGGCAGCAGAGTCCCCTTTCTTGCCTACCCTATTTTAACAGCAACAACAGTCCTCCATTCAGCTTTGCTAAGTAGCATTGCCATGCATTAAATATCACTGCTACACACAGATTTGCATCTGCTGTTTGCTCACTGCTTCTCTAAAAAGCAAAAAGTGCTTCTTTCCCAAGTATGTCTGCCGTCCATCCTATGCTGTAAGAAATATCAGGACTTAAAACATCGTTAGCCTTAAAAGCTACAGCTTTTGTACTTTGTATTAGGGTATCTGAGCAAGACTTCCAGTTTCAGATATGAGTTCAATAACTACTAGTTGAACAAGGCAAGTAGAGGATGCAGTTCCTGTCAGACAGACTACAGGTGGATTAAACTGAGCTAACTTAGCTGGTTTCTAAGCTTGGTCATTTGTCAGAGGTCAACAGTTATTGGTATATTATCATAACTTAACATTTACAATTGTTCTATTTATAGAAATCCTTTTAATCTGTATTACACAAAACTCGTATGCAGTTAAAATGATATTTCATTGAGACTGTTGATCTTCCAAGTGGTAGACCAGAGATGGAAGAAAAACTATTGCCATTAAGGTATTGTTCAAGAAGGTCTTGGCAAGGGACTTTGTTCATGGAATCAGGCTCAAAGCAGGTAGCCAAAGTGCAACTTCTGCACTTGGGGGGTTATCTGAACCTGGATTAGAGTTTCATGACTGGAAACATATCACAAATCTCTTTTATCCAGCCTTTCAAATCTCGAAAGTCCTAGCAGATAGAATATGAAGGCAAATCTTGTCTATAGTCAAAAGTAAATTCAGTTTGTCAGTTTATGTGCTTAAAACACAGTAATGATTTTTGATAACTGTGGTATTTCCCTATGTTTAGCTTAAACTCTTAATTAGTTAAAGCAGAATGAGACACATCTCAGTACGAAGGCCCAAAGAGTGAGAGATCCCTGACCTTTGCTGTAGTCACTCTTGATTCACAAAGTCTCTGTGCCTCTAGAGATTGCTTGCCTGACCTCAGGAGCATCACTTGCACTCTGTGTCTCATTTCTCCTGTTTGTAATAGGGCAGATTAATGCCATCAGAGCACATATCTCATTGCCATCCTGGTATCCTCAGCAATCCCTGTAACCATGCAGATGTATAACAGTGTCCAGCACAGTCTGGGTTTGGAATAAGACTTCTCACTCAAATTTTTCTCCATCTGCAAGCGAATCTAGATCCATACTGGTTCCCTGTTAAACATTTTAAATATTTGCTTCCCAAGGAAGTTTTGGAAGGGGAGAGAGAGAGTACAGTGTGTTTGGCAACACAGAAGGGGGAATGCAAAGAAAAAAGTCTGGAGGGCATATATAGAAAGCACGTACGCAGAAGGAGATAAGGAGTGACCTAGTACTGTGCAGCACTTGTGCCTCAGGGGTTAATGTGGTGTAATCAGCCTCTTAACTTGAGCATCTTTCCTTCTGCAGCATGGACGAGAGCCCTAGAAAAGCAGGAGACCCTTGGAGCAACCCTTGTGCCCCTGAAATCAAAGAGTCCAACAGATCCGCCTCCCAACCGGAGCTCTACATCGTGGGCCAGGGGCTGCAGAGGGACTGACCGCAGAGGAAGGCAGAGGCACGAGCAAGGCCTGAGGTCTGCAGGAGGGAACAGCCTTCCCCAAGCCTCCAAAACACCGCTCCATTATTTTTAATCACAAGGAAACAAGAGCAGAGGAGCTGAGGGGAGACCCTCATGGGTGCTGCAGCTCCTCATACGAGCGGAGGGCAGCGCTGAGCTCTGCTCTGTGTGACAGCGACACAGCCCAGAGCAGTCATGAATCCATTGAATTCTATGGTAAAATATAAATGGCTTCAGCAAAGTCACAACTTTACACTAGGTTATTTATGAATAGAGGAAAAAAAGGCCAAATACAAGTTAAAAAGATAAGCCTTTTTTTTCCCCCCCAAGGGATATTAGGAATATTATTTCCTCAAAAAGACTTTGATCTTTCAAAGCATCTTTGATTATCTTGTAATCTCATCATCTCTAGTTCTCAGGATACAAGGCTTAATCCTGATTAGAGTAGTTTTGTAACAGCCCAGTCAAACATCCTGAGGCACTTAAGGACATGTTAACAGAAAAAAAAAAAAGAGAGAGAGAATCCTTTTCCCTCAGAAAGAGGTTTACATTCCAGTTTACGCAGTTTGAAGGGATTTACTGTGACTTCTAGACAGATCCCTGCTAATGAAAACACAGGGTACTGACAATTGGTTAATCACAGGCTGTTATAGCACCCACTAAAATAGCTTCAGAATTTACTGGATTTTGCTCAAAGAACTAGTTTGTCATCAGAATTAAGATGCAACTTTTTAATTTGCATAATTTGACTTGATCTATATGCTACTTCAACACAGAAAAAGACACATTTCTAGTCCTGCTTTGGTGGGAATAGCTTTGGTTTTTCCTACAGTTTTCATGATGATAAACAGTTCATCTACGTACAGAATTTTGAACCCTTTTTGGCCACCTTCACGATGGGGGAACTAAGGCTTGCCTTAAGCTGCACATGGGACCCCTTCAGTTACTGAACTCCTCTGAGTTTTATTATAGTGCCTTCATCACAACCATCCACCTTCAGTAAACTCAGTGCCATTTTATGCCACACACACAAGAAAACCTTAATTGTAGTATTTAAGATGAAGTACTGAACACAAAGTAACTCATAGCACATAGATGCTTTAGGTCGTCAGGAGTTTGTGAGCTTGAGGTGGCAAAGCAGTCATACCCAGAGTGTACAGATAAGAAATGTCAACAGCATTCCCTATTAAATGGGGAAATCAACAAGGAGATTCTGCAAGGGTCCTCAACAAAGCAAATTCTGCATGTCAGTTTTCCTCCTCATCACAAGTTTTGTCCTCTCCTATCACATTAAAATTACACATACATTTTGTATACATTTTGGATTTGTCTATTTTGCTGGCATTAGTTGTCAGAACAGAAATAAATCAGAAACACCACAGCAGAAATCTGTCACTTTGCATACCCAAAATGTAGCTTTGAAGATGAAAGAAAATGCAAGAGCAGGAGGACAACTTCAGCTCTGTTACTACAATCATTTCATCCCTTCATGGCTTAATGGTGAAATTTCTCAGCATCCACTACGGTAATAACTGAAAGTATGTATTTATTATGCTCCCTAAGCAGCAAATTCTTCTGTGGTGTATGAGCTACAGCAGCATATAGAGAAACCCTAGAGCACTCAAGCTGAAAACCTGCTCTCACGTATACTGGCTGGACATGAAGTCAGGCAAGCCACCTTCCCCTGATTAAAAAAAGACTCTCCTGTAGACATCACATAAGCCATCATCCCAGTACAGCATCTGTTCCAGTTTTGACTTAAGGGCATGCCATCATGATGCTCATCACAACCACAGTCCCACCCAAACACGGCAACTGGATTCCAACACTGCCCTAAGGATGCTGCAGCAAAATGAGCACTATATTCAAGAAACAGAGCTTCTCCAGTGGCAGTCTGCAAGTCCTTATTGTGAGCTCATGCCTATGTATAGCTAAGAGATTCTCTTCAGTACAAGACCCTTGCAAATAAGGTGTTTACCTTCAGCTTGTATTGCAAGCATGAGGTTGAGAATAACTGTGGGACACAGAACACAACAGCATGGCTGACCACTTCTTAAAGTAATGTTATTGTTTGTTTGCTGTTACATTAGAGGTTTTTTTTTGGATATCATTTCCATTTTTCCTAAATTCAACATTCCTGAAATACAGTTGTTTTTAAGACCATGATCAATTTCAAGACGTATTTTTTACTGATGTAAATAAATCAGAGTTTTATACACGAGTTATGAGTTTGATCTCCCTTACGTTCTGTCTGAAGCTAGCACAAATCTCAATCCAATATTATGCTATTGATTCCTTACTTGGTACACTAATGCATCTCTGCTATAAAAAGTTCTTTTGCTTTATTCCTCCCCTCCCCAGCACAAGTTTGTCTTGTTTTGTGTTTCTCTGGGATGTCAGATAAAATAGGTTGCATTTTCATTATGCAAATACGTATTTTAAGGCTACAAAATCCAGCCTGGACACCGACAGGTCAGAACAGAGATCAGCTGTGCTTCCACTTCCACTTGTCCTGATTTAAGCTTCAACTACCTGGCAACTATGTACTCCATTCAGAGCTTCTACAGGCAACCACAGCTAACCCAAGTAGTGTTAGTGGTTGTGTCCTAAGGGTTAAAGCCAAAGCACACCTGTTGCAGTGCAGCCTCATGCAGAGGGGCTGAGCACGCAGCAAAACAGTATCAGTTTTCCAGACAGGGCTTCATAGCTGCAAAACCAGCAGCTAACAGCTCTGTGCTACGCCTCATCTGCAGACCTTTAACAAGCTGACAGCTGCCTTTGCTTCCAGTGACACTGCTCAAAGCTGAAGCCTTTAATGGACTCATCATTTCATACTCCCAGCATCTGTGGTTGACCCAAAAGCACTGCAGACCTCCAGTTACTTTGTTACTTTGAAATGCCCCAGATATTAGCAATGCGACTCAGGATACTATGTAGGTTATCAATAAAGAACGGCATCTTGCAGAATTTTCACTGCCACCCTTATTAATATCCAAAGCATCTCATAATTATTTGTGAATTTTTATTAAGATGAATATTCTCAGAAGTCAAGCCTTTTGTTTCAGGGAGAGGAGAAAGCACAGCACAGAGATAAAGTAACCTGTTCTTACTGTCACAGCTCATCAGTGCGGAACTGCCAACACCTACTGAAGAGAGATTCTTCTGGAGTAACAAGTCATGAAACCTCCCACATCAGATGAGCTCAGTGTCATCATGATTGCAGCATGCACACTGCAGGTATGAACTTCTAACCGAGATTTTGCTCTTGTTGTGCAAGATACTTGGTGTATCTTCACAGCAGTCCCCACTGCCCAGTTTAGATGAATAATAAAGAAACGTCAGCAAAAAAAAAAAAAAAAAGAAGGATGTTCAGAACAGATAATGCTCAGCAGGGGAAGGTCATCGAGGCCCTGAATCACGTTATCCCTCTGTTCCCCTCTGCATTCATCTCACGGATGCCTGCCCTGCAGCTATCCTGTACCACCACTGCTCGCACCACATCATCTGCAGCCTTCACAGCTCCAACTGCTCTCCACTTCACTGGCTTCCCAAATTTCAAACCACTCATCATGTTCTTTCCTTTACCAACACGAAACGCTGAGTGCATTAAGTAACCCTATGAGGATTTCTGGAGATAGACGATCCAGAGTACACCCTTTAACGATGTTATTTTAAATAAGAAAGAGCCAGTAAGCCTATCTTACTCCATATAAATCCCTGCTGCATTAACAAAGTTTTCCTTAAGGCACAGATGAGCTGATTATATAGCAATTAAAAAGAAACTGAAAGGTTTTGATGCTTCAGATTGAGCCATTGGGTTCTTAGTGTATGAAAGAATCAAAGCTGAAACTTAAGGATGCTAACAAAGACATGTCCTTCCCTACAGCATAGCTGTAAAGCTAAGAACAATACTTCCCAGGCTTTCCACTGCAAAGATAAACACCAAGATCACTCTAGAGATAAAACCTAAACCAAGAAATTCACTAGCTGCTCAGTGTTTAAAAGCAAGTTTGAGCCAATCTAATAGCACAATTCCATCTTGCAACCTTACTTCCTCTTAAGCCTTCTTAAACTGGGCTTAAGTTTAATAACGCTTACTTCCTATCTAGAAATTAAGCCTGCCAGTGCAATATAATGCCTAATTTTATTAATTTATTTTTTTCCCCAACTGTGAAGGTTCGTGTCTTTTTCATTTTGAATATAGTTAACACATGGGCAATCAGGGCACAAGGCAATATATCTTTCTAGATTTTTCTGAATACTGACAATTTTTAATCAATAGTCCAATATCCACATAGGTCCTTTTATTTCCACATTTCAGAGAAAACACCTGTATACGCACATGCATTCATTATCATAACAGTCCTGGCAGGCAAGCATGTTCTCTGTGTCGCAGTTTTCTCCTGTGAATAACCCAGGGAACACCAAGGATGCCCTCCTGTCCCACAGGGAGCTGCAGCTGAGCAGCCACTAAGACACAGCAGTCCTGGTAGGCAGTTTCCTATTCCTGAGCCTTAGACAAATTTTCTGTCACAGCAATCCACGTAGCAAATTAACAGCAACTGGTAACAGAGAGTCCTACGATGCAAAATAAATAAGTAATCTAGAAAATACTATGGGCAATTAAAAATACAATAGCATATTCTTTAAATTGAGAAACCTCAGTCCTTCAGAACTACTTGTCCTAGAAACAGCAGAGAGAGAAACCACGTACTGCAGCTCTAAGCTCTGCTAGCCCTGACAAGTCAAAGATTTTCTACTTCTACAGCATTCTCTTATTCCCTCGACAGCCAAATAACTAGATTAGCTTTTACACAAAGAAAAAAAAGAAAAAGAAAATACACCACCTCTGCAAACATCACAGCACTAGGAATGCAGTAGGCATTTTTAGATGCTCAGTGCATTCCCAGTTCCCCTCAGCAGACCAATGGCTCTGCATCTCTCTACTCCCAACACACTGAAGGTTGCCATGACCTCTTCAAAGGCTGTTTACAGACCAGCAAAAATAGAAAGGCATTTCTCTAAATAAACAGCGCACTAATAACTATAAGAGTCATTTGATAGGTTAAATTAAGATTGCTTTCAGCAAAAATGAGACCAGGACCTGTGTGAGCCTCTCTAACCTCACAGCAATACTTCCCAGGAGACGGATATGTTCAGAACTACAAAGCAACAGTACTGGGGCTGACCCTCTCCATTCACCCATTTGTGCATGACAGATCAGGTCTGTGAAAAGATGAGCAGCACTGAAAGCTAGCGAGGTGCCCAACGGATCCAGTCATCTCATCTCAAATTTTCCTTCCCTCCAGTATTTGCATAAAACTGATCCAAGATCGAAGCTACAGCTGAGTTTAGTTTTGTAAGGCAAGCACAAACCAGTCCTCAGAAGTGTCAGAAAGAGGATTGTGCATCGTCCACGCTTGTGTGTTTGCATCTTTGAAGACTACAGAATGCTTCTCGTATGAAACAGCTATGAATTTATGAAGAAAAAAAAAAATGCTGTCCTACAAACCGTATGGTTACCAGCCAGGCGTGGAGTTTCACTGCCTTTACCATTACATATTATAAAGTTTGGAGAGAATAGTGGAAGAACAGGCAGGCCATTTCCATAATTTTTTCTCCAGGGAAAACTTTGACAGAACACATTCACTGTGCTGCTAATGGCAACCCTATATGCTTGCAGCCTGAAGTGGGGATTTGATTCTTCCCTGTGATTTGTCTACCTCTCCTGAGCTTTATGCAAAAGGCAGGATTAGATCCATAGTTGAACAAACACACACAGACACATGAAAGAGTTTTTGTCCTTCAGAAAGCCTAATTAACGCATCACACATGCATTTTCCTCTATAATAACAGAAATTGGCAACCATGAAGAATATGCTGTCAAAATGTTATGGTTTGCACTCGCCTGTGTAGGGTTTTTCCCTCAGGCAGAGCAATAATGGCAACTACAAATAAAAATGTAAGTTTAAAAGATTCAAATGAATATGAAATGAAAAATATATTTTTTGAAGGCAGTGCTGTAACTGATCAGACAACCTACCAGAGCAGTAAGGACAATCTTTAATGGAGTGACTTCTGCAAGACCTTTGATGCGATCCTACACAACATCCCTGGCTCCTGTTGGAGAGCTATGGATTTAAGTGATGCTGTTGAGAAAGAATTGTCTGGATGGCGTACACTTGAGGCCCAGAAGGCCAGCTGCATCCTGAGCTACATCAAAAGAGGGATGGTCAGCAGGGCAAGGGACGTGACTGTCCCCCTCTGCTGTGCCCTCATGAGGGCTCATCTAGAATACCATGTCCAGGCCTGGGAAATCCAGCACAATGATACTGAGCTGTTGAAGCAGGTCCAGAGGAGGGCCACAAAGATGATCAGAGGGCTGATGCACTTCTGCTATGAAGAAAGGTTTTGGGAGCTGGGCTTATTCAGTCTGGAGAAGAGAAAGCTCAAGGGGAACCTAATTATAGCCTTTCAATGCTTAAGGATGTCTTATAAGAAAAACGGAGAGAAACTTTTTACAAGGGCATATAGCAAGAGGACAAGGGGTAGTTGTTTTAAATGGAAAGAAATTAGATGAGATATAAGGAAGAAATTATTTACTCAGAGGGTGGTGAGGCCCTGGCACTGATGCCCAGAGAAGCTGTGTGTGCCTCATCCTTGGAGGTACCCAGGTTGGATAAGCCTTGGGCAGCCTGCACTGATGGGGGGCAGCTTTGCCCATGGCAGGGGGTGGGGCTGGGTAACCTTTAAGGTCACATTCAAGCAAACCATTCTATGATAAATTTACTTGAGAAACCCTTCTCACCTATCGTTGGTCTCATGGTCAACTCATGCTTCCACAAACAAATCACAAACACTATTTGTCTGCTGTTCCACTTAAAAACACGTATCTACGTGCCTTTTAAAATGCAGTTTACCTTTTCCCTGTAAAAGACATTTCTTACATATAAAACAAGATAAAAGACATTTACGAGCCGGAAATAATCCAAATTGCACATGTGCAAAGCTGTGGGATTTGGGCCATGTTTACTTCGTTCACATCTCCTGTGAGCACAGAGTACTTTGTCTCAAACACATTGAAAAGTGATGCCATTACAATATTAAATATTAAATAGTAGTAACGGGGAACAAAGAAATCTCGGCAAAAAAATAAATAAATGGAGAGTGCCAGCAAGGAAATATTAAGGCGGGTCCAAAGTATTCCTTATTGGAATTGCTTTGCAGGAGATCTGTTAGCCTGAAATAAAGATCTTCCTACAGGTGTGAAATGGCTGCTCTGGTTAGGACCAGAGTGGAAGCACACCTGTCACCATTACGTTCACTGAAACTCTTAATTGCAGATCAATGGAGGGTGAAAGAGCAGTTGATGGCAAGTGCCAGATTACACAATGAGGTCCCACTGCTACGAGAGCAGCCTGCTAGAGGTCCAGCCTGCAAGGGCGCCTAGTGAAGCAAGTGGGATGATTTAGTTTTGCACTGAGTGATGCTGAAATTAAAAGGCTGCCAGAACAAACAGCCAAAGTAATAAAAATCCAAATACTGGCACACTTATATCTATATGAAAATCGTCTTATTAGTAGAGCCAATTTTCCTTCTTCAACAATAGCACATTTCAGCACACGGATTCACACTGATAAAAGCTCATCATTACTAAGCAGTTTTACAGTCTATATCATTTACACTGCCATCATACACAGGGAAGGACAGGTGTGTAAAGGAACACATACAGACATGGGTACATAAGGTGCATCTTCCTGCAGATGAAACCAGCAGCACTCAAATCACATGGGATGTGAAATTTCAGGCTGTGCCCAGGAGCCTGAGCATAACTCAGTACTGAGCACTACGTCCTGCAACACAGCAGGCAATGATAGTCTTCACTGCAGCCTCCAGATCAGAATTTTTACTTTCTGCTTGTAAATGCAATGGAGGTGAAACGTGCTAAACAGCCGTGAAAAGGACAGCCTTCATTTATCTGAGACGCAGCTATTAGCACAGAGAGATTTTACAAGCTCTTTTATCGCTGCTGATTGCATTTGAATACCATCTGGAGGGCTTTAAGAATACATGGGGGCAGGCTGCTGGCCCAGCACAGTCACTGTTCTTGTCAGCCACTGATACCAAGGCAGAGTGGAGGCTTAAAGGTTCAGGCCAGCTCTAATTTTAGCTGGAGTGGTTTTCTCACCTCTGCTTGCATCAAAAGCTTTATCCCAGGATCAGGATTCAGTGTCAGCTGGCAGGGATTTGTTAGCAATGCCAGCACTTTTATTCCCACCACCACTACTTAACAAGGATGAAAATAGCCACCTCAACGCAGCCCCTCTCCCTTCCCTTGGCAGAGGGGCCCAGCAGCTGGCTCCCAAGCCTACCCTTAACCTTGACAAGAGCAAATTCTGCCACAGTTACTGTAGTTAGTCTCTGTGACACAGCACCTCAGCACAAGCACTCCCTTCTGGAGGATTCTTTAATTCTCTGCCCCAGCAGTCTTAGCAGTGCCACAAGGCAGCATCAGCATTATTTACTACATTAACCTTCAGTCTCAGCATGACAGTTCAGGAACTTCCCTCCCAACAACCCTTTCTATTTGCCATTCATTTTTCCATACCAACCCCATCCCCAAAGCATTCTTGGCACCAGCAAGATCGTACATTTACATTCACACATGGTTTTCTGGCCGCATGGCTGCAGGGAACCTGGAGAGTCACCGTGTAATACATTGCAGCGACACAAGTGCCCTGAGCCACAGACAAACCACACCACCACACACAGGCTTTGACTCTTGGTGAGAAGAAAGTGCCCACGTGACAAAAGGATGAGTTTTGCAGTGAACTCAGAGCACATAGCATTGGTCTCTCCATCCATGCAATGTCATCCTCCAGAGCTCCTGTGTCCCCTTACACTGGGAGGCAGCACACAGTCACTACCCAGTGTCCAGCAAAATATGAGCTTTCTGCAGTCCTTAACTGTACTCCTACCACGTTATCCTTTCTCCCCCACCTTCCATTAATGACAATGCTCTTACCTTCAGCAGGAGAAGAGTGCCTGTGTCAGCCGGGATCTCTCTCAGGGCTCTGGAAGCCAACAAACAAGATTTCCACATGTACTTCTTGCTATGCTAACTTCTGTGGACTAGCAGCTGCACTGCACAGCAATCAGATGTGTTAACCTGGCCCTGTAAGCACTGCTTGCAGTCTCCTTTCTGATAAGATCTCTAGAATCATATTATAAGAAAAATAAGTAAAAGAATAAATAAATAAACATTACAATTTTTTACTAGTTCTAGAGGAAGGTTTAACACTGCCCTTTTCCTAGCTCCCAGAAACCTTAATGGCTGCTCAGCAACTCCTCACGTGCACCTGTGCAAGCACATGGCAGGAGAGCTCACCCGAACTGCGTTAACATATAACATTTAACCCCTGCTTCTCTCTTCTTGCTGCAAATAGACACTTTATTGGCTAAATTTGATTTCTCTACAGTAAGAGAGTGTCTCTGCTGTAGGAGAACTGTCTTGGCTGGAGAGGTTTTCTGTTTTAAAAAACACAACAAAAGAGTAAACAGCCACCTAGACAGAAAGTAGGTACCAGCAGGCAAGGCTTTATTCTCATTAACTATGGGGCATGCATGAAAGTAATGCTCAAGGCCAGCAGAGAGTTAACAGACCAGTTACACAAGTCACTTCTTAAACCTACTTTGCAAGTCCTACAACTAAACACATAAAAAATAAGCTCTGGGAGGTTCCTACTGAGGTGCACAAAAAAACTTTTTCTCCCAAGTGCAGATATTCCTCCCTGCATCCCCAAGGACCCAAGCACAGATAAGGTAAAAACAAAGAGCTTCTACTCAGCCCAGTGAAAGCAGCTTGTGCAGAGCAGCATTTACAGGGCTCCAGAGGGAGACAGCCACAGATGGAAACAGCAAAAGCAACTCTGGAGGTGGATGAAGCAAGACCAAGTCCCCTAGGGCTGCCACCTATTAAAAAAATTACTGCCTAACAGCTCATGCAGCTGCCAACTTCAGCTGCTTAATGAAGCAACACAGTTCAAGATCTGCAGTTTAAACTTAGCCACCCTCTAACATTCTCCATTGCTGCTCAGTGTTCTGGTGCATGCACTCTGCAGAACACTATCACCACACCTGGTTTTGGTGAACCGTTAGGAAAACTCCTGTGGGATGCCAAACTGTAAAGCACTGTACCACATCTCCAGAACCATGGCTTCCAGCATGCTCTGCAGGATCTCCCAGCGCACCAGTATCTCAGAGCCAAGTCCCTGGCCTACATCCCATGCCACGTCTTTGCAGAAAGAGGCAAATAATTCCACTTCATTTCTGTCTCCTGAAGAGGTGACCCAGTGCGACAATATTACTTAGCAAGTTGGAGTTCTTTAGCTTTAGACATGCACATTGGGTGCAGTGAATAAATGTAAAACCCCAGGACTCTTGGGCTAGACAGATCTCCCTGCTTATTCTTTGGTCCTTTTACCTGCAAACTCCCATAACTCCAGCATGTCTCGTGCCATTATTTTTCAGTTTTTTCTTCTCTCTAAAACATCCATTTCTGTTTCTTTCACAGTTCTGCCGGTGTATGAACATAGATCAAGCTGCTCTGTTTTCATATCCGAGTAAGCATCAGTATCTGCTGCTTTCAGCTTGTCCTCTTTTCTTTCATGATTTCTCCCCTTTTGTACTTCCAAACCATTGTGTGGTGGGTGAAGAACCAGCACTTACCTTCTCTCCTGAATCTCAGGTCAAGAAGTGCTCATTCAGCCACAGATAAGGCAAACACTGAATTTCTTAAAGGACATTTTTTTTCATTTTTATCTATCTTTTCAGACATTGAAAAAATGTATATATTAAATAAAAATTTAGCTTTATTTGTTCCATGGTGCCAGTCATTGCTTACCTCTCTCCAGACTCTGTAGGACACCCTCAGCCAATTACTGCCCGAGGACCCCCTGCTCATCAGCCCATTATATGGGGAAGGAAAGGAGACTACAGACAAGATACACTCCTTGAAATAGGAGGGACATTTCAGCGAAGCCAGGGAAATTTCTCCTGTTCTGGTGGTATGAGAGAGCTTGACCTGCACATCTGCCACTACACTGTCAGCAAGCTATCTAATCCTGCAGCTCATGTGTTTCCAAAACCTACCTCTTACTTTGCAAGTAAATATATATGCACACCTCTCACTTTCCAAATATAAATATATTATTTTCCTTTTTACAGTTACAAATTGCATTTACACGAGTTTTTATTTTTTTTATGTCTATGTAAGTAAGTTCTGTAGGAAAGAGAAGCTCAAGAAATAAAAGCTTTGAAAAATACTTGCCTTTTTTTTTTTTTTTAAATAAAATAAAATAGCCTACATCAAAATAGACTGTGCATCTGTAGCTATAAACTCTGTAGGATAAATCTGGTGCTTCAAAACCAGAGCAAGACCAGTGCCAGGGGCTCTGCCAGCTGCATGGAGGACACCAAGCCTTCTTCACTGACCATCCAGGTCCAAAACATGCCAGAGGTGTTTTGCCACGTGCGGAGGCTGGCTGGCAGCACGCTCCTTGAGGCTGGAGCCCATCTCTTGGTGGAGGCTCTTGGCAAGCTTGGTGACTGCAGCCCTGACATTGCTGCTTCTCCCAGGCAGGACACCGTTTCCGATCATGTTGCTCAGGAAGAACCAGAGCACGGGCAGGGCGTAGCGCTCGACCACGTGGGCTTTCCGGGGGTAAACAGATGCCACAAGCACTGCCAGGCAAGAGAGACAAGTTTCTTAATAACCACAGTGCAAACACGTACCTCTATCTGTAGTTTTGCTTCTTTGAAGGGTTTTCCAGTCAATGCCAGCAAGTGCAAAGAACCCAGTGATCCCCAAAACAAGCTGATCATATACTGAAATGAACGTACTGACTAAGGGACATGGTTTAGTGGAAAACATTGGTGGATGGTTGGACCAGATGATCTTGGAGGCCTTTTCCAACCTCAGTGATTCCATGATCCTATGACTACTGAGGACCTTAATTTCTCCAAATCAAAGGATTTGTGTCCAAGATAGACTTACTTGGCAAAGTGCATCATACACCTTTTGCAATTTATTTCACTACTCCTATGTTACCAATGACAAAAGTGACAAATCTGTTTATTTCCATGAAAAAAAAGTTGTCTGAACTAGCTGAAGTGCAGCTTAGAGAAGTAACAGAAAGCTTTCTAACAAAGAGGATGATTTCTCTTTTGTGACCTTTGATGAAAAATGCCACAAGTCTAATCTGGCAGTGCCCTTTACTCAGTGGCACACAGCAAATGGCAGTACTATACCACATTTCAGAACTCCAGCACACAAAAGATGTGTGAAGTGTGACAGTCACATTAGAAACATCAGTGACTAATGGATAACTTGGCAGAAAGATCTGATTTGAGCTTTTTCTCTCATACTTGGTGGCCTCTAATGAGCAGCTGTTTCCAACTTCATAATGTCCAAAGTAATAACCCAGACCCCACTGCCACAGCATTTGAACATCTGACAACTCTGACAGCATTTAACCAGGTAGCACTCCCTGAAAGAGGGAAATAAAGGTAGAAACGTTTACACAGTGGGCTTATCTTGGATCAAAAAACAAGCACTCCAGCTCTGGAATCTATTCTCAGACCATTACCCAAACTGAACTGTACTGAATACAAACAAAAATTTGCTATGAACAGACTCTTTGCATGGCAGATTTTGCTGAGGGATCAAAATCTGAAGTGGTCAGGAGACAGAACTCCTATTTCTGTTCAAAGGAAATGTTATGCAGTAACCATTCATTACTCTGTAGGGGAAGGACCTTCACTTTCTGTACACTAGTAACCCAGCATCAGTCATCAACATCTAAACAGCTGCTGCAATCACCTAAGAACAGTTCTGGAAAGCAGAACACGGTTATTATACCTATTTTTAAATTGAAGTTGATTTGAGCTTAAGAGCTTATTAAGCACAGCAGTCACTATGGACTTCCATAGGAGAAAGAGTTCCCTGTTCCCTCTAAATCCCAGAGAGAACATCTGCCCTCTCTAGAATAGCCCCAATTTATGTTCAAATGCTCTCTTTCAAAGAGAGATTAAAACAACTGTAAAATTAAATTATATGTTTATGGTGATTTACTTAACTCAAATGATCTTTAAAGGCACTTCTACATTCGTTGTGGCTAAACATGTCCTTTTGAGATTCATAATGAAGAAGCAAAGCGTATTAAACCTTGGATTAAAAGATGCTGGCATAATTAGCAGTGGATTTAGCCCTAATTAAGGCAAGGTTATAAATAGCCTCCTCTTGCATTTAGGGAGGTTGTCATTTCTCTCACTCCTTGGCTGTTGCCACTCACGGTAAGCTACTATTATAAACCAATTATCAGCTGCATTTTTAGCATGTAGGACACTAGTGATACACAAATAGCCTGTTAGCACGCCCTAAAATGGCCGGAGCACAGGCAGGGAGCCTCTGTGGGTTGAGCTCTACTGCCCATTTCTGCCCCAAACCCTGCCTTGCACATTTACTTGCCTGCAAGATAACGTCATCTACAATGCCTGGGCTCTGCAGGATGCAGCCTCCAGCATTTCCAACAGTTAGACAAGAATCCCACTCTGCTAGATCAAACTGATCCTCAGAAATATCTGTTGCCACACATTTTTCTATAGGATTGTCATTTGCTTCAGAAAAGAGAGCTCTTGGGGTCTTCCCTGACCTCTCCTGCACTGTCCTCCAACGACAGCAGCAGGACAAAGTATTTTTAGCCCCTCTCACTCCTGGAGCCACGTCCTGAGATGCCCCAGTGAGAGCTCAACACCCAATCTCACACTGCACACTGTGACAGCACACAAGCAAATCCTGCCAGACAGGACTTCTATGTGTATTTTGCAGCATGGACAAGCCAGGGCCTTCTGGTGTTTAGTGAGTTACTGAAATGAATATTCCAAGAAATTCCTGCTCAATATTTGCCATTTCCCAGGAGAATGCTTGTCTTAAAAGTGGAGGTTGGCTGAAGCAGGCAATACCTGAGAGCTGCTCCGTGACATCCTGCATGGCTCGGCCGCTGAGGAAACGCACACGGTGGGCCAACGTTTGCAGCAGTAATGCATTGTCTGAAAGAGAAACGTTCATTTCTGCTCACTAGAACAGGTTATAAGGGGGAAAAAAAAGAAAAAAAAAGGCAGAGGTAATGGCAGTTTGTAACTAAAATACATTTCTGCCAGTTTCTGAGTTGGCTCTTTCTTTAAAGCTCACTTGGAAGGACTCAAAATTCACAAAGAAAAGCATTCATTTCACACCTGAAAATACAAAAAGAAGTTCTGTACAAGGAGCAGTGTTACACGTTTTTCAACAGGGCCCTGAAAATTTGAGTCACACATAAGCAGGGCATGGGTTTTGCATGACATAAATTTGCAGAGGTGAATTTTCCCCATCTTCAAGAAAATGGGAGAGAAGGCCCAGAAGTCCACACATCCATTCATCCCTAACGGATAGACCAGTGTTAAATCTGTAAGGCATCTGTCAGGACCTACAGAAAGGATTTCAAGTTACTTTTATCAGAGAGAATTATCTACTCATCATCAGTGCCAGCTCCTCTTGGGCTCTTGTAACATCTCTGAAATCAGACCTTGTCACAGAGGCTGAAAAATGAACTGATTTCCCAGTACTTGACCATCATATACATGTAAGTTTTTCCTGTGCTGCCTGTTGTTGACGTGAGGCCTTGTTTTACTTATAAAGTGTTGTGCAGATTGGTCTGCAGTCCTTCAGTCCAGTAGGACTTCAGTAAGCTGAGCAAAGCTTCTCTCAGACTCATGGGGTGGTTTTAAATAGCACTGTGCTATTAAGAGCTCCTTTTAATATAAGGTATAAAAAGAGAGTCCCTACTGATCTTCTGGCAACCATGCGGTAAAGAATTGATCCTGTTATTTTAATTAATTTACTACTTTGGTAATTACAGTCTTCTCATTCACCCTTTTTAACAGACACTTGGCTTTTTTGCTCACATTCCTGCAATATTGGCAGGTGCACTGTTCTTCTCCTGAGAGTTACCCTACAGCTGCTGCTTTGAAAAAAAATAGATTAAAAAAAAAACCCAAACTGAGATCTAAACCAATACAAAATGTTAATTAATTGATACCATTGGTACATACACAGGTTTTCATGGGAACACTTGGGGCTTGGATGAGCACGGAGGAATTGTTTATAATCACAATTCACCTTCCAATGGAAGGGCTTCAAATGCCCTGTGCCTTTCAAAACACTAAAAGCACCAGTCAATAACAAATTTACCCAAACTTTGCTTTAGCAGCCTCTAGAGACCAAAAGACTGAGTGGCACGTAATGGCCGTTAGAAACAACAAGGCAGCAGGCAGTTCTATTCTTACTAACCTAGCTTTAATTCCCTGCATAAGGTGTCAGCTAAACCTGCTGGACACTGGATAGACCCAGCACTTACAGTAGGAGCAGAAGAATCAGCTTCTCCATTTGAATGCTCATTTTCACTGCGTTCAGCTCTTTACTGTGCTGTCACTTATGGGGGAAGATTTCCCATCTCCTCTTGGGGAGGGCTGATGACTGAGAGCTACTGGAGCTGACCTCCTGACCCCACACTCTGGTGTCAGGCAGCAGCAGATTTCTTTCATGGCAGAGGACAGATTAGGATGGATGTAGGAGGAGAACAAGATCTATGTCTTGGTGCCAAGCCTTGATTTGCCCCATTTACAAGACGGCTTTGTTTTGTGTGGGCTTTTTTGTTGTTTTTACATTTGAGCAATCAAGCAGTCTTAGGCCAGCTTGAATTTCTGCATGGCTCATTAAAGCTGACACTTGAGGAAATCTCACCTCAAACTCAGAATCCAGAGTGCATCAATGCAGAGTCTCAGAGAAATAGCTGGGCTCTCAGCTAGGAAACTCAGTGGAGCAATGGGGCAAAACACTGCATGCACTCTAAGCTAGAAGCATGGCACAATCCTTTAGAGAGTTCTGTTTCTGTGTTTTTTTGGATGAGGAAGGGTTTAGCTCAAGCATTTCATCAGTTGAACCCTCCTTCCCCTACTAAGCCCTGAAAGTCTTGAAATTCCAAAATATTTCTGACTTGGTTGCCTTTTTGAATTTGTTCTAATGCCCTTAGAAATGAACAGACACATACAAAATATACCCTGCCTTATTGCCTTGAAACTGAATCTGGACAAAGTCTGCCTGATAAGCAATAGATGTGCCTTGCTCCTGTTCTGACATCGGCTCATGGTGATCTCTCAAAACTGGTGAGAGGGGAAAGATGACTGAAAGCTCCATACAAAATCTTGAAGGGATTTGGTTGGTATCTCATCTGTTAGCAGGATCTGGCAACTCCTTCCCAACCTTCTCCCAGGCACCACAAGAAGTGGCTCAGGACCAACAGCAGGACAGGTCTCAGCCTTCCTCCTCACAGCCCCATACTCAGAACACAGAAAGACAACAGGTCAGCAAAGTCACTGCATTCACAAAGAGGCTGATGTGGGGAAAGTTGTTAATTTCCCTTTAAGGCCTGCCTCTTCAACACTAAATTTCTCAGGCGTATTCACCCACTGCTGCATTTTCAGAGCTGACATAAATCTGTGTGGCAAGGGAATTTACAGCAGACCTTGGCTATGTAGTTATTGGCTATTGCAATCTTGCCCCATGCAGAACAACATTTGGAACAAGCCATCATTTACAGCTAGATTTATACCTGTTTGTTCTAAAGAAATGAGCTTGGCAAATCATGAATTCCCTTTAAAAAAAAAATGAAGACAAAGAAGAAAGGTGGAAAGTAGAGAGGACCAACTAATACCCATCACGCAGACACTTCCAGGAAGCTGTTCTGCAGGAGGTCTAATGCACCACTATCCCTTCATATCAGTAGCAAAGCAGTTTAAACTGGGCCCAAAGAACCTCCAAAAGTCCCTCTGTCCCTGAATTCTAGCTAAGCTGTACATCAGGATTTGTTGTTCAGCTTCTTCCAAAGCAGACGAGCAGCACTGAAAGAAAGCCTCACAAGAATTTGGGGAAATGCTGGTAAATGTTGGAGCTTGTCTAGGAAGTGGTGCGTAAGGACTGCACCATCAGAGCTCCTTGTTCCTAGCTCACCAGTTAGAGCTGGCAGGAATTCAGGGCCTTTGATAAATAGCATAAATGATATGAGTGATCTGCAAACTTGGCATCAGCCCTAGAAGCCAAACACTTTATCTGGAACCTGCTTTTCTGCAGTAGATTTTAATCAGCGTAATAAACTTCTGGTGAACACTTTTATTGATGGCATCCATCTTCCTGAAAACAAACTCCTTGCATGCACAAATACACACCAGCTCTCATCTCACTTTTCAATAGAAGTCACAGCTGCAATAAACAGCAGATGAAGAGCCTCCAGGAACTGGAAACTTTAGGTCACAGCTGCAGCAATGGCAGTGGTAGCACAGGTGTCAGAGTGCTTCTAAATCTACACCAGGAGATCGAGAGAGAAATGGAAGGCTGTATTCATCTCACCAAAATTTAAACACTTCACTGGGAAGACTCAAACTCCTCCAGCAAAATACATGGATCTGCCCTGGTGTCTCTCCCTGGTGGAAATGCATGCAAGAAGAAAAATAGTCAAAGTCAATGCCTGTCCACTGGATCCTTGCAGATAGATCCTCCAGGGGATCCAGCTGCCTAAAATAAAGTGCATAAGAATAACCTAAGATTCAGAGAGAATATTTTCTGCAAACTTAGAACTGTTTTTGAACTGTGCCCTGTGGCTGCAGCCAGCTCTACCAGCCCTTCCTTCACGTGGAGCAGCAAGCCAGCTCTCCGTCCTCATGCTCACTGTTGTGAATTATCAATATCAAACACAAAGCTGAGCTGAGGGGAAAAAAATGGTAGTGGAAATTCTCTGCCCTTCACTCCTATCTCTTTATCTCTGCTTTTCTGTTCCTCTTATTTTTAGGTGACTGTCTGCAAATTAAAGCAAATTGAAACCTACAGCGTGTGAGGAGAAGTGGGGAGCTAACCTCGGGGCTGGGTCTCCATATGCCTTTATTAAGAGAAACATACTACCCATGCACATATAATCAGTTCCCAGAGCAGACTGCAATGGAATAGTTCCAAAAATACTGATCAAAAAAGTAACAAGGTGATCCTGGCAGGCAGCAGAACTGTTCATCCTGCAGCAGGCCATGTAGCTCAGGACACAGAGCGGATCAGAAGCTTTCCTCCTCCCTGCTGCAGCAATGTGTTTTACATCTGTGGGCATACTTGTGGCCTCATGTTTGAGCATCCAGAAAAGGGAATGATAATGGGCTCCTTACTCTAGCAGAAGAAGGGAGCCAATGTATTTCTTCCCTCCAGGCTGACTATTCAGTAAGAATTTTCATCCTTCATCTGATCTCCCCTGTGATCTCTCACAACACATAATCTTATTAAATTCTAAGACTCAATCTCCAAATTCAAAGTAACATTTTCACTTGAGCTCTACAAAGCTAAGCTACTGCCTAAGGACTGCAAAATGGGTGAATTCAAAGCTTTAGGTCAGCAAGAGCCAGATGAACGCTTTTGGCCAGATGCTCGGGAGAGCTGCTGCTGCCCAAGCATGGAACAAAGTCCAGCAGAGAAAAAGCCTCTACCACCCTTCTCATGGCATGCTTCAAGGAAAAAAAACATATCACTTTCACCTTGATTCAGTGGATATAAACTTACCAGAATGCACGTCTTAAAAATCTAATTCAGTACAAACAAAACACATGCAGCTTCCCAGGAGGAAGGGAGAAAATGGGCATGACATATTAGCTGCTTCCCTCTAGTTCCTTACTCTTCTGGCAGGTGCTTTGGATAATGCCTACAATGTCCTCACTACTGAATTTATAATCAGGCACCTAACTTGGATGATAATCAGTATCCACTCAGCTGCACATCACAAAGAGACACAACAGATTGGGTTAGAAAGAATTCAGGTAGAATTTCATAAACACTTTGCAGCTGCTGAATATTTCTACAGACAACAGCAGGTATCAATGGATGGATGTTCACCTGGCTCTGAAACAGAGAGTCCACAGTTAAGGAAAGTCCGTGTCCCAGGTCAGCCTTACCTAGGTGAGTAATGGATGCTTCCAGCACCTTCACAGCTGCAGTGTAAATCCCTGTGTGCTTTGAGTTCAGATTGTCAGTGACTGCTGCTACCAGAGAGACCAGCACTGGATGTAAAGTGTCTCTGAGAATGGGTATAATTGAAGCCAGAGCTTCCAGTGACTGCTGCTTCACTTTTTTATTGGAATCTTGAAGTCTCAGGACAAAAACATCAAAAATCTGTTAAGAAAACAAGCAACAGAAGAAGAAAGAGTAAAAACAAATTCCCAGCCACTTGTAGATGAATGTAATCCTTTCTGTCAGGTCAGTGCTTACTAAAATAAGTTCAATGTCTTCCTATGGGCTACTTACTATAGTCTTTCCACAACCTCAAAGATTTTCAAGTTGTATTACAAGGTTTCGGTGAGGATAGGGGTTTCCGTTTGTTTTATCTCTGTCCAGAGCCTGGGTCTGGAGGAGTGTGGGGCTCTGATGAACTCTTGAGGATCCACACCATCTCTCAGGTGAACCACCTCTCTAAGGTAGACTTCTAGAGTTTAACTTGTGCCATTTGTCATTCAAGCAGTGTCAAATACTGTACCAGGCACCATTTTCTGGAAAGAGGGAAAAAACCCAGGAAGAGAAGGAAGCCATGTCTCTAGCTATTTTTGTTATCTTTGCAAAAAGAAAAGATGAGCCCTAAGAAGAGTGAGAATAGTGTTTCCCAGTCAGGAAAGAGGTGAAGAGGGAAGTGAACGGTCCGAATTGTGCCTTTGTAAAAACAAAAGGGTAACATTTACAGAAGTATCCTTTAATTTCTTATTTTTAAGTCAACACAGAATTGCCAAGCTTTCAGTGACTGCATTTCCTTTCTTTACACCTAACAGAGTAGGATACAACTGAATTGATTGTTACTATAGCTTCTATCACTGCCGAACAGCACCAACAAGGCACCTGCCAGAGAAATACATTGGACTGAAATTGCTTGCCTTTAACCTGGAACTGAATTAGATTATTTTGAGTGAGAGGGAGGGGACCACCTTGTCCTGAATGGCTACCACGTAGTGCCAAGACAGGTGAAGTTAATTTCACTGTGACAGGCTTGGGAAGGAAACTAAAGGGAAAGGAGGTATGGAGATGGCCTAGATACCTGGACAATATTAGCTGAGATGAGCTGGGGGTTGCTTTTGCAGTGATCTAGGAAGAGCACAACTCCTTCTATTCGTGTCTGAAATTCCTTTGCTGTCAGGAGCTTGTTGAGCTCCTTGAGTTGTTCAATTTCTTCCACAGTGCGAAGCGATGTGCGCCGAACTGTCTGATGAGGTAAGAGGAGGACATCAGAGCTGGACCTCAAATTGGAAAGTAAAAACAAAGTGAGACCTTTTGGTGATGACATCTTCAGTTAAGTGAGAGGAAAACATCTTGAGGAAACTTCCTAATGAAGTTATTTCAGCTAGATCCTGATCTGAAAAGCAACTTTGATCTCATGACAATTGTTATAGGAGGCAACCTCCAAGTAACTTTGTCACTACTGGTTACTCAGGAAAACCAAGGCACCAAGGATAGAATTCATCTCAGTTATCTTCAGATGTCTTCAGGGTACTCATCTAGCATTCCTTTGTGTGGAAAAATAGGCACTACTTCAAAGCTACGAGTTGTCTATATCACAAGGAAATGAATTATCCTGGGGAAGTGCCTCTGTAACATATATGGGAATCCGGATAAATAGTTCATACACATCGGAACAGGTGAATCCCACTCAAGAGAGATTAAAGGGCATATCTGAAGGGATTCAGAGATTTGGTAGCACAGATGAAAACCTCAGACATTCAACTCACCTCTGCATTCGCAGTATTGCTTCCCTACAGACAGATTCACAGCTTAGCAAACTCAGTGGAAACTAATCCCTTGGATCAACCTCTCTCTGGTGTGAGGAGGGAGGGATCATAACTACAGCAGTGAGGTACATGGTCATCTTGCCATCACTGAGCACAAGTATGCTCTGCTCTCAGAGGAAGACAGGTACAAGTAGTTTTCTCACTGACAAGAGAAGACAGCAAGGACTGAATTCCTATCCTGGATGCTAATCTGCAGTATTGAGGAGGTGCTGTCCATCAGCCAGCCAATCATGGGTCTGAATGACATGGACAGCTACATAAAAAGTCCACATTCAGTTGCCTGCCTTCCAGAGCTGCTCAGGAATTGTCTCGCTGATGACATTTGAAAACAATTGATTTAGTCAGGTCAAACCACACGTATGGAAAACACCATTTTGAGAATGGCATCTTCATTCCAGACTGGAACTTCTCATCAAAATTACCCGCATAAAATCAATAAATAAATAAAAGACTCTACTAGGATAAGAAGGTCCTGACTGAAAAAGTAAGTCCAAAGTCAAACAGCAGAGACATGACCCTCTCACAGCCTCCACATCACTATCCTAACCATTGCACTGGCTCTTCTGAGCTGCCACTGGAAGTTTTCTCTTCCCCTCTCAATTTTTGATTAAACCTACCCTCCCTAGAGAACTTGTTTTCAGCCTAGAGTAGAAGCAGACTTCTCTCATTTTAGAAGGTTTTGCAAGGCAGGAAACATACTCTAGCACAGTTCAGCTCCACCAGAAAGATTTTACTGGGGAGAAGACATGAAAAGCTTGTTACACACTTTGTCAGATAAAACAGGAGAGTTCAGTACCCTTCATCAGAAGGCAGGTTTTCCTGGGACATCATCAAACCACTGCTCCTGGACTCCCTGTGGCCTTTGGAAGATGGAGGTTCAGACATACGGTCTTCTATCCCCTAAATACATATATTACAAAAGCACATTAATTTATACAAGATAAAATAGGAAATCATTTGCTTAAACACAGATTATAATCAGGATCACGCCTACAAAGAAAGGCTTGAGAACACATTTCATAATGTAGAGAGAGGGAAGAGGGCCAGAGATTCAGCAATGTCTGCTGGAGGTTTTGTTTCCACTAACCTAATGCAGGTTGTAGGTATTACCACAACAGGCAGCAGTAAATCATCAGTTATGAGCACAAACAGGAATAATACAGACTAATAGGGAACACGCCTTCTCAGAGAGAACAGCAGAAAACTTCTGGACTCTCTGGAGGCTGGTCCATTAATGCTGAGAGTTGATAGGTTCACATTCCCCCTGTTCCTGCACAAAGACACAGTCTTTTCTAGAATAGAGAGAACAAAAAGAAAAATAGAGATGATTTTCTACTGTCTGCCAAAATCACAGCCCTTCTTCAAGATCCACAGTGCGTGAAAGCAGGGCAGCATTCCCAGAACACAGACAATATCTCCACTGATCGTGACAGCTTTATGTGTATTTGGGAAATTTCTTTGCACTACTGCTTCCTTCATCTGTTGTGTTCTGTAGGGTGGGGGGCAACAGGGTATTTTTAGGGGCTTTGGTTTTAGGGATGGAGATAAAACCATTTCCTCCTGGCTTCCTATCTTGTTTGTTGCTGATATTCAACAGAGAACCACTTTATTTCTAATCACACCGATTCCTTCACTGTCTGCTGATAAACACACTAAGAAACAACATTTCATTTCCAGAAGCAAAATGATGCAGCAGCAGAAGAATGAGATAAAGGAAGTTTAAATGCATTTAATCTCATATTGGCAATTTTAGTACTTGCATAAAGGAGATGCATCTCCTGCCAAGCACTTACTTTCTGCTTAATTGTTGCCATAACAACTTGCAAGTCACGCGAGGGGAGGAATTGTTTCAAGTGTCCATCAAATTTTGGATGACTCATCAATAGATTCAGCATCTTTCGTCCATAAAACCTAATCCAGGGGAGAGAGAAATGAACAAACTGTTCTCTTCTGTTTTAGCTACAGAGTATTACTGCAATCTGCCTTTTCTTGTGCATAAACAAAAGAAAGAATTTAATAGAATATGCTGAGATTTTCAACTCGTCACCTGCAATACCTTGTCCATTCAGCAAAGTGACATTTACCTCCACCTTACACCACTGCTCAGTTCTGCCAGCTGAAGAGAAGAGCCCTTGAGGACAGAGGGCAACAGGAGAACATAGTCTCACAGTGAAGTTGTTTCTGTGATCAAAGGATCCTATGGGATGAACAGAGTGCATCCACTTTGCAGTCATGATTTATTTGCAGTGCCTTGCTGCCATTCCACAAAACTCATCTTTTCATTTTCCAGTAGAGAAGCTATGACAAATCAATTAATGCTTACTACTACTTATTCTGCACTATGGGTATAAACACGGGCAGTTAGTTACTTGTGTGTTCTTGCATCTACTAATGGGAATTTAGAGTAACAGTCAAAGTAAGAGCCCTTTGTTTGTATTTATAACCTTATATGAAACTACAGCTATCTGCAGGAGGAAGGCAGTAGTTTGTTCAGCCACAGACAACATTACACTGTTGGAAAGAAAAAAATGGTAAATAGCTTAGACAACTAAATCTGCAGAAAGGATTTAGAAAGACTGAATGCTTCGCTTGAAGAAAGATGGAATTTTTTCTAGGACAGTCTTAACCTTACCAGGAGGAAATGCTTAGGATCCTTATGTGATAATCAGCTAATGCTGCTGATTAGTCTGAGCTCAGCTGATCTGAATAAAAAAATCATTCAAGTAACAGGAATTTGACAGCAGCCCCTCTTGCTGGACATCATTATTCACACTAGGAAGTAACTTTTAAAATATTTACTTCATCTTCCACTCTTTTGCTGTTTCATCATAGCCAGACATCAAACAGCTTTCAATTTTTAGGAGGTAAAATGAGGAACTGTCACCTTGTATCCTGATTGCAGTCCTGTGCAAGCTTGACCAGCATGTGAACGAGCAGTTCAACACTGTCACGCGTGCCTGACAGGAGCTTCTCTGCTCCAATCTGCTCCATCACGGTCAGCAGGTGTTCCGCTGTGTACTTCCGCACCAGCACATGGCGGTGGCTGGAAACAAGAGAGCAGATGGGAAGGGAGAGCCCAAAGGACAGGTACTGGTCACAGCATGGTGCCTGCCATTGCTGGGGGAAGCAGGCATGAGTCCTCACTGCAGTATTTACCAGCAGGAGAAGATACTGCCCTCAAACACATACATTGGCACAATACAGATGGGCTACATTCAGAGAGGAGGGAAGAATTCAACCTCCCTGGACTATTGGATAATCAATTTATTTCCTGAAATTATTGACTGTGAAAAATAGGGAAATAAAAGATTCTCCCCATTGACTCATCAGAGGGCTCCCACCACAGAGAGCACTTCAATAGGATCAGGGCTTATTCCACCCACTTCTAAATCTGCCAACTCTTGAAAGAGCAGGAAAAGCTCTGTGGAGAATGGAGCTGCAGAATATGCAGCAGTGCATCCAGTCTGTTTTTTGAAGCTTGGCAATTGTTAAGTGTTTGGACAAAAACATCCAAACCCTTTTCAAAGGCTGAGGAAAGGGTAGTAGTCATTTTAGCCAAACTGTCTTCTCTAGTGAGTGCCTATTCAAAACCATCAGACATGGCACTAATATTTTAAAGCAGCATCTGCTTCAGATATCTCATGGGAGTCTGCCTGTGAAGGCATCTGTGAAGTGACTCACCATCTCATGCATCAATCTGAATAGAAATAGAAGCTCTGAGGATACAACCGTCCTCTTGGCAGGAGCTGTACTTGTTGAGCAGGCTGTGCTGCACCCAGCCCATCCTCCCCTACATGCTCCATGACCCAGCAATTAGCATCTCTGTTTCTCAAGTTATTGGCATAATGATGATGCATGTATTTTTTTTTTAGAGCCTCTGTGGTTAGTGTTGTGAAACAGCAAAGAACATTCACTGCTGCAATTGCCATTGTCCCTTTTCCCACAAAGCCACAAGGCCATGCCACCAACCTCCACCAGGGCTTTTGCTTCCTCATCATTCACCATCTCTAGGCAGTGCTGACAGACTGTGAAAGCAAGTAGGTTACAGCAGGACAGAAGTTGGTGAGCTGAGGAAGGAAGTAAGGGTAATTGGACACGTTCATCTCTGAGTTCACAGAAAACCCAGGATAAAGGACCCTCCTTCTGTTCTCCCTGTGTATCTCATCCAGTCCACCTAGCACACAATTTTAGGTGAAGGATATCACTAAGAGGAGAACCACATACTTGACTCCACCAGCCAGGAGAGCAGCCATTGCTCGTGCAGGAGTCACACTCCCCACCATAATCCCCAGGGATCGATCAGCTGCTTTCTCAATGAACTCGCTGGAGTCCCCTGTCTTCTGCAGCAAGGCCCGAGCAACCTCCTCTACTTCCTGGTCCATGTGTTTCTTCATGATCCTGAAGAGCTCTCCAAGAGTGCTGATTGCAAGGCGAGACACCTTCGAGCGGAGGTTGTTTACCTGGGAAAGTCATGAGGGGAAATGTAAGAATCATCTTGTAAAGAAAATCCATTCCCCTGGACAGAAGTCCCAGTAAACAGCATGATTTTTTCTCTCTGTCTGGGTGGAACAAAAGGGTGGGTGCTCACAAGCACAGAAACCCAACTTACTCCATCACCAACTTCTTCTGTGTCCTCAGGCCCACTGACAATCCAATTTCAGTGAGACTGCAGGCCTAAGAAACTTCGTTCCACATAGAATAAAGTACTCAGCCCACACCATTTTGATTTTAGGCCCCTTCACTAAGAGAAAAAAAAAAAAAGTAAGAGCTGATAAGATAAAGGAACAGTGGCACTTTCCTCTTGATCAAAAATGTAACACTAATCACTTGAGCACTCACTCAGGAAATGGAGTTCATGAGTTCAGGTCTACAACCAAATTCACAAAAGGTACTTGAGTCCATCTGCTTCTTTGTCTACTCAGTCTGTCGAACTCAAGGATTTTGGAGGGTTTCTTGCAATTATACGTGTTGTCAATAAGCTTTCCTAAATTCCAGTGCTGCACTGGAGTGATCCATGCTTTCAAAGAGCTCTCCCTCAAGGGAAAGGAAGAAGCACCTGAGGAGTCATGGGTTCTGTTTAAAAGGCACTTTGGAGGACAGTTCAGCCATTCTTTTGGCCGGACTTGACTGTACTTGTCAAGAAAAGAGAACAATGTGAGGGCTAGAAGCACTTGCAAAAGCAAAATCTGGGACTGAGTGAAATGAAAATTGAACAGTGTCTCTGCAGATGATTGCACAGAGCAAAAAGGAAAACATTTCCTCAGAACCATATAAACAATGTCAAAATCAACAAGATAAGCTCTAAGGACTTCTTCTAGCCATGGTCTCAGTGAGAGTACCTAAGTTCTGCATATGTAAAAAGAAAAGTTTAAACAGTTCAACAAAAGGGACATTCAAGCCTCTGATATTGTTAGATACTGGGTAGAAGATAAGGACTGACTTTCATGGAAAGGAGTTAAGTCTTACCATTTTCTGCAAGCAAAGGAATATTTAATATATTTGGCAATCGTGTAGTAAAAGACATGGAGGCACCATTCAGGCCACCAACAAATGCCAGGTTGAAAGTACTGTCACAAGTGTTTCTAAGGAGCTTAGGGTGAGAATTCTGTTAACCTGACAATGGACAGTAAAGCTGTGTTCCTGGAACATCCCACAGCCAGGATGCTCCAAGCACCCAGAGGCTGCAATGCAAAATACCACTGATGCATGGAGGCAATGGGTCATTGGAAATGACAAATCACCAAAAAGCACATTGAAAGGAAGAAGAAGAAGAGATCATCAGGAAACACTGGAAAACATATACCTACAGTTAATCTCCAGGATGCTGAGGAAGACAAAATGGGAGGAAGCTGAGAGGCAAAAGGTGCAACACTTAATTACAGTTTAGGGAGAGATTTGGGCTGTGGCAAATCACCTGATGAGTTCCTCAGTGTCTGCATTTGTATACTGCATTATAATGACACCTATCTCAAAGAGGAGAGGCACAGATACACCACGTACCACTATAAACACAGACAGATCGTATAGATAGGTGACATAGCTATTAGAGACGTAAGGTCTCAAAACAGTAATGAAGGCAGACATTGAGGTCACATGTAAATGAGGAAATACATAATTAATCTGTGCCCCGCGTTCAATGTGTGTGGGACCCAATTAAAAACAATATTCCTACCTCTTTGGTAACTGCCAAAGTAACATCATGAAGTCTACTGAGGAGGATTTCCGAGTGGCAGATGGCCAAACGTCTGATGCTGAAGAGTCCTTTCCCCTTCAGCTGCCTGAAAGGCAATTACCAAAAAAGACTGAATTTTCTCACCACGCAAGGAGAAGGCAGCACCCCCGGAAACTACTGGGGTGTTGGCTCAAACAAACAAAGGGAGGTCCTCCTCTTTTGGCACTTTTGAACTGGTTGCCACTGGAGGCTGTCATGATCAAAAGCACATGCAAATCCAGAAAGTAAGTAGATGGTTTCAGGGTTAATTTGTAGCCATTAAACAAGACAGCTTTCCTGAAGTTGCTTCAAGGAAGTTGCTTCAAAAGCTGGAGATCTTTCACAGTTATCCTGGTGTGAACAGAGCCCCGGAAATCAGAACAATGCCCACCTGAAATTCATAGTCTCCTGTTTGCAACTAATTTCAGGATAAACAGTGATTATCAACAAAATCTCTCTGTTTGGCTCCTAGCAAGCTGCAAGGAGGAAAAGTTAGTTTCTAGAAGTGCAAGGATTCTAAAAGATGTTTTTTTCCCCTTTTCTTCTGCCATGAGCCCTTCAGGAGAAATAAGAGATCAAGAAACTCTGCAGCACTTCTCACTCTGTTTTGCAGAAATTGCAACTCCCCATAGGCACTGCCAGAGCAGAGAGAACTCCTTACTCAGTACCACCTAGAGCCCCAAATCTCTGCTGCTTCTGGTGTCAGCAGGCAAAATGCCTTGATCCATGACTTCTTTCTTTCCTGAAGCTTTCACTTGTGGAGCAGAAGGCAAAGCTAGAAGATAGCACAGAGCTGCTGTGCCTGCAGCACTGCTATAGACCAGAACATGCAAGGGGCTGCCACCACATCTTCGCCCTGTGATGGCTTTGTAGTGGTTTCAACTAGTTCCTTTTGTCTATCTGAGCTGCCTGACCTCAGAAGTGCTGAAAGAAATCATTTCTGACTTATCTTTAAACTGAGAGGGAAAAAAGGATGAGATGAAAGCAGGTTCTTACCAGTCACTGCTGCTGAGCCAAGTGAGTGCATCGAGCAGCCCCTGCTCCGGATGAGAGAAGGGTCTGGTCTCCTCGGCATCCCCCCACTCAGGCTCCTCTCCCCACTCCGGGCAGCCCAAAGCAATGGCTGGCAGCGAGTTTGCTGTAGGCAGAGGGTCAGAGATTGGCAGTACATACCCTTGGCAAGGCATAGCACCACAGAGAATGCTGCAAACCAAGCTCTCATCTGAGATTACACATGGGTACAAACTGGCTTTGCTTCCAGGAGCCTTCTCCACTGCCTGGCTTACTGCTTTCCCTAGCACCCAAGTGTCCCCCCACTGCCCCACACTGGGCTCCAGCTCTTTCTGTAAACCTGAAATCTCCACACTGAGTCCTGCTGAGCTCAGGCAAACCCCCAAGGAGTAACCCACCAGGGAACCGAAACCTCACCCTCTAAATCCATCTAAACTCATTTCCATTAATTTCAAGCATTCCAGACAGCAGGCAGCTAAGTGCACGTATCTTTTAATATACCACTGGGAAAGTAGCAGTTAATAGTTTTTATTATTTTCCAGGCACTATGAATATTTACTATTTCAGTGGTACACACTAGTTGTACTTTGAAGACACCGAGGTGAAATTTATTTGTCATCAAAGATACTCGTTTGCAAACTGTGCCGTGCCTAAGCTTTCTCTTGTGGAAAAATGCAATTTCTAGTCTAGATAGCTGTGACAAAAAAAGCCTTCCAAACATGAACTGGGAATAAAAATATGTAAATGTAGATGCAAACTGTTGGCAGACATGCTCTCTTGATGATATATGTACAAGGTATAACAAAATCGAGATGACAAATGCGTTTGTTTTGAAAACTATTTCATAGTTTTCAAGTCTTGCTCTCAAAAGCTCATTTTCTAAAGTGTAGATGAAAACACCTGAGTTGTCTGAAAGTACTGAGTATAAACACTGCACAGAACCTAGATGAACTGATGTGGACTTTATAGAATATTTAAAGCTCTTTGTGTGTTCTACAAAACATGGAGGATGGAGGAACTGTAAAATCAGCAACAATTGTTTTCAAAAATGCTCTGATGGACCAAAATTTGGATCTCACTGATGTTAGTGAGGTCTGTACAAATGTATACATGCATATGTTCAACACGAATGGAGAATCACATCAGGCTAGTTCTGGTCAATTTTGAAAATCAATGAGTAGCACCTCTAGAATGTATCATTTGAAGCACAATTCTTTGCCTCCTTTTTCTTAATTCATGGTACGAGACAGGCTAACCACACAACAGAAATAAGAATCTCTGTGCACTCAGTATCTGCTGTGTATTTATTGCAAGTAGCAGGCAGTCTGGGACCCCCAAGTAGCCTTTCCTGTATGTCACCTGCTGTAATAGCAGGAAAGCTGGCTTGGGCTGAGGACACAACAGTAAGTGCTAACAGATCACGGTGGTGCATGTATGCGCACAGCGAGCTAGCCCTGCAGTTACAGCTGCCTCCCTGGTTAAACTACTGGCTCAACCCAGCACCAGTGTTATATTTTGGATTCTCAGTACGAGGTTAAGGCTTTACCACTGCTTTATTTGGTTAGACTTTCCAGTGGATCCATAAGGACCAGCTGCTCCAGTATCATTGAGCTGGAGCGGCTCCAAAGCAGGCTTGCTCTCTCTCAAGCCTCAGGACAAGATTTGGACCTGAGGTCCCACCTGCATTTGAGGGAATGAGCAGTTTGTGTTCCTTGTGGGAGGGAAGGGCTGGCGCAGCGGCCGCAGCGGAGCGTGCTCACCCGAGGAGTGCCGTGGGAAGCTGGTGTCCTGGCTAATTACAGGGATGCTGGGCAAGGAGGGCCTGTTGACACGCTTCCTCAGCGTGGTACTGATGCTCGACCTGCACGCGTTGCTGGTGCTGCAGATGGAGAGTGCCTCATTGATATGCGGTGGGCCAAAGTCTGCAGAGACAGAGAAGTGCCTTGTGAGTAGGATGCTGGACAGCGTGACTGCAGGCTTGAAAAGAGCTAGAAATGTAGTTCGGCAACAATCTGTTGTCCTGTTGTTCCAAGCACACTAACCTGGGACTGATAGCAGAATACAGTGATACTCTCCACACAAAAATGAGGAAAATTCAGCACTGCCCTTCCTCTGTTTTCCTGTTTCCAAGGCTGGATATGGAAGCTACAGCTCTGGGGCTCCCACCTCAGCACTTCACAAAATAGCAGCAAGAAAAAGAGCAGATAACCTCACCTGGTGCCCTTGGGTTGGGTGCTGACTTCTTAAGATCACTGCAGCAGCACTTGTGGTAATGCATGTTGCAGGACAATCAGAGCCTGTCAGGTGCAATTAAGTCAGCGAAGCTGTGCATTCATGTGGGTAAAATGTGAGTGTTGCTAAGGGCTCCAGCACGGCTCAGCAATGCAAGCTCCTCTGTTGGGGGTGGGAAGCAGGATAATCTGTCCTGTCATGTGAGCAGTAATTTCAGTTTTTGCCTTTTAATTGGAAATAGTTCGATTTCAGCTCTTCCAGGTTGCAGCTTAGTTAAGAAGCTCTTAGAGTCACCCATTCACCTTTCTTGTAAGCTATTCTCAATTAGAGAGAGTCTGAAGCCCAAATGTCATCTACAAGACTTATACCGTATGTCAGCAAGACTTGGTAAGAGAAGGAGGGGAAGTTATTTATATTCTATCAGTGACTCACTATGGGCTGCTGGCAAGACACTTCATGCCTCTGTAATTTTCTTTGGAAAACAGAAATAAATCATATTCTAAATTCCACTGAGATGTAAGAGAAACAGCCTTCCAGTTTGATTTCATAGACATTTGCAACACTATGCAAACAGTAAACAAGTGAACACAAAGCCCCACAACTATAGCAACCACTCACCTTCTCTGGCTGCACCCCCAGGGTCAGCACTCCATGTGGAGAACTGCAACGACTTCTCCTTCACTCTCTCCTTCTCCCTCTCTCTGAGCAAAAGCTCCATCTCTCTTGTTTGCTTCTGGCGCATTTTCTCCTGAGCAGACTTAGATATGGTGATATGGATCTGGTTGTAGAAGAAATGCATCAGTGAGTGTCAACAGATATGCACAAACTGCACAGTGCTTGAGCGTTGTGGTCTTTAATGCAGTTCCACAAATATCCCAGTAGGTTCAGAACATTTCCTCCTTTTCCTCATCTAATTATACACTTATATTCAACAGTCTATAATGCTTTGTTTCCAAATCCTTCCACTGGTTCAAGCTGCTGCTTCTCAAGCTGTGGTGAAGTCCTGCACAAACCACAGCAGTGCCCAAAAGGTATAGCCCACATTACTAGAGGGCAGACAGCTCAGTTCCTAAGGGCCGTGGCAGGAGAGCAAACACCACTCACAGCCGGTAATCACAGCCCACTGTTTGCACAGTTGCTCCCTGAAAATCACGTATCCAAAAGAAGAGTCACATGAAAAAAGCTTGAGAAACATTGGTCTTAAAGCAATGAGAAATGAAGAGTAACACGGTTACGAGATACAGCAAGTAAGGTAACCACAGAAGACTATTCTTTTGCAGCCTTGCTTACACCTAACATTACGATCTTTGCTTCCAAGCACGCACCTTGCACACATTCACTGAAAGCATAACTGTATCTACCATTCAGATCTGCACTAAAATTGGCCTTCGCAGATGAAGGACACTTCTTAGTCTTAGCACCATCTGCCAACCAGGGTCTTCTGCATCAGTGAAAATGACTGCCCGCTCCACAAGAGAGGAAGGTGATCATTTTCAGTGACATTCTGTCACAGAAGCAGTCACTGGCCAGTGAAAAAGAAGCCTGCTGGCCCCTGCCTGTAGTGCTTACCCTTCCATTGTTGTCCTTCCAGTCATCATCCTTCAGAAAGCGAGGACTCGAGAGGTGATCCATCTCCTTGGCCTGGCTGAGGGGCAGATCTGTCAGTGGGGGCACAGGTTCATACAAATGCCCTGCAGACTTCACGCTACAGGCAACACGCTGCTGGGGAATAGGCAGGATGGGCTCCAGAGTCCGGAGTTCTGATGAGAGATGAATATGCATTGTGTATGAGAAGGTACATAGCACATAAAGGCAGAAGTGCACTTCCTGTTGGCCAAATTCAAATCTCTACCCATTTTCGATTTACTAAACCATTTTTTTTTTCCCCAGTTACTAAAATATCTCTATTTTTTTGATAGCTAGACCTTTGTGGAGGTATCAACACTCCTTCCTCTTTGCTGGCATATTTTAGAGGGCATCTGAAGGAAAACTTGAGATGGCTAGAGTCTTACCAAAAATAGAATTGCGTTCTCAAAGCTGCACTCACTCTTCCCAAGGAGTTTCATTATAAACTGTAGCAGATTAGCTCACTTTCTGGGTGGCCTCACTAAAGTCTGATTCTCTTATGGGGAATGATACAGTACAGCTCATTCTGAAATACTCTCCAACAGAGCTGTTAAGACTCAGAGAACTAATCATTCCTTACGTGGCTTCACAGATGATAAAATCATGTAATAGCCAAGTAGTAAAAAAAGGAATAACTTTTTTAAATCAGGATTTTTTTCCCTGCTGAATGGCCAGGTCGATAATAAAGAGAGAGAAAAAAAGAGATAGCTTAATGATATAGCTCATTTCTAGTCCAGAATGTATCCACCAAAAATGTCACCTTACTTACTCAGCAATACTTCTCCCTAGCTGCACTCAGCATCCTAGCTGCATATCAGCAATAAAGTAATCATTGCTACAGAGTACGCTCGTTATTTGGCAGAGTTAACTCTAAGCTGAGAGACCAGTGAATCTTATCTCTTTTTCTACATCAGCAAAATTATTTGTTAAACTCTCATCTCTCTCATCACTACAAGCTCACAGATGGCAAAGAAGCAGCAATGGTGTCATTGAGGTTTTCAACTTAAAAGTATTGGCTAACACAGATGCAACTGACACCCTATATTATCTTGCAGAACTTTTATTGCTAGTCATAATGCAAGGGAAAAAACAGGAGCCAACAGCCATCTCCTAACCCAGCCTGAATTTGCAGAACTGACAACTGCAGATAGAGTAGGGGAAGATATAATAATAAACCTAGTGTATGTCGTTTAAGGCAAATTAGTTGTGAAAAAAGGAAGCTTCTCTTTGTTACTCAGTGTTTGATTTAGACGTGATTTAAGAATGGAAAGCTGAGTTCAGACAACCACTGCATGGACTCAAGCCCTTCATCTTTAAATGGAAAACTCACAAGGGTTTCTTATTGCATGAGGTTTCACTACTTCCAGTGTAAAAACACGCCACGTTTGTGAGTCTACTTCAGATCTCAGAAGGGTTTGGTTCAGGATGAGAAACTTTTCTGAATGAAGGTTTCCTCCTCCAAGCACAGGTGGAATGAGTGGGAGCATTTCTCATTTCTCTAATCTTTGGACCATAAGAGAGCACTCAGGGAGATTAAAAAAAAAAAAAAGTGTAAAAAAGAGCACGATGTGGAAGGGTTAGGGGGATTTCTTTTCCTGCTGTACATTTCCAGGATGGTTGAGTACCCCAGCAGCCACTGCCATTCAGACTGACAGCTGGAGTTATTTTCACTGGATCATCAGAGCACATTCTCCCAGTTACAGGGCTCTGGAATGGTTATCTGAGCACATTAAAGAAAGCATAAAGTTATAGGATGGTTTTCAACGGGAACTTCACAGTGCCAACCACAGGTCAGTATGCCCACGTTCACTTTAGGATAGTGTTGACCTGTACCTACCCAGAGAGGTAGGGGTCTTCTCTTCTGTTCTGCTGCCTGATCTCGGTCTGAAGAAAATGGATGAGAAAAGAATATATGAGGAGATAGAAGAAGGAGAGAGTTCGCTTTTAAGGATGAAAAGTTTTTAGCAAAATCACTCTGATGAGGAAAGGAGTGCAACCATAAAACCAGCGATATGAAAAGCTCATTAACTGCTGTTAAACTTTCAAGTTGTAGAGTTATGCAGCACCAACTGAAACATCCAGTTCCAGCTGAAGTGCAGGAGTCAGATTCCTCAATGTGGGCGTTCAAGATCCAATTCTGCCATCTATCTTTTGGAGCTAAGTGGCTCTCACTTCTACAAGCAGCCTTCTGAATCAGCAAGTCAGTTCCGGTCCCCAGTGTACAGAGGGACAGCTACATCTACACTGCAGCAGAAGTCTAATTTTGCTGGGTTGTGATTTAAACTGGTGGTAGTATTTTGGTACAGATGATAATACCACTGTTCTGTTATCAGAATAGTATTACACCTTCCTGTTCTTTCAAGAGGGAAAAGTTTTTTTCCAACTCAACTGGTACATAATGTACTCAGATTGCACCTTAAATACTATACTGAAGATTTTTTTAATTGGAACTGTGTTTCTGTTACTCCTTATTTACAGTTATAACGAGGATAAACTTGGTGGTTAGATTTCCCTATGCATATCCAAGCAAGTATCTCTCCATCATTTATTTACAGCCCTATAATTGTTCCCTAGCACCTTGCCCTTTGGGTCTTAAAACCATAGGTAAATATTATACATCCATAGGATTATACACCCAAAAACAGAGATTTATCCTTGCTCTCATTCCACAGTGAAGGTCCAGACACAGAGAAGTTATGAGCAACATTTACAAAAGCAGCACCTACATTTGGTAGGCATATATATAATAGCTGACATTTGCCCTGGCATATTTTTGCAGGTACAGGTATTGGCAGTCAAAGTTCATGCACAAAACCAAATGTTGGATTCAGGTCCATGCAACACAGCTCCTAGATGGCGTCACAAAGATTAGATTGAATTGCTATCAAAATCCAGCAGAGCACCTGCTTTTAAGGTCCTCAGAAGTCCTGCTGCTCCCTCTCCCCTGCTCCTTCTTTAAAGAGTATGGTGTTAAGTTTGACATGTTGGATCACTATAGATGTACAGTCTGGTGAAAACACAGAAGTTTGTACAACTACACTGGAGAGTCAGGTGTGGAAAATAACCTCATGAGATGTGCGAGTTGAACAGAATACCAGAGGCAGACACTTTGGCTTACCTCATCTCCAAGGACTCTTGAGAAATCATCTGCTGAGAGCTTGGGAGAGGCATTTCAGTGCTGCCAGGATCCCCGCTGGATGGTCTTGTTGACTTGGGGATAGGGGGAATCAGAGCCACCCCCAGCAACTTCTTCCTTTCCTCATCACCACAGTACAGAGGCTGCAGTGAAGCCTGGAAAAAGGAGAGCCCACTGCTCAGCCTGAGCACACAGCCCTCCTGCTCAATGCCACAAGCAGTTTAGCTGTACTCTTTCCTAAGACTCTGGGGAAAAATGAGTCAAACTGTTGGAATGCCTTGGCCTGGGATGGGCAATGGAAAGTCAAATGGTGAAGGGGGGACCGTGTCCAATGCTGTTGACAGCTCTCCCCCTTTGCTCACCTTTGTGGCAGCAGCCACGTTCCCACCTGGCAGCTGTCTGCTGGGCAGATAGGATGTTCTGGGGTGGTGTCGCCTCTATTAGGTTTCTCATGGTATTGAAGTGGGTTTAGATTACTATCCCCTTGCTGTCCAAAGGTGCCTACCAGCCATTACTGAACCCCAGCCAAGTCATTTTGCACACTGTCAAAACCTGCTTTTCTCATGCCCATAATTCTTTTCCTGCTCCTGCCCTTTCAACATTCCCCTATCAGCCTTTTGGTCCAGATGCTAATGTGCTCTCCAGATCCCACACAATTCATCACTGCAGGCTCACTGACATTTATTAGGTTCAGCGGAGCTCCCTACTCTGCCACTCTGTGTAAGGTCTCTCTGCCTGCTGAAATCATTCAGCTTGGCAACATCACCCCTTTGGGCTCCCCGCACCATGGCTAGGAAGGGCAATGGTGGAAGCAGAGCACCTTTACATAGTACCCCATCATTCTTTTTATGGCCAAAGAGCCAAATCAGGACCTGTTCAATCTCCAGTGAAACCAACAGAGTTAACGTCAGGGATACATATGGTGCTGTAACTGCAGGGCTGGAGTAAAGTGTGATAACCTTCTGTTGTTTTTCCTCTTTACTAAAGCTGCTATTCTTCTGCTCTCTCATACCCATCATAATCAAAACAATTGCACCTCCTGTCCTTCCTGCAAAGCCAGTCACATGGATGGGGTCTGAACTCCACTCTGCCTGGCCAGAACTGCCAATTCCCATCACTTAACCCTGAGAAGACATAAAGCAACAAAGCCACATAGAGGCCACTGAGCTCTAGAAATATTACTAGAAGTGACTGTGCAGAAGGACCTTGCTGTACTTGGGAATTCAGAGTTGAGTTTGCAGGACAGTCTGCTCCAGCAGACATATTTTGCATCTAAAGCAGACAGAGCTGGTCTAAGAAGCTGCCTATACACTGCTGTGCCTGCAACAATTACAGTCATAGGTGCTTCACAGGAATCTGTATTAGGAAACTGTAGAAGGATATGCTTGGCCAGGTGAAATGTATTTTCTTGCTCTGTGTGGTCACTGGTAGTTTTTTGTGGTCATAAAACACAAGAGGAGCTCATAGAGTGCACAGAAGTATGCTCCTACTCATGTACACTGGGGACACAAAGCGTGCTGTAAGCATGCTGCAGAATCAGCCTGACATGCTACATCCACCTGAGCTTCCACAGGGAAAGAAGATCTCAGAGTTCTGCCTACAGGAATACACTGAAGATCCACCACATATGATTTAGTTTGTTTCCTTACCTCTGATATCAATTCTTTGTGATTGGTGTTGCTGCCACCACGATCTGTGCTGTCCTCCCTGAGCTCCTGCTCCGCATTGCTCATCCAGCTGGGCTCAGGTGAGGGAAGGCTGTTCTGGATGGGGGGCACAGGCTTGGAAGTTACCAGGAGCCTCTGGGAAGCTGACCTGGAAATGGCTGGCTTCAAGTCAACCCCCTTCAGGTCACTGCTGTCAGTCAGGTCTGCAAAACAGAGAGAGACAGTGTAAAAGCAGCAATACTTCAAATGCAGAGCACCAGGAGCTGGATATTATGTCTGACATGTTACATCTGAAATACGGTATACAGAAATACACCGTGCAGTTAGAAAACAGGTTCCATTCTACTGCAACAAGAGAGCTATGTGGGAGATGGAGCAGGGAAGACTATTGCAGAGAGCACTCAATGGTGATATGCACTAGCTCTCTAGGTTGGGAAAGACACTGCCTCCTGCTGAAGAGCAGACAGGCTTGAGCCTTACCTCTCTGTGGGGCTAGCAGCCCCTCAGACATCCTCCTCTTCTTCAGCTTGTCCTTGATCCGAGTAGTTTCCAGGGCAGCACTGCTCACCTCCCTTTCCTGGAGATGAGGAAGGGCAGAGAGATCACCTCCAGCCCCAGCATCGATGTTCTGCATGCTAGCCTTGCTGCCCCAGCCCTCCAGGGAAGAGATGGCCCCTAGGTATGGAATGGGAAGAAGCGTGTTAGTTTTTGACCTTACTGCTTTACAACCAACCACTCCCATGTCAGTCCTTGGCTTCAGTGAACACCACCAGTAAAGACCTTCACAGTGCTATATGTTTGAGTTAAAGCAGAGAGAAACTTAGTAATCAGGCAAATGGTACCAGTGCCACCATCCAATCCTCAAGGTTAGATCTGAAGGGCAGACAGAAAAATTTACCAATGGCAAGGCTCACACTGATAGCATGGATAGATACAGAACTCATAACACACGATGATACCCAATTTAAGGCCATTTGGGCTTCAGTCCCTGTCATGGCTGGCAGTGGTCATCATATGGATACCACAGATAAAGCGTAATGAATTAATGACAGAGATATGATGCCAAGAGCACCACTGGAGGAGGGCAGGATCATCCACACCTCTCTGTCAGCTACCTGCTCTGACACAGAGAAGTACCGGGACCGACCTCCGAGGAGCATTTCTTCCTAAAATCAGGATTTCTGATGAGATGAGCTCGCCATCATGCATTGAACCACCTTCCATCCTCACCTTCTTCTCCAGTAATCCATCTGCTGCCACAAAGCTGCAAGTTTGAATCGATGCTTCCACCCCGCAGAGCTCTGCATCTGGGTTTGACCTTTGGGACGCTCCCACAGTAGACAGCAACTGGGGCATCATACTTAGCTTCAAAATAAAGACAGTACAAGCAATCTGAATTTGCAGATTTTGGGGAGGAGCAGAAAAAAAAAAAATAGATAAGCAGACATCCCTTCTTCATATTGGACTGACACATCAGTATTAAATTACAGTCCTGACCTCAAGGGCCTTGATGACTTCATGCTGTGTTGTCTAGAGAAGCGCTTACATTCCAGCATTTTGCAGCTGAATGCTCTGGAAAATGACACATTTTGCTGGTTGCCTATCTAAGACAAAGGGATTTCTCCATCCCTTCTCAAAGGATAGACAACCTGCAAAGGTATCTAGAATTTGGCAGTATCCAGTGAGTAGCTAATTTACAAATCCAGTTTGAAAATCCTTTGATTTCTGTAATTTCCAATCAAATTTTTTAGCTTTTATGTCTCTCCACAATAAAGAAATTACTGGGGCACAAAGAATTAATCACTATGTGCTATACCTAAGAGAAGAACTCTGCACTAATTGTCCCCAGTATTCAATCAGTTTATTGGGATACTGTAAGATGCAAATTGACTGTCCAAACATTCTCCTTTGTTCTGCTTCGCTGTTACTGGAGTTTGTTCCCTGCTTCAGAGATGCTTCCTCTCAAGTAACAGAAACAGAAAACTTCTGATCTTAGCTATTCCTGAAAATTCAAAGCTATGCACAGCATGCTTCCTTCCCTTTCATCCTGGCCAATATACTCCCCATTACCCAGCCTCCGAGGCCGGGCTCTTGCAGAATAAAGAATAGCTGCTGCACTTGGCAGCACAGCCAGCACCTCCGGGGCTGTGCGATCAGTGCTATGAATGCAGCCTTTGTAGGGGGGCTCTGCCTCCCTGAGCCAAGCAGCATTCCTGGCTACTGGGCAGGCAAAAGTCCTCTGGACAAAGGCTGTAGGGCTAGAGGTCTGTCATCTGCTGCAGCCCTTTACCTGCTGCAAAATTATCTTCTGTTGCCATGGGGGGACAATGGGCTCTGTCCAGATGAGAGGTTGCTCGTGCTGCCTGTCACTGCACCTGACGTGGCTGCCACTGGGGTCCTCTGCAGCATCGGGAACCTGCATGGAAAGTGGACACTGCTAGTACAAGTGACAGCCATCACCCTTGCCCTTCAGCGTCACACATGGAACGTGGTAGGAAACTGCTCACGACAGGTGGTGTTAAAACACCAGAAAAAAAACATGCATTCACGATATGCATTTTCTATATTATGCCAGACACAGCCAAATGCTGGAAGAAAACTGTTGGCAGCATAGCAGGGGAGGTGTAACTCAGCCCAGCAGCTGCTGTCCCCATGGTCGGATGGGCATGGCAGCCAAGTTTCTTGCCACACTCACTGCTTTCAGACCACGCACAACAGAGCTTCACAGTTTCACGTGTTTGGCAACAGCGAGCTGTAATGTTGAAGTGGATCTACATGAAGAACAATCGATAATGGGGAAAAAAAAACGACGACTGAGGAGCAGAATGGTCTCCCTTGTTAAGACAAGATACCTGCACATACAGAGGGGCACACGACACTGGAGATGTCCCATTTGAGAAAGGGCAGAAAGGGCTAGATCAGCTTTTATAACACATCCATGAGCAATTCTGAAGTACAACTCAAACCACAAGCTAGATGCTTCCAGATCTGCCATCTTTTGGGAAAGGGAAGAGAACAGCAGTTGAAACAACTGCTTGGCACCTCAGAAAGCATGAGTTTGTAGAAAGACCCATAACTGGGGGTGCCAGCTGTTCAGAAACCACCTGTCCTTTTAACAACAGCAAGCACACATCCCACAGGACTCTAGGACTTGTGGGTGCAGGATACACAACAGTAAAAAAATTTACTCTTTGCCCACCAGTGCAACAAAAAGTGACACTTTGCAGCTTGTGGTCTATTTCCTTACCAGTTTGGTTGCTTTCACTTCAGAGCTTCGGAGATTTCTTTTCACCGACTGTCACCATATAAAGCTTTGGCTTTAATTGTATTGGTCTACTTTTTACAGCCTAACCAGAAAGGTAAGAGGGTGTGCTCTGCAGAGCATACCTTAGGAAGAAAGGTCAGCACTGTAAGTCAACAGTAAAACTCCTATAAATGTCAGTGGGAACAGAAGGATGCCAATGTGAATTGTTTTTGGAAACCCTCTGATAGGCGCCTATAAAGCTCTGCAGAAAGAATGGCAACTGCATGGTAGCTAAGTGCAGCCAGGAGGATCAATCACAAACAGCTCAGTTAAACTATTACAGATGGAAAAAACACCTCTGCTTCTGATGGAAGAAAAAAGCAGGTACCTATTATCGTGCTCTGTGAGCTTAAAACAAGTGACAGAGAACGCCCAAGCAAGGACTTTACATACCCTGCTATCCGTCAAATTTACAATCTGATAAAGTGGTGTCCTTGAGCAATTTACAGTAGAAAATGCTCGTGTAACAGCAAAGCCCTGTAGCTCCACCCCCTGCCCAAAACATTTACATCTCCTCCAAAGCTGTCGATGGCTTCATCTGGAATAAAGCAAGCAATTTCAGACAGGCTGGAGTTAGCTGTTAATCCACGTCTGATTTCAAACCTTTTTGCTATACTACGTAAATTCAAAGAGACAGCTTAAGGTCAAGGAACAAAGATGCTGAGAGGGTCTTGAGAGCCTGGTTCCCATTATTTTCATTGAAAGTCAGACACTAAATATCCCTAAAATACAAATCTCAATCTGTTTCAGACTGTGCACGGTAAAACAAAGAATGAAAGGTGTCACTGTCAGCGGGACTAGGGCACAAAGTATAGGATGAATATCTAAAAAGTACATCAGTTGCACTTTTGGCTGGTTGAGATCAGCTCCCAAATGAAGCTGAGCATGCCCCATTGTTTAAGGTATTAAAAATAGCCAAGAGAAAGCAGAAAGTACCAGAAATGAGTGCACCTTGTAGCTAAGGACAGAGGGCCCTCCCTGCCGCTGACATATTCTGCAATAAAACTGATGCAACATGAGACCAGTACCTCCATACCTCAGTGCTGTTTTTCTGCCAGGCTGTTGCCCTACACACTAACATAAGTGGGAAGGACATTACTTATGGTCCAAGAGGCTTAACTACTCAGTTCAGGGCAGAACACCCAATTCAGGCCAACTACACGTTACGGAAAACCCCAAATGTATGTTTACATAAGTCCACCCCCTTTTCCTGAGGGGAAAAGAGGGACAGAAGGGACTGGAATGATAATAGAAGAGTAATTTTCCTGCAGCCTCACGTGCAGGATTCCTCTTCTGCCACTGCTGAGAGAAGCTCAAAATAAGCTTGTGCCATTCTCTCTACTGAGAACAGCACCAATGGTTCACTGTTGTGTAAATAATATGCTAAAAACTGGCTTTCTGAAGAGGAAAATGGCGCAAACATGCATCTGAGCAACTCCAGGCCTTGGTGATGTTTCATCATACAATAAACTGTATGTCTTGCCATTCCGCTGGGTTAATCCAAACGAAACACATCTTCTGGGATTTTCAGCTTCTTTGGATCATTAGCACTGAGTGAGATTATTTAATACTATAATTACTGTCCTCCCTAACTAACAACCTATTTCTCTGAAGGCTTCCTAGCACAGCAAACGTACAGTATCTCTATGTGAAATGTCAACACCAGCAGCCCTACAGGGCTGGGCAGGGCTGGAGCTGCTGGAGGTTAAATCCAATATTTCAACAGCTGGTGGTGAAGAGGTTATCTTTTTTTTTCCTTACCACTGAACTGAATGGTTTGAGAAATTTTTGAGTCATCGAACTTCCTTTCTCAAATATTGACTGTTCAGTAAGAAGCACGGACAAAGAAAATAATGCTAAGAGGTACACAGCACCCACACATGGCCTTTTTTAGTGTGTGTGTTCTGTCCTCACCTCATGTTTGAAAGATCTTCAAACTCAGTGCCCCTGTCAGGGCTGCTTCTGAGCAGAGCAGGGCTGCTCAGCCACGAAACAAGAGTTATGATAAGCAGCAGTTTACCCAGGGCAGTGAATCGAGAGTTAGGAATAAGCTGGTCTGAATGCCAAACCTTATTAACTCCTAAATGCACCCGAACACTCATTCCAGCTCTAATGAGGTGCTCTGTTGGACACTGCAGTCACGTGAACACTGTACACACGTTTGTGATGGTCTCTGCTGGAGCTGTGGCCAAGGGTGCCCGTTCCCCAGCAGCGGGTGATGGATTGCACCGTGGGCTCCTGTGCCAGCAGGACACAATGAAGCAGCGAGGAGCCAAGTACACTGACTTGTTGCCTTGGGCATAACCTTGGCCAAAAGCATTGGAAAAGTTTTCCTTATGGAAGTACTTTGATTACAACCCTGCAACCACAGGGTCCTGAGCCTGTGCAAGGCTTTGTTCCCTGACAGCATCATATGGGTTTCTTGTGACTGCGTTTTCCTTGGAAATATCAGGCATGTCTCCCCAGTGCCTTGCAGAGAGAGTTCTCCTGCCCTATCCCTGCCTCTTCAATAGCAAAGGATCACTAGAACACACTCTCTTGCCCCATGCTTGTCTCCCTGTGGGCCTCCCATACTGTTCCCTGAATCTTTCATAAAGGCACAAACAAGTACGGGCACTCTCCAACACAACTGCAAGTGAGCATCCCAAGGGCTCTGTCCTATTCCTCTGTAACCACCAGGCAGGGAAATTCTCAACAATTTGAACCCATCTCATTCAGCAGCACTGTGGGATCTGAGTTACGTGTTGAAATTTTTCATTGTGAGTAACAAGCATTGGGAGCACAAAGTCTCTAATGAGATGGGCTTAATTGTCCATTTTATTACGCTTGTATCTATTTCACTAAGTCCTATTGCGCTTCTTAGTGCTGTATGAACCTTGAAACACAACAGTTTCCACTGCTTAGAATTTATTCCCTGGTCCTGACAACACTTAAACACCTCTCTGTCACATTCAGGATCTAAGTCCACCATTCAAGCATCACTGACGTTTTTAAAGTCTCCATTTACCTCAGCTATCAGATATCAAATAACTCTGTGAGCATTCAGATTCCCAAATCTCCCCAGGTCTATGCCTGCTGAGGTGGCTGCTGCTGGAAACAAAACTGAACAACAGGATGAAAGGTGGATGTGTGCAGGAGAAGCATGAGCTCTGCTGCCAGCTCGCCACCCAGCCTGCAGCAAAGCATAAATCTTAAGGTCAGGAAAACAGAGCCTCTAAACACAACCTCTGCATGCGTGAAGGTGAGTAAGTCAACTTCAGTTGATTACAGGTTGAAGCCTTGAGCTGAAACATGAGAACGATGCTTGGAAGCTTCACAAGCTGCTTGGAAGATTCTCCAAAAAGGAGATCCTCGGTGCGACAAGTACTGCACAAATGCAGTGTCTTCAGGACCAGACAGCTGGTAAGCTCAGCAAGGTTCTCTTTCTTTCTCAGCAAGGAGAAAGCAAGCAGACAAAAAACCACAATTCTACTTCTCTCCTCTCACCCTTCAAAGTGAAGTGCCAAGGTTCAACTTAGTGAAACACAGCAATTTAAACCATTGTCCAAAACAGACTTGGTCACCACCCTGCAGGGACAAGCAGGCACAGCGGGCAGAACCATGCCCTCACCCTCAGCAGTGACTGAGTCATATGAACAGTGGCTTCCCTGTTACAAACACCCCACTGCTCAGCAGCTCCTGCCTGGTCTGCCCTCCCTTCCCCTTCTCTACCCGTCACTCCACGTGCTGCTCTCCCACCACTGCTCTCACGACTGTCTGCCTCATACGTGACACCCAAGCCCTCTGGCACACAGCTGGAGTCACGTAGCAGGAGCATCCCTCCCCCTGCTGCAAGACTTCCTAAAATAACATTTTGAAGAAAAAATAAAAAAGATAAAAAATAAAATCATAAACTTAAATCTTTCTCACAGATGTTCTTCCTTTTTTGGAAAGGCACCAAGAGACCTCCACCAGAGCCCAGCAACAGCAGCAGGAAGCAGCCAGGGCTGCTCACCAACCTCCTGCACAGACAGCCGCAGCCTTCACATTGCAAAGCTTGCTCCGTGCCATGAAGCTCACAGTCCCCCTGAGAAGCGTGAATCCCTGCTGTGGGTCACCACCCACAAGGCAACAAGGATTTCTGGTGCTCCAGAGCCTATGTTTCTCAAGCCAGGAGCAGGGACAGCCATTTGGAAAGGCAGCCCCCTCCTCCAAGAGGAAGACAGGCCCGCCCGGCCAGGTGCACTAGCTCCACGAGCAAACAGTGTCACGTACCAGGAATAAACAAGGCTGCATAGCAACCGCTTCTCTGAAGAAATCCGGAGGAATATCTCCTGCCTGCAGGGCTGGCAGGTAGCTCCTCAGATGCTGCAGCAGCAAAAACCCCTGGGAGCTCAACAACACCCAAACCATAGCACATGAGCAAATAGCAAAGCATCACTAGCAACTGGTAAAAGGAAGGGGAAGTTTCCCACCCCCCTTTTCCACAGGATAAAGAATTTGACAAGTTCTTTGCTCAGATCAGCTGCATAAGCTTGGAACTCTTCTTGTTTCTAAATCCATGCTGGTCAGAAAGCATCCTATTCAGGCAAGATTAGCAGAAGAGAATTAATTCCTTCCAACTGGCCCTCTCTGGTGCAGTACAGCCACACTTACTGCCATCTCCACTAAACTGGAATTTTCCACCACCTGTGAACACTGTACCTCTCTGCTGTGTTGTGGATAACTCCATGATGTTGAGCAGAATCTTGGTTTTACACTACTGCACATGTTTTGTTCTTGCTGTGCTTACTCAAAAGCTATTTTTCAAATGTGAAAATAATGACTTTCCCATCATTTCTGTGGCAAGTTTTGGAGTCTTCCATTACAAAGTCACTGCTGGCTGTTTCTGTAAACACACACAAAAAGAGAGAAAAATTTTGAGCAGAGGTGCAATGCTGTTCTCCACTAATGACAAGGAGCACAAGCTTGTTCTGTCTGTGCCATGATTTGGATGGAGAGCATCCACAAGAACATTCCAGGAGAAGAAATTCATTCTCTAAGCACTGAGTCCTGAGCCCTTGTGCAGCCTGCAAGCCAACAGAGAAGCACCAAGAGGATATTTAGCTGGAAAAATGCACCGTAATTTAACTCCTACAGGAAAACAAATAAAAAACAAACATCAGCAATCCTTTCCCAGCAGGACAGACACCCTGCAGTGGCACCTCGCTCAGCAAAGCAGCAGCCAAACCAATGGGAAGCACCCTCCTGTCACTGCTGAGCCACCCTGCAAGCAACAGCAGTGTAGGAGTACAAGATTCAGCCTTACAATGAGTCAAACATCAACCTCCCAAGTCTCTCAGCTTCTCCAAGGCAGAGTAATTGAGTTCATGAGAAAATAACAACCCTATACATCACAGGACGGTAGAAAACTCGCCAACTACAGTGAATGGGTGTTCAAGCATGACATTACGTGCATGAAACAGGAGAATTCTCCAAAAAGTTTTTCCTCTTTGCTAGAGACAAGCAGCAGAGAGGACTGTCTCAGAGATGCTAGGAAAACTCTGCTTCGCCTCTGAGGCAGGCTGCAGGCAAGACAACCTCCTGCAGCTCCCCTCTGTAAAGACAGCATAGCAGAAACGCTGCTTGTTCACCTCTTTCCTTGTTTTCTTCTCAGACAAGGAACTCTTCAGGCCAGCGAATTCTCTTCCTACAAGCACGTGTCATCTAACAGAGACATCAGTTAGGGACGATGCCATGAAGTGGCAGTGGCACTGCCTCTTCAAAGGATATTCCCTGATATGGTGTTCAATCTGTTCTCTTTAATTAGGCTGAGCAACAAGCTACCAGCTTGGCTCCAGCAAAAAATGTAAGCTGCTGGGTATCTCAAATGAGCAATTCTATGGGGAAGCAGCGTTAGGAGAGCTGAAAAGTGTGACCCTCATTAAACCACCAAAATAACTATCAAAGTTGAGCAAAGATTGTCAGCTGATCAGACTGAGACCACCTGGGAGTATCTAGTGTCCAGCCTGGAGTACTGGCACACTTTGCCCTTCTGCTGGTGAGGCAGATTCAACAGCCTACACACTTAGCCTGAAAAACAGGGAGACAAAGTTTTATTTCATTCTTCCTAAAAAGGAAGAAAAAATTGCTGCTGTCAGAGGAGAAAGGAGTACCTTCCCTCCTAAGCCCTGCATCATCCCACTTCACCTTGGGCAGCATCACACCCCTGTGGCCACATTATATCACCTGCACATCCTTAATGACAGAGTGGGTGACGCAGAGAAGGAGCAGTGTCCTGTGCACACAGACAGCTGAGAAATGAACCTGATCATAACACCATGCCCTGAGACATCCCTCCTAGTAGGTTAACAAAACTACTTGCCTTGAAATCTCTGCAAGTGAAGCACAGCCTCTTCATTTTAACAAATACATATTGGATGTATTTGGCTAAACCTCTGCCCTCCCTGCTTTGACCAGCAACCTGCTCTCAGGCTGCATTTTCCTACAGCAGCAGGAACCTGTCCACAGCAGGGATGGAAATAATGTCAGCATACACACAACCTGAAATCTACTCAGTTACTCCTCTTGACATCTTTTCTTTCACACAGCATTCTTGCTGGGCAGCATGGTCCTTCACAGCATGCACACAGCTTCTTTTTTTGTTCTCAGGAACCTCTGCTAGGTTGGGAACCCTTGGGCTTTCCCCATGGCAACCTCATTTGTGCACTGAGCAAAGGCAACCAATGCTGAGTGGTACTTGAGCCCACAGGGGAAACAACCCAAGCACGCAGCTGGTCTGGAGCCAGCAGATTTATGCAGACCTTCTGGTTATGTGACCAACGAGCAGAAGGAGGTTATTAATTTAGCACTGGAAGTGCCAATGAAGTTTTGCAGGCTGAGAGGAAACAGATGAGCTTCACTAACAAATATAAGCTGGGTTCTGAGTCAATAATAAACACTGATGTGAGCTGAAATATCAACAAACAGGAAAAAAAATACATGAGTGGGCATGAGGGCTTTTTATTTTTTAAATACTCATTTCTTAATCAATCCTGGATTCCTAATGGTGGAGAAATAGAGAGAAAACTGGACAGAAAACAGGAAGGATAGAGATACTGCTGTGCCTGCCTTTCTCCACCTGCCTCTGCTTTGCCCAGCCTTTGGGCAAGACCTCCCTGGCTTTTCCTTATTAATTAGACTCCATACTCAGATCAGCAGGGCCCCGTGGGCTTTGAGGGCCAATGCCTTCTGCTTCCTTCCCCCCCCCACCAAGTGGTGTCACAGAGAATAAGTCAAAGAGTGACAAGAGAGCTGTGTGGGGGGACGCATCTTCGTGCCAAGCAGACAGAAACCAATAATAAGTACACAAAGTATACCACATATTGTCAGCCCTGCCAATATATCTATATATTTTTATATAATATATCTATATATTAAAAATATATATTATATATATACTTTTTTATTTTTATTTTTTTACAGAAAAAGAAGACTTAAAACAATGTTTTATATTTTTCTTAAATTACCCTCATCCGATCCTAAAATGGTGTCCATTTGGGGTAACACGAATTCCAAGGGGTAAATCCCTACCTCAGCACAGAGCTGACCTGCAGACACCCTCTGGTGTCTCAGGGCACCACGCACACCATCCTTTCCACCTAATTCATTTAGGATCGCATGGTCCTCAACTAAGCCCGCATGGTTCCCTATGTTGCTAATCTAGTTAACTGCATATTGGCTAATTGCAGGTTTTAACTCACTGCCAAATGTGACAAGTCACCGGCTGTTTGCTCTGGCTACCTGAAAAGTCAGCAGCCACGTGAAGCTGAGCCTCAGCTGAGGATGCAGAGAAACCAGCCGCCGGCACCCGCTGTCCAGCACAAGTTGTGTTGCATTTACTTGATCATAATAGAACAGTTTTCATGTGGCATGAAGAAATAAGAAAAGATAAATAAATCTGGACACCCTTAACACAAAGTCCGGGGACTGATGGACACACGAAAAACATGACTTCACTTTGCCCCTAGCTATTATGCAGCCACATCAAAGGCAGGGCACACAAGTCAGTGTGCAAACAGGGTGGTCAAAGTCCTCTCCCCAGCTTTGCCGGAATTTAGCCCAAATCCTTTTGAAAACCAAACTCAGCTTTCACCCCACACCCTCCTTACACGCCTGGAGAGCTGGAGCATACCAGCCTGCTGGAGGCAGGCGTGGCCCAGCACACCTGGCAGGAGGTGGCTAAAGCCCAACCAGCTTCAATGATGCCAGCCCATCTGCCTTTGTTACAGACCAACATGCAATGACAACAAGAAAAAATAATAATAATAAACAAAATATTTGTTCAAGCTTTTGAAAAAAAGCCATGCAATGATGGGAGTGAATCCATGCAACGAATCCATGCAAGGAAGGTGGCTGAGACTTGAGCTGAAGATACAGAGAGGAGAAGTCAGGTCTGCAACTTATTCTACCTGCCATCAACTTTGAAAGGTTCTGAAAAACAACCCCAACTTCTATCGACCCCCAGTAAGAGCTTGGCAGGGAGCATACTGCGAGCTGGAAGATGTCCAAACCTGCAGGCAGGTAACAGCTCACCTCAAACAGATGGGGAGGATTCTTCCAGACTCTCCCATGTTGGAAAACATTATCACAATAAACAGAGATGATACAAAATGAGTCAAGATGAGAAAGGGTTCAATTTCCTTGCTAATGGCTTTCCGTTCAATTCTTCTGCGGCTCTGGAAATTAGCTGCCTGAGCACCAAGGAAAGGAAAAATAGGGACAGGATGGCAGATTTTTCTCAAAGAACTACAAAGCTGAATATTTACAAAGCCCCACAAAGTCACGGAGAAGACTGCAGTGTAAGACTGCAGTGGTAGATGCAGAAGTTCCTCCTTTTACCCTCATGGTTTTAAACAAGCACTGTGCCTACACAGAAAGAGATTGTGAGAAAGCTTTGTGTCTGTGCTTAGGAAGTAGGAACAGCAGAAATCAGAGGGCTCAGCCTGACCCCACTGAAAGCAAGTGCCATTGTGTCCAGCCCACAGACGCTTTGAGAAACGACTTATCTTCTGAATCACATTATCCCCATCAGTCCTAGTGGAAAATGATTTCCAGCCACTAGCCCGCAGCAAAGGATAATAATGGATGAAAAATAGCCACACTATCATTTCCCACAAGATGCCAGAAATGAGGTATGGGAAAATGCTGAGAGGAACGGCCTCAGCCCCTACCTGCTGTGAGGTGGCAGCACAGAGGTAACAGTTCTTTCAGCATCCAGCCCTCCTCCACCACCAGTAGCTGCACACTGGGCCTTCAGCACAAAGCAGAGCTCACTCATGGCAAAGGAGCAACCAATGAGCCTACTGAAATGCCATAAATCCTACTTCGGCAGAGCTTGAAGCCATTTCAGCCTCCACACAAAATTAGGCTTTATGGGTGCACCTGAAGGTGGGCAGGTAATTGAAAGATGAGGACATTTAGAAGAGACCCTGTGAGGGCCAAGAAAGGAGAGCTTTGGGGGCAGGAAGAAAACCTCACACACAACCAGTGCCTGCGTACAGGTGACTGCCAACCCACTGTGGACACTGCTGCTCGTGAACCAAATCTTTCATCTTGCTCCTCACTTTGTGTCATTCCATTCCTCATCTGAGTGAGAGCAAGAATGTCTGGAGGTGTGCCATCATCTTCACACAAAGCCAGGACTTTGCCATCCTTCTCAAATACAGAACTGCATCATCCAGGTCACATTTTCTGAGACTTCAGCAAGGTATGTTTTTACAAGACACTGCCTCTGGAGCAGAAGGGATGAGTGAAAGTTGAGACTGCTACATGGGATAGAATTGTACTCTGGGACATCAAGTGATGAACGAGGGCACTTCCTTCTACCAAACTTGATGGGTTATGAGAAGTAATTGAATGACAGTGGAGGCTTGCACTGTACCTACGAGCATCAAGCTAGGCATGCAGACAAAGATATGGCCTTAAAACTTGGGTTTAATGACAAGGTTACCCCTGTACCAGGCTCCTCCAGAGACTCAGGCATGGGCATGTTCCTCTCTACAGCTGCCCAAGAGCTCCGAGTCTGTGGGCAAACTTTTAACACAGAATTACCATCACCCCTAGGGTGGATGGCTCCTGGCAACTCAAGTCTTTTGTCGTGTTTGTCTGTGCTTTAAACCACAGGAGCTATATAGGAAACCATAGGAGGACATGACAGTTTGGGTCTTAACTCATTCCCATCAGTACTAATAGCAAAACTGAAACTAATTTTAAATGCCAGGGAGCAACCTTCAGAGCACAGCCTAAAATATGGCACCAGGCTTCTTCGTGCAGTCTGGCATCTACGCATTTTTAAAACAATGCAAAAAAAAAAAGTCTTCAATAAAAAGGTGTTTTTCTTCGAGTGCATCCACGAGCCTTGATCTTTTATTTTCCAAAAAACAGGTAAAGAAAAGATCAAAATGACTGTCAGCTGAACAGTAGTTGAGATGCTTGGAAACAGTTGGCAAAGCCACACAACCATCTGAAACAAGCTGCTCCCATTTTGTCAGATGCTCGCCTTGTTAGATTTTCACTTGAAAAGTGACAATCTGGCTAATATTTGTAATACTTCTGTGTCTAACCTTTTAGGAGCTTCCCAGTGAAGCAAAGGAATGTTGTGCCAGGGTCTCACTTCAGCTCCCAACAGCACACTGTTTCTTTGAGGATGAGAGTGAGACTGCTCTATCAGAAGTGTACCACGGCATGTAGCCCTTGCACATAAAGCCCTTCACTCCACAGCCATCGGTCCATCCCCACAGGAGACAGGGAAGGAGCTCGCATGGATTTAATCTGTCTGGTTTTGCATGCATTCTGCTAGGAATAGCAAAGGCTCTTATAGTTCTGTCTTCTCAAGGGATCCTTTAAAAAATTTTATTGCGACTATAACTCTAGTAAACACACCTAAGTAAGATCTACTCCCATGCAGCCAGCCAAGGAGTTTGAGTTCCTTTGGCAAAGGGCACCAACCGCAGAAATAAATAAAATGCTTTATGCAAGAATGACAAGAAGGGAGACCTACCTTCACCTCTCTTTTTGTTTACATGCTTCCATTAGTACCCGGGGAAGTTTAACTCTACCTCGCCAGGTCCCCAGCCCCGAGTCTGCAGGTCTCAGCACAGCTCTGGCAATCCACCAGCCCGCAACTTCTCCTTAGCAATTCGGTCTTGATGCATTAAACTGTCACCGCTCACTAAGAAATTAGACCTGATGACACCTTAAGCAGATTCATTAATGTATTAGGCAAATGCAATCTGATTGGCTCCTTTTTTTAGGCGTTCGGCAAGCAGCGTGCAAACAAACCTGGGGGATGAGGCTCTCGGGGGAGGGCAGGCAGCTTGCCAGCGTTCTTGCTTAAACAGAGGGAAATAAAGTAGCAGCTCTCCCACAATCACTCTGGAATTTGCAGCCTACTGCTTGCTTTAAGACAGCAGAAGACAAAATGTGGGATGAGCCTTCCAGAGACGCAGTGTAGTTTCCATATATATACCATGCATCTTAAAGTGCTGTTTCTACTTCAAAGTGGCACGGTACTAGTCATGACCAAAACAAATCTTAACCACCAAACGCCCCCTTGCACTGGGACGAGACAATCCACTTCTAAATTAATTGTCTGCAGACAAATTGTCCATGATACTTTCACCTTGGGCTACAATCTCATGACCTCATGAATTAAGCAGAACAAGACTGGAAAGATACCTGGAGAAGGGTCCTGAAGTTCAACAGGAAGCAGGACGGTCAATTCACACTCTTCCAGGTGATACTACCACATCAAGAATTTGGTAAGTGCATCTACAAAATGCGCCATCTACCACAACACAGATCCTCCCCAGTAATGTCACAGTGTGATCACATCTTGTATTCATAAAGACATAAGCCAACATTTCTGCAATCCATTCATCCCACTCTATTGGTTTTTCCGTCATAAGACATTGAGTAAGTCTGAAGGTCTGAACAAAGCAGTGATCTGCTGCAGAATAAGGCATATCAGCACCAGGGTTTTGTGATGCCCAGGGCACTGGTTGAACAACACAGCTGGATGATCACAAACAGTACTGTGCTGGAAAGCAGCAAAGGAAGCGAGCAGTAACAGCTTTCAGCCCATTATTGCAATACCTGGGTTTTAGTTGGATGCAATAGGAAGGTTATATGATGTCAGATCAGGACCTGAGTAGGAAGCACTATGACTATATGACTAAACCATCTTATTTTGGGGGAATAGAAGAGGAAGAAGCAGCACACTGCAGTGGTTTGCCTGCTTGCCATAACCCCCAACACATCTAACACACCAACAATATCTTCTCAGCAGCTGCCAAACGTTCATGCTCTTACATGGCACTGAATAGTTAAATATTTCTACACATCACTCCCCTACCCCTCCTCTTTCCAAGCAGGAATCAGTGCCTTGCCCTACTGCACATCTGGCCATTGTTCCATGGCTGTTTTTTTTTTTTAAGCTGTGTAATTAAGAGCTTATATAAAGTTGATTTAAAGAGAGCCTGGCCTTGGGGTGACTCCATGAGGGGGAGGTAGGGGTGCTCAGCAGGTCAGGGCTGGGTTCTTCTGCTACTTCCCTGGTTTGAAGGAGGGGTCCAAGGGAGTAGAAAGGGCCTACACAGCCACGTCACTGCAAACCAGATTGCTTAGGGATCTTGAGCTCTTATTTAATTCATAGATTTAGAAAAGGCTCACACATAGCACCACTGCAAAGCAGAGTGCAGCTGGGTTTGTGCCCTCCATTAGGATGAGATATTGCATCTACCCACTGTGGAGTTCTGGTGCCTTTCTCTAAAATACTGAGTCTAGGACTCTCAGAGATGGGTTTCTTCATAATACAATTTACCTAAGACCAATCCAGTCAGTAAACACGTGTATTTAATTCACAGAGCCAGCAGTGTGCCCTTGTGGCTGAGAAAGCCAACGGTATCCTGAGATGCATCAAAAACAGTGTGACCAGCAGGTTGAGGAAGGTCAACCTCCCCCTCTGCTCTGCCCTGGAGAGGACACACTAAGAGTACTGTGTCCTGTTCTGGGCTCCCCAGTTCAACAACAGGGATCTCCTAGGAGGAGTGCAGCAGAGGGACACAAAGATGATAAAGGGCCTGGAGCATCTCCCTCATGAGGAAAGGCTGAGTAACCCGGGTCTGTTCAGCCTGGGGAAAAGATGTCTGAGGGAGAGATCTGATTAATGTTTAAAAATACCTAAAGGGAGATAGGAGGCAAATGGATGAGGTCAGGCCCTTCTTGGTGGTGTGCAGCATCAGGACAAGGAGCAACGGCCTAAAACTTGAACAGGGCAAGGTCTGTACAAACACATGGAAGAACTTCTTAACTGCAAAAGTACTGCAAAAGACTGCCCAGAGGGGCTGTGGAGCCTCTTTCTCTGGAGATATTCAAGACCTCGCCGGATACCTACCTGTACAGTCTTACTGCAGGGAACTGCTTTAGCAGGGGGTTGGATTCAAAGATTTCTTGGGGTTCCTTCCAACACCTGTGATTCTGTGATATTGGTGACCTCACCTCTGCTCTCTGCAAAACAAGCTTGTGAAATCAGCTTCAAGCTAACCCCTCTTAGAAACCAGCCTCTGATTTTCAACTAGCTGATTTCACATACATTTGCAGCCACATAATCAACAGTTTATTTACATATAAATACCTTCTCCAGCTTCATAAACAATACCAACAGGTGATGGTAACCACTCCAGAACCAGGTGCACACTTCAGCATCAGAGCACACATTGATGTCTGAACTCTATGAACGTAAGAAAGGGAAAAACGCTGCATAGCGGTGACGAAAAAAGTGTGAGAAACAGCCCTGTGAGCACCAAAGTGGGACAAGGAGAAGGGCTGGAGCAGAGATCCCACTCTGAGAGGCCACTCTGGGGCCAGAACATCCCCAACACTCACTGCTGTATTCATGTTTCTGAAATGGAACGACAGGGCTACATTCAGTCTCTCCCCACGAGGAATGCGATAAGAGTAGCACAGTCACCCATTTTTGTTTCCCACACCTCTAATGAAGGATTTCTTGCACTCCCACACACCTCCCTTCTGCTCTGCCAGCTTTTTTCTCTCTCTAAATGCCAAGCATGAGCCAAGCCCTAGGAAACCACACCTGAAACCCTTTCAGACTTCAGAGATGCAGAACATCACAGACAAGAGCTGGAGCAGCTGAGAACCCCAGTCCTCCCTTCTCTTCAAGATATTACAGCACTATGATTCAAAACAGAATTAAATGACACTACATTTGGCTCTGGCAACTGAGAAATTATAAAGGAAGGACTGGCAAACAGAGGGACCCCAAGAGCAAGGAGAACAGGCAGCCTTTGGTGACACCAATCCTGCAGCTGAAAGTGCTGAGCTGACTTGGGGGTTAACACAAGGAAGATCTGTACAGGGGAATCTATTGTAGTCCTTCAACAGCTGTAATGCAATGGCACCAGGAGCCCCACTCAGCAAGCACTATTTTTGATGTTCAGAACATTTCTTATTAGATGCAATTAAGGCTCTAATCTTAAATCCTCAGGAGAAAATAAATCTCTAATCCAGCCTGTTCACTGGGTATGCCAGACCTGCTTCTCCAGGTGCCTCCTGAAGCCATGGGAACTAAAGGAACCCTTAAATGAATCAATGAAAGCTAAGATTCTGTGCATACCATTAAACCTTCATGCACCAGAGAAACACAATTTACAAATTAATTTGGACACACAGACCATGCTTACTTAACTCTTTTCCGCAGATATATTTTCACAAGGCTTCAGCTGTCATCTGTTATGGTCCCTGAGTGCACTTAAGTTCTGCACATCTCCAGAAGCGCTATTACTATTTTACTTTCAAAGAAAAGATCACCACCAGCCCTTTCTTTTCCTGCTATCACAACATTTTAAGCACAGAATCACAGAATCGTAGGGGTTGGAAAGGACCTCTAGAGATCACCTAGTCCAACCCCCCTGCCAAGGCAGGCTCCCTAGACCAGGTCACACAAGTAGGTGCCCAGACGGGTCTGGAATGTCTCCAGAGAAGGAGACTCCAGAACCTCTCTGAGCTTTCCACACAGAGAAGACAGGCAGATGCTGTGCAAGACAAGGACTGCAGCTTGTCCATGCAATGGAGCACAGGCCAGGGGGACAGCTCCCAGCAGCACAGACCCAGGCCAAACACCCAGTGGTTTTGTATCACCTGTTTCCCCCACCACTTCACAAAACAACCAGCAACCTGGAGCTGTGGGGGCTGCAAGATGGCACGAAAAAATTACATTTATGTTTACCTTGTCTCCGCCAGATCCCTATATTCACCCTTCTGAGAGTGCAACAGGTATTTCTCCTCCTGAGTCAAGGCACAGAAACAATTGGACACTCAGCATTACTCCCCAGATAGTTCAGGTTGCAGCACCATTACTGACACATGTAGCTGTAAACACCAGCCTGTGACTCATCCAAGGAGTAGTGCCGTTCCCATCACTATTCTGAGTGACACAAACTGAGCGTCACACCAGGCAGGCAGCTCCAAAGCAGGATTGCACGGCCTGAAGCTGTGTGTTTCAGCCTCTACCCACATCCTCACAAAAAAAAAAAGCCTAAAAACTTCCAATTCTCCCTTCCATTCTCACATCCCCTTCTCATCCGCTTGCTTCCCCTCCTTTTTGTGCAAAGTATTAGTTCACTCAAAACTCTATTTATCCAAATTTTTGCACATATACCATTTCCAAGTTACAGAATCATAGATACAAACTAGAATCAGTGATGCTCATTCCATTTCTAGTCCTTAAAATGCCTGCAAGCACTCAAGCATATCACCATGTTGTTACCAACACCAATCCCTGCATTATACCGCAATCTCATTTCAAAGTTCAAGCTTCCAGAGGATCAGAGTACTCCAGACACCAAACAAAGAGCAACCTTACATCCATAACAATATACTCTTCTCCTCAAAACCTACCAAATCAAAAACAGATCTCCATGGAAGCCAGTGACTAGCGTAGCTCAAACCCATGGTCCTGCTGGGGCACAGGAGGGGGATGCTAGTCATTCCACTGGTGTGTATAAGGCTGTTTCCTACACACAGCATTTTGGTAGCACTGGGAATGCTGTTCTACTCAGACCTCAGTTGTATAGAACAGCAACTACAGATGCCCATGTTCCCTGTTCACACCACAAGATTTTCTGCCTAACAGAAATCTCTGAAGCAACACACAACTCAAGCAAAAGCAGATTCTACCAGTGTTTGTTGTTTACCTCCTTCCCAGAAAGCCCAGATGGTGGCAGAAGACCTGATCTGATCACAGGAACTTCCAGCTTGGGACAGCTGAAAGGGTCATCTGTTCCTGTTGCAGACATTGTGTGATACCGTTTCCATTTGACTTACCTCTACACTGGATTTTTGGGAGATGTCGCAGATGGTCTCACTTGATGCAGAGTGGAAAGATTTTTAGTAGTTTCATTGACGTGGACACGAGAAGGATCTTTGTTGATGCCAGTTTCCCACAGCAACTGCTGCCATGGTTATAAATCATTTATTGCCCCCCATTGGTGAGCAGTTGAATATAAAGAATGGGTTTACTATGTGCAGGAGAGCATGGCAAGCACACAAACCTGCTCCTCCTGAAATGTGCCACCAGGCAGCAAAGTGCTGCGGGGGTTTTGTTGCAGGGGCTTTGGGAATCTGGTGAAACCAAACCAGCGCTCTCTCATGCTGATGAAAGTAAGCAGTACTCCAGCTCACAGAGATTGAGGGGTCCTAAGTGCAGTGACTACCATGGGAGGAGTTTAGACAAACCACCCCACAAAGCCAGTGCAGAGCTTGAAGGAAGTGTTTTTTCTCAAGGACAAAATGTACCATCAATTCCTTAAGATATGTCTAAATAACTTATAGTGTTTGTTACTGAGCCAAGGTATTTGAAATAACTTAGTTAAGCCCATCACCATGATTAGAAGAGCTCTGGATAGGCTCCAGGTCTGACCGTGACTTCACTCCCCCTCAGATAATGCAAGATCCAATCACGCAGATCTCTTTTCCTCTCTCTCATCCCTCCCTGCAAAACAGCATTACGTCCTGCTGCCAGAACAGAAGCACAGAGAGGCACGTGGGCTTTTCCTTAGGCAGAGACCCAGGTTCTCTTCCAAGCAGGATATTCTTTATGATCTTACTGATCTCACAAGGAACCCACACTCTGTGAGAGAAGCATCCCAGACAGGAAGGGTACAGCCGCCTGGCGCCTAGACGAAGTCACCCACTTGGAGCAAACTAGGAGGAATCATTATTCCCACTGCTCTCTAAAGCAAAACTGAAGTTTTAAGCCTGTAAATTAACTCACAGCACATGGGACTTTCCCATAGCCCATCTCCTGGACTGTTCCTCAAGGTCCCACAGCAGCGAGGCTGGACACACATGCAAGGGAACAGTGGTCACAGTCATCTCTCTCCAACCCTCTGCAGAGAAGAGGCATCCCAAAGGCCAGAGATTAGTCCTCTAGAGATGTAATCCATGTTAATAGCCTCAAATTAAACTTGCCTATAAAGCTATTCACCTTATCTCAGTACTTCTGAGAATGTCTGCTTGCTGATGTTCCCAGTCATAAGAAATTTTTCAAGGACTAGCTGTGCATCCTAAATCTTTCCTTTTCCATCTCCAGTGGTGTACATTTCGCTGCCATTTGCTTCTTCTTTCATCAATGTTGTTAAGATAGTTACGTGGGGACAGAGAAGCCACTAGCAAGAGAAATTTTTTAAAGATGAACCATAAGCAGAAGTTCCATACACGGGTCCCAAAGGGGCAATATTGCTGAAATATTTAGCAAAGGAGGTAACAAGCACCATCAGCACAATGCTGTGTCGTAGCAGTAAGTTCTCCTGGAAGCAGAACCGTAACAAAAGAGGAGAACGTGACTGACACCGTCTTACAGCAGGATGCATTCAGCCGTGCTAAGACGATGCCATCCTCAGCCACGCTTCACGGGTTGCTCTTGAAAGCCAAGCTACGTACCTTTTGTGAAGCTGCTCTGACACCTTCTGGTCATCTGTAGTATTGCTCCTCATCACAGATTCCACTGCAGTAATCTGGAAATTAGGCCACCATCACATAAAAACAGCAAAGCAATAACTGTCACATCGTGCAGTGGTGCCTGGACGACTCTTAAATACACACCTATAAATGGAACACAATACAAATTTGGCATATAAAAGCAGAAGTACACATCAGTTTCCACCTCATGGACTTGTTGACTGTTTTCACCACTGAGGTTCAGCCCATTCCTTGACCCAAACCCACTCCTGCTTTGCCTTCTGGAAAGGCTGAGACACAGCTGTGTAGGACACTGCACAATTGAAAACACACATGTTGCTCATGTTACTCCATATCCCAAGAGCTCAGAAGGTCAGCATTCACCAGAGAAGCACCAGACCTTCATTCACATCCCTTTCACCAGATTTGATGCAGCCTGTCTACAGAAACATCAGTACTGCTTGAAAAGCTACACATCAGATTAACCTAAAACACAATCGACTGTTTCTCCAGACAACACTGCAACTCCAACAATGCAACAAGGAGCTAAGAAACCAGAATTACACACACTTTGCCTTGTAACCTATGAGGTTGGCTTTCTCTTCCACAAGACATCTGGGCATTTTCTCCTTCACCACCACCCTTAGGTATCTAAGGGCTCTCTCAACAAAACCACAGGACAGGTATTTGGTAAAGGAGATGTATATTTATTCACTTTACAAAGAGGGCAGCATTTAGTTGCAACAGCTCCATTTATAGACAAATATATTGTACATAGTGGTGAATGGCTCAGACCTTTACCATGTTTTGCTCTTAAAAACGTGTTTGTACCTCTTCAGCTTCCATTAGCTGAGCAATCAGTTGTCCTTGCTCTGCCACTGAGGTTAAAAATTGATAATAAACGTATAGCTGTGCGCTATGTATTCACAAGTATCCACCTTCTCATTTCCCTGTGTTACTCCCCTCTCCCCACCCACCTCAACAGTCTATCCTCTGGGTTAGCATTAACCTTATATACAACCTCAATTAAAATGAAATTAGGGAACAGTGATAGTTCTAATGTCTTTTTAAAGCACAAGAAAAGTCATTGATTCTACATATAAAAGTCTCGAGTTCAAATTTGTTAAAAAAAAAAAAAAAAAAAAAGCTGTTTTTAAGCCACTTTGGCATTTAGATATTGCCAAGGCATGGCTGAACCAATGGAGGACAGGGGAAAGAAAGGAAATTCATTAGAGAATTTAAACATTACAAAAATAACTGTTTTTCCTTTTTCTTTTTTCCTGGAAAAAAAAGCAGCAGGATGCCCACTTGCTATTGCTAACTGAAGCATGGAAAGAAGGTATAGATCAGTTGTCTTTGATCCTTGAACATTAGAAACAAATTCAATGTAAAGCTGAACCAAGTTTACCACACAAACAGCGGTGGCAGATTTATTTCACTTAAGATACAAATGCATGTCCACATGACAGGCATAATTTGACCATGAGAGGTGGAAGAAATGTTTCTATAGTAAGCGCAGGGAAACAGGGCAAGAGAAGGCTGGCGTGGTTAAACATTCTGGATTCAGAAATGCACAGTGCCCCACACGTGCCCCCACACATAGGTTGTGCATAAGTCTGCACTCCCTATATGCAAATATGGCATCTTTCAGCAAGATGATCCAGAATTAAAAAGTTCTGGTGGACCACTTCTTTAAACTGTTATGTTTATTCTTCTATGCCGTTATTCTTCTTCGCTTTCATTTTCTGGTTCCAAATCAGAATCACCATTGATTTCCTTTTCAACAGTCATGTCTTGTTCATCTGATTGCTCCTCTTTTTCTTCGTCTTCATCCCAGTTCTCCTGGAGGGCAGAACAACACAGGAATGTTTGAATCTTTGACATTAACACAACTTCTGTGACAACTGATTGGGAGAAGATCCAATCTAACTCCACTTACATCTGAGTCTCTATCCGCAATCATCTCATCATCTGAACCTTCCTCCTCTGAAGACTCTGAAAAAAGAAAAGAATCTCTGAGTCTGGAAAACAGACCTGAATACATTCAAACAAAACTCAACTCCCTGCGCTGTTATATTGCCACTAAACTCTGCTATTTGAACTCCAAAACCAATTCTTTATGAAGACAAAGTTGACCAACTTAAATCAGGAGCTAGTCACTTCTGCTACGATTATACAGTATACAGCTGTTGTAGAAACTGCAGGCCCAAACTGAAAGTGTACATGCACAGATACTACTGCAAAGTCTTGCCAACTCTAACATAGCAGTCCCTTGACTGCATCTACCTCAGCATAAGGGCAGTTAGCACTAGAAATCTGGTATCATCAGCTTAGTACTTTAAGAGCTTTCTATTAACAGATTCCTTAATTTATAAAGTAGGAATCGGAACCAATAAGGTTGGAAAAAAGCTCCTCCAAGATCATCCAGTCCAACCTATCACCAATACTTCCCACTAAATCATGGCCATCAGTACAACATCTAAATGTTTCTTGAATACCTCCAGGGACTGTGACTGCACCCCTTCCCTGACCATTCTTACAGATAAGTTCTTCCTAACATACAACCTGAATGTCCGCTGGTGGTTAAGGCCATTGCCTCTCATCCTATCACTAGCTACACGGGAGAAGAGGACAACTCCCACCTCAGCAAATCCTCCTTTCTGACAGTTATAGAGAGCAATAAGGCCTCCCTTGAGCCTCCTTCAGACAAAATAATTCCAGCTCCCTCAGTCACTCCCCATAAGATTTGTGCTCCAGACCCTTCACAGCTTTGCTGCCCTTTTGCCCTTCCACCAGGTGGGTCACTAGATCATAGAAGACCAGGTTAGTCAAACAGGACCTGCCTTTCACAAACTCACGCTGGCTAGGTCTGATCCCCTAGATGTCCCACACATGCCGTGTGATATCCCTTGTGACAACATGTTCCATAACCTTCCCTGGCACTGAGGTCAGGCTGACAGGTCTATAGTTCCCTGTCACACCCAGTAAAGGATGGAGATTCTCCTTAGCCCTCCTCTTACTATTAATATATTTGAAAATAAGTTTTTTGTTTGCTTTTACCTCAATGGCCAAGTTGAGTTCAAGCTGGGCTTTTGCCTTTCTAATTTTCTCCCTGCAAATCCTGAACACTTCTTTGTACTCTTCCTTCTTCTGCAGGAGGTAGATACTCTTTGTCTCCTGGAGCCTCAGGAAAAGCTCCCTGCTCGTTCACGCTGATCGTCTTCCCTGTTGGCTCCTCCTGGGGCACAGGACAGCCTGCTCCTGCACCTTTATGACTTCCTTCATGAGAAGTGACTGGCCTACCTGGACCCCTTTACCTTTCAGGACTGAATTCCAAGGCACCCTCCCTACCAGGGTCCTGAACAGTTCAAAGTCTGCCCTCTGGAAGTCCAGGGTAGCAGTTTTGCTGGCCCTGCTCCTGACTTCACCAGGAAAAATAGAATTGAATAGAAGGGAAGGGAACCAAAGGAGGGGAAGAAAGACACAACGAACCATAAGATGCCCATATCATTAATAACTCACTCACCTGCCACAGATTTCCCACAAAACCCCCTTGCTTGGTGCCTGTCCACTAACAATACTCACAGGAACACCACGAACAGCCACCACCTATCAGCTGTCACACAAATTTAGGAGTTGAGCTACATCTGGCATACAACACTTACCATCTTCATATACCAGCTTTGCAGTCTTATTAACCTCAGCCACATCCTGAACCGTTTCCGACGCTGCAACCTGAAAGGAATTTGCAGATTAGCCTTACGTGGAACTGTGCATTACCCAAACTTGAAGTCAGTAAGACTCTCAACAACATAAATGAAATCTACACAGAGGTCACCATGCATTCATTTATTATTGTAGTTTAACAGCCACATAAATAGGAAGGACAAAGTAAAATTTTAGAGGCACTTGCTTCAGGGTAACCCAGTGCCTGCCATTTATTCCCATTTAAAATGCTATGAGTTAGTATACTCATCTGACAGGAAAGAGTGCAAAATGCTTTCTGTGAGCACGGACTGAACAGAAAGTCAGCCAACTGCAGTGCTTTGAGAATTACCACCGTAGCCATACAGCAGTTGCACTAAGTTCTTGATGACAGGTGCCACTAGATGCTCTCACAACAGAAGGCTAAGCCTACAAATAATACTTCTACACATCCTGTCTTCTTTAGCAGAACTCACCTGGGTGACAAGGAGGAAGAGTCTTCCATGTAGACGGGAAAGCTTCTGCAGAGTTTTTACTCTGCTCTCCATTAACTGGTATAGCATTCCCAGCTGAGGAATAAGGTCTGGCAACTTGTGAGAAGAATGAATTAAAACAAAGCTGTTACAATACAATACATAACCTACATCTTCTACATTTTTAAACTATCTTTATATATCAGGGGCAAACAATCCTTGCTGACATCACTCTGGTCAGAAGGAATTGCTGAGGATTCACAGGAATCACCTGCAGCCCAACCAGTTTATACACAGGCATGTCTAGAACTATAACCCCTTTCAAAACACAGCAGTTCTAATTACACTATTTTTTCCTTCCGCAGACATTCCTAATAGCACATTTAGAAGTACTACTTGGAAAGCAGCGTAAATGGAAACTGAATACACTCCAACATACAAACCCAGTATTAGCAATGTGTAAAAGTTCTGACATACAACAGTACTGTAATGAAAGGGAGATCCCCAGAAATAGAAAAGACTAACAGTGTCGCAATACATTTGTTTGTTTGTTTTGTAAACTGAGCTAGAGTGTTTTATCCAGGGAAGGCTGGATTTCCACCCAGAAGCCACTACATTACCCACTATTCTGCCAACTTCATCATACCTTTACCCTATATATCCAGCCACACTCAATACAGAAATTCAGTTCTCTAAGTGTTAATGACAACAAGACAGATCATGCTTTGACAGTTGTCTCTCTCCCATGAAATAATTGGTTTGACTTTGGGATGACTATTATTATGTCATGGATGACCAAGATAAACGATTTATAACAAACGTCCAGCAAAATGGTAAAGGACAGCAAATACAACAGGCACTACCATATGTGCAGAGCAAGACAGATTCCTGAAGGAAGAATATACATACATCTAAACATTTAAATGTAGTTTCGGCTACATGCATTAACTTTAATGCAAGATACTTACCGTGGAAAGGTAGGATGTATGTAGAGTAAAAACAAACTTCAGCCATCGAACCATTTGTGAGGCACTGAAAATGAAATCACAGATACTGAGATATTGACTGACAACATGCATTTCATTTTCTAGTTGCTAAGCTGTTCTACAGGAAGTGCTCCACTTTCATTATATAAAAAGAAAAACGCAGTAGGCAATAAAATAATTCGACTATCCAGATGAGAAGTCCATATAAAAGATACTCACTGGGAAAAGACCAGACATTTAGAAGAAATACTAAAACTAGACTTGCTCAGGGATCTGTTTCTGATGTGCTTTTTATTGGAGGTTTCAATGGAGAAAAGATCAAACCAATGCTACTTCTTTCTTCATCTACAATGTGTTAGATGTTTTTGTTGGGTTTTTTTAATCCAACTGAAGACACCTAGTCACAGCAAAGCTAAAACTACAGCAATACAGAAGGATTGCTAGCTGCAGGAAGAACTGTGTGTGTTCTTTTTAAATACAAGCTACACATCTTAAAGTGATTTGAGTCAACACACTGATGGCGTCAGAGCTGTCAATATTCTGCTACTTCAGCTACTTCCTCAGGATGCTCACTTTAGGTATCCCTTTCCCTTCTTAATTCCACTTACGTCAGCTCAAAAAAGCACAGTCATAATAATTATTTGCACCCACAATCAGGTGAGAATTTTTACCTCAAGATGCTATTAACATAGCAACTGTTAATTACAATCACTATGGAAGTCATCACAGGGAAGTACAGACCACAAAACACAGAATAAAAAAGTTTTCAGATAAATTAAACTACCGGTGACTTGTTTCTTACCTGTATGGGTTGCCTTGTAATCTCTTTGTAAGCTAGAGAAAGAAAAATGATAACAATTAAAAGCAAGAAGTGCATAATGAGCATAAAGCTCATCCACATGACAACCTCAGTATTTGGGCGGAAAGATCTTCAGCTAAGATCAGCACAACAAATGAGAATAGATTTTGAGCCAGCAGATTAAAATACAAGAGAAATATAACCATAACTAGCATTGATATTTTCAAGTTTCAAATTATCAGCTACTTTAATAGTACTAGAAAATGTATTTAATAGTACTAGAAATGTATTGGGTTTTGTTTTGTTTTCTGCCATGGACTAAACAAGCTTTAGCTTAACCTCTTCCTTTTTTCCTGCTTATACCACATGATCTATGGCATTTCCTAGCTTTGACAATGGCACTTTGTTCTTTCGTTAAGCTTCAGTCAGATGAGGTAAGACAGAAATAAACTACGAATTAAATAAGTTTAGTATTACAAAACTACTAAATCAGTATTATTTGACTTGATTCATTCACTGAAATCGAGAGACACGTCCTTAATTTCCCCCAGCTAAAGGGGGAGCCAAACGTGGTTTGTATGACAGGTAATGAAATGCAATCTCTCCTACCTCATGCAGCAGTGGAATGACAGCATGTATAGGCATTCTGGCTACTGTGTTCCTTATTAAAGTTTCCTTTCTTGTGGAAAGCACTTTCTGTTAAAATGGAAAAATAAACCAGATCATCATTCAGCTTTAACACACACAGGAACAAAAATCAAAAATTCCTGGGTGTAAATCTTTTTCTACTTCATTACCTTTACACGCTCAGATGAGGATAACATGTAAAATAAGATTTACTATGAAAAGGAGTTCCATTTTTCAAGTCAGCTACAATTAACAAAATGAACACTTGATTAACCTGCCTAAAACAATTGGCCATTGCCCCTAGTCCACCTATCTCATGCTAGAAACAAAGTATAACAGACATATTAACAAGAATTTCCATTGTTATTTTTCTATTTCTATGCTTCACTTCAGTAAATAAATGCCTTTCACTTGCGCCTGTGACAAGTAATTTCTACTCAGTGACAAATCCTTAAGAGATCTCTTTTTCCTGCCCCAGAAGTATGAATTCCCCCTAGTCGAAGTGCAGCAACAAGCTTTTCAGGTCAAACTGATGTCACTGATGCATTTTTCAAACAACACCTACTTGTGAATTGTACACTCTGGACTAAGCACTGACTGTTCTCTAGCTGAAGCTAAAGGGGAGGTGGCTGCATTAGTAACATCACTTGCAGAATATTTGAACTCTGACACAACAAATGTATCATAAACAGAAGTGCTGCAAAGTTCATGCGCTGACTCAGAAAGCAAGGGCATAAAAATACACTACCATCACTCATAATACCAGTGCCTTATCAGCACATCAGCAAAAAGCAGCCAGGAGAAACAATAGGACCTCGACTGTTCAGCTTCCACAGCTTGTATGAAGCTCCCCTCAAGTCTCAACAAATAGTTTAAAGAGCATACAGTGATCTTGCTGCACTTACATTTAAGATGTCTTCATCGTTGCTTTCCAAGCCCTGAACCAAAAGCACTGCAAAGCTATCTGTTTGTGGAAGGCCACCTGGAGTTTTTACTTTGCTCACATCAATATCCAATGCCCCTAGGCGCTCTTCAATGCTGTCCTGCAGACAAGAAATAAGAAAAGTGTTTCAGTGCTGTTTCTTAGAAATACCAGCTGAAAGCAAATCTATACCCTTCCCTGTGATCCTGCTGGAAAGTCACATACTGAGAGGATAGCTGGAAAAAGAGGAAGATGAAGGATTGACTAAGAAGCAGTAATTAATCTTAGCACAGAGAGACAGACAAGTGTGTGACAAAGTTCCTCAGTAATGGGCAAATTTGTGGGCAGTGCAGTCAGGTCTTCAACGAGAGAAAGGTTTTGTCCAAAGAGATCTTTTCCTACAAGGAAACACTGTGGTTCACTCTGTCCTCACGCAAACAATGAAGGCAAGTAACACAAGTTCAAATTTACCTAAAGTCGCTGCAATGATTTCATGATTGCTTTCTAAATTACTGTTGGGTTAAAAAGAGGAAGCACTTCACCTCTGTCTCTCCCGGTTTCCTTTTGCTTTTCTTTTTCTCCTTTCCCAAGGATGGTGTTTTAACAGCCGCACTATGTCCTGGAATGCCAGGCACTAGAACTTTGGTGTCTGAGTTCACAACTGGCGTCTTAACCTGGCAGAAAGAGAGAAACAAGTTAAGAATAAATTGCTAATACCTTAATCTTCCTTCCAGTTTTAAATAACGATTTTATTTCAAGATTCTCACGTACGTTAAACCCAGACTGCCACAACCTATTAGGAAAACACTACATGCTATTTCCAGAACACCTCTTCCCTAACAGCAGTTCTGTGTGCTCTGTTCTTTTTTTTGTTTTGTTTCAAAGTACCCACCCAGCCTTGTGTACATATGGGAGCCATGCTGAGTGCCCACTAAGGTGACACAAATACACATACTGTAGTGAGCATCACAACTTCCAGATGACGTGTGTACAAGTCATGTTCCATAAATAAAAACTTGATTTCAAGAACTTAACTGGAGAAGAATAGAAAAATTAAAATACTACTCACTTCGCTCAATACACAAATCATCACTTTTCTCTCCACAAGGCATGCTCAGACAGCCAAGAGAATTGAGTCTTCACTGGAATTCAGCAAAAAGCGAAACCAAGATGGAGATCATCACTGCATGCCAGGGAGCTCCCACATCTCTCACTGCATCTCAGCTCTGTTACCCTCCAGCTCCAGGACCAGGGAATTAGCACAAAGCTCCACCAGGCTGATAGAGCACCAGAACTGGTAGCTAACCTGAGGGTTAGAAAACCGATGCTGTCTGCTCACTACACCAATGTTATCAGCTGTGACATGAGCTACAGGAAGGTAACTGTGGGAAGGCCTATCAGTGCACACAGCATCAAGGGTTGTGGGTCTCTGTAACTACACTGCAGCTCTGAGTAGGTTCATTCAGAAATCCAAATTTTAGGAGAGAGAATTCTAGCATTTCCAAAGTAAATGAAGAGATGCAAGATGACTGTATATCACACAAGCTCACCTTTGTTACAGCATCATCCGTTTTAAGCACTAACACTTTCTGGATGTCCCTTATCAAACATATGTGGGACTCGGTGGTGTTCAAAGACTGGAAGGACAGGAATAAAACAGTTAACTGCCAATAAATCACAGTGCTGATTCATCAAACTTCTAAAAGATGAGAACAAACTCCAGAGGTACAAACAAAAGGAGTTTCTTATCCTCCCTTAGAATAGCAGTTGCTTTGCACACCTGTCTTTTGTTACCAGATCCCTGTGCTCTGTAGAGAGGTTCACACAGGCAAACTGAAACAGTTTCAGAAAGTTTCAATGGCCTAATTTATTAACAGCTGAGACAGCACCAAACAGTCAGCAACAATGCCAAGTTACACATTAACTGAATGAACGGAATACAAATCCCCATTCAAAACCACTCAAGGGCAATAGTCATAACACCCAGAAAAGGGAGAAAGAGTAAGTTCAATCCCACAATGCAATTCCAAAAAAGTACGAAATCCAAAACCTTCCCAATATGTTGCACGTACCACTTTCTCTATGATGGGCTGTAAGGTGTTTCCATACACAAGCAGCAGAGACTGTTTGTCTGTGCAAAATGCAGCTGCTAGAATAGGGACTGGTTTTGGCGTGGAGTCTCCATCATTTCCAGGTGTTGCTATCTGGACGGTACAGTTGGACGCTAAGGGTTTTTTGCAGTAGCTGGGAGGGGTGAGGGGGGAAAGGAAAGAAAAACAACAGGATGATTAGCTTAAAGATTTCCATATCTTGCAAAAGATGTGCCCTTCATTATCAAATCCTTAAACTGTACTAGTTTACATCCTTTACAGATTGTTTAAATGAGGTTAAGCCAGGCAAAATCATGGCTAAAGCAACAGTTTCTAACAAAGTACAGCATAACCCCCAACAAATAAGCTCTCTTGCATTTCCTAAAACACGTCAAGTAACCCAAGACACAGAATCAGTTGGAACTCAATTTGTGAATGGATGCAAGAGTTCAAAGGCAGCAGTGCAACAAAAAAGAGCTTTGCCTCTCAGTAATCCCAGACCTTGCCAAATAGACTCTCAGAAGAAATACTACCTTACCCATTTAAGATGTGTTCAAATAAATGCAACTGCCCATCTCTGCAAACAACTGCTAACTTCACAGGCTGAAAGAATTCACAACAGAAGATTTTGATTAGACCAAACAACAAACATCCCCATGTATGAGACATCAAGAGACATTTGCACGGTTGTGATTTAAGACTTTACAACAACTACATACATCAGAGAAACAACTAAGCCCATAAAATTAGATCAGACACACTAACATCTCAGGAACATTCATAGCTATTAGATGACAAAAATAACATTCAAACCTGTGCTTTACTGTATCAGTATTGAAATATTCAAATCCGAACAGCTCAGACACTAGTGGACATGAGTATAAGCAGCAACATTCCAAAAATATAGTACCCAAGGTGCCTAGATACACTGAACTGCAGAGGTACTCACACACTAAATATCCTCACAGGAAATAAACTAAAACAAAGTACACTGAGCAACTAGATTACAGGTGTACATTATAGAATACTCCCATCTCCTGTACGTGCAGGAAGAGGGCACAAATGGAAACATTAGGAGTTAGAGCACAGAAGACTCTTTTCATAAAGGAATCTAAAGGCAACAGGAGAAAAAACGTTTTACAAAACTACAGAAATGACTTGTGAACATTTCACATGCAGACACTTCTCATAAGATAACTGCTCTGAAACACTTGTTGCTGAAACAGACACTTCAGGAACATGCTCAGCCACGTAAACGCATAAAGGCTAGTTAATTCAAAACAGGGCTATACCACCAACAGTCACCTGAGATCAGAAAAAAAAAAAACAGAACCATGTTCAAACTGTATTTTAGAAAGAAACCTTCGCTGGTTTTTACTACTGGAATCTAAGAAACATTTTGCTTATTAATTTGTTCCAAATAGGAAACAAATGACGTTTCTGCCATCACAAGCAAACTTTTTGAAGGAAATATGGAGTTTGCACTTAGTAGCTATGAAAATTTTCAAACTGCCAGCTACACAAATGTACCTACAATAAATAACCTCACTATGGAATCGCATTCAGATTTCATATTTGCATAACAGAACCAAATACAAACCAAACATATTTCTTTAAAGTGCCCTAAAAGGAGACTGATGTGGAATTGTTGGACATATCTGGTTACAAATAACTGCTCCTACCTCTTCTTTGACTTCTGACACGGTCAGGTCAATAAACGTTGGTTCATCTGTTACCGTGAAAGACATCACAGCATTCTTTTCTTTCCTATCTGATCTGATCTGCCTGGAGACACAAACAGCACACATCATTTAAGAGAGCACAAACAGCATCCTCCGCATCTGAAAAGTAGCACAGTGTTATAGGTCCTACAAATTATGCACTGCTATTGTCACTATCACAGTACTTCATCCAAAAATATTAACTGCAGCTTTCAGTTTGAAAAGGTGTTCTAAATCTCAAGTGCAAAGTAACCACCATGCAAAATTCAGCCAAAAAGAAACTTAAACTTCACAGCAAGTACAAAGAACAAGAAGCATACCACGCACTACATTCCTAGCATATGTTGGGAAGTCAAGTGGCAGCTACTGGAAACATGCTCAGACACAGCCAAGGAAATACAGGTCTTCATTCAACACTCAGTGAATTGAAACCACCACTTAAGGGATCATCACTGCATTTTTCCTCTGCACCTCTCAGAGTTCAGAACACACCTTTCAGTCTATCCTCAAAAAGAGTCATAATCAAAGTCAAAAATTAAGAAAAGTTTACATACCAAACACTCAGTAACCGGTCATGAATAGCCCCAGACAAGAAATAAAGTCCTGTAATTCCATCAAAAGGTTTATTTTCATTGATAGGTTTCACTGTGGTAAACATTAACGATGACACTGATGTAGCATGGCCTGTGAAATGCTAAGAGAACAGGGGGAAATTCAATTATTGCCATCAATAGCCATGTAACAAAAATTAAAACAACAGTTAACAAAGAATGTTAAGAAAGATCCAAGTGTTACTAAGTTAGCAAGAGTATTTCAGTGTTTTTTCTGTTTCTTTAACTGGTCATCAGCTTCCTTACGTTTCTACAGTTCACAAAAATGAATGTTTCCTGACTCCATCTATTTATCAGAATGTAAAGTTTAATGAGGAATCAAAGGGAAAATTACTGTCCTAAACTCATGCAAAAGAAATCACATCTGCCTGTACTGCTGTTACTGTCAGAAAGCATTTCACATGTTACAAAAAACTAAATTTACGGTTTCATTCTCAACTAGAAGATGACCTCACAGATCTGAATACTCTCTAAAGCTGTTGAGCCAAAAGGAAAAAAAAAAAAAAAAAAAAAAAAAAAAACTTTGTTTCATTTTTTTTTTTCACAGATAATGATTTTGGTTATTGTAG
>VXAB01001864.1:888080-907343 GCA_013399175.1 Odontophorus gujanensis
TAACAGCAAGCACCAGGAAACCAGAGACTAGCTGCTTCCTATCTGCTGTCATGCAGTGGAACACGACTGCATTTCAGGAACAGCCAAAACACGTTCACTTCCTTGTGCCAGAGCCCTGCCCAGGGAACAACACTTTTGTCCCTCTGCTTCCAACTGCTTCCACAGCAATACTGATAACACCTACTACATAGAGTTTAGCTAAGCGACCTGAAGGCTTTAAAGAGATGCTCAGCACAAGGGTACAGGAGTTCTCACAAAAACACATCAGCAGAAGCTAACAGTGCAGTGAACTGAGCTCCCCAGTACAAGGGCTTCAGAAAGAAACACAGTGAAAGAGAACAGCACCTATCCTTATGCTACAGGCTGAAGAAAGGTTGCTGGTAGCATTCTCAGACACAGTCAAGGAATTCAACGTCCTCATTCAACTGTCAGGAAGTTGAAACCACAATTGAAGGTATCATCACAGAAATAGCTTCCAGCAGCCCCACAGGTGACAGATCCCTTCCCTACAAAATTGTCATAGGTTCTATTAGGAAACACTACACACACAGTGTCACCAATCCAGAAGAGTACACTTTTCTTCTGTTTGCTTGTTTGTTTACATGAAGTTACTTACTCTGTAGACTTCTTTGGTCTCCAGGTCCCACAGTTTTATAGTTCTACCAGCTGACAGCAGCATTTTCCCATCTGGACTGATGCACAAAGAACTGACGCTGCCACTGTCACCTTTCCACTTGCTGAAATTTGGATGAAGACATAGAAAAAGACATCCATTAGCGTAACTTCAAAATGCATGTCAGCTCTGCTGGATATCCTGTGGCAAAATGCACTTTAAAAAAGTCTAAGTTGGCAAACATTAGGACAAAGAGTTATTCTGTTTCTGCTCCTCACTTTCAAATTTCTTGACTCAATAATAAAGAAATAATAAGACTGCTTTTTGTGTTTTGATTCGCTGTTTAACAAAAAAGACATATACTTGCTTACCCTATTCTTAGTATCTCCCCTCAAAGTTCTCTGCTATTCAGGATCAGTCAAAAGGAGCCACACCATTATGACTTTCTTGGAACCATAATCCACAAAGCTTACACCAACTTATTCAGAATGGACTTTGGAGTTTTAAGGCCCATCCAGTTCCTGGCACTCCTCCTACGACTGTCAGTGACACTGACAGGAATAACCCTGGCCCCAAAGGTTTAAGAACTCCACAGTTCACAGTACTATTTAAGAAAGATGCTGTCGTGGAAAGCTTGTACCTGCTTAGAAAGAGTCTGAGTACTGCACGTTTCTAAGTGGACAAAATTACAAGGAAATCGTTAATTCAAACTCTCTATATGTAATAAACCATGACCTAACCCATCACATTCTGATTGTAAAGATCCCTTCTGAAGCACCTCCTGAGGACCTTCTTATGCCAAGTAGCACCTCTTCTCTCTTCTACAAGAGAGCTCATTTGCACTATCATCTTTGACTACATTTCAGATAAACTACAAGTTTGACTGGCCACAAACTTCACAAATAACATTATACCTTACATAGGGTGTAACAAAACTCTCTATTCTCCTCCGAAGTGTAAGTCAGGACTAACAATTTCAGATCAATACCCATTTAGTGTAGCAAATCCAATAAACTATATTCAAGTGTACAACTAGATGGTGTTTAAGGTTCCTTTCAACAAAGCCATTGTTTGATTCTATGATTCCAATATCTGTTACCTTAGGTATGATTTGTGATATATGACTTCTGCTAAAAAGATATAATACAATAATTATATCTCCAGTGTACTTTTCATTTATGCACTCCAATAATGATTTTTTTTTCACTGCCATCTTCAAAATTAGAGAACACATCAATTCTAAATACTTTTTTTTACGTTAAACTCATACATCAGATCTAGGAGTACTTCTTAGCATTTTCCTAAGCAATTACTGCACTGCAACTGAAAATGAGAACTGCTATTGTTACAATCAAACCTTTAGCAGTTTGTAGGTAGTATACTTCTCAATTCAATGGAAAAGACTCACATAGGAGCAGGCACATTCTGCACATCAACACCTTGATGGCTTGTGTAACTACAGCACTCTTTCAGCTACAAGGACTGTTGAGGGAAGACAAAATCCACCTTGCAAAGTGAGACAAGAGTAATTTTGCCCACAGGCAAACCTAGCAAAGAGGGAATTAACCTAGGTTTGTTGTGAGACAGTAATCACAGTCCCAAAAGAAGTGGGGGTACAAGGACCCATCTCAAGAAGCTGTGTGTGAACACACACACTGTAAGAAATAAACAGGATCACTTAGATACCCATGGACAGCTTCAGAGTTTTGATCTTCCTGAGATCACAGTGAACCAGTGGGATAGTTTACCAAACAGGAATACTGCAGTTAATGGATTTTTAGGATGGCTAATAAGCAAAAACATGTCAGGAAGGTAAGGAGGAAGAAGTGGTTTCCTCCACACACAAAGGTAGCTTTGAGTGCATGGAGCTTTGCTTTGAAACACACAAAGAGCCAGGAGAGAAATTCCAGATAGGTATGAGAAGAGACCAACAAGGGTGATGTGCTGGGCATCTGCAACACAGCAAGACAAACAGCAGAATGACAACTCCAGTCTTGCAGAAAAGCAGACTGCCACTTATCCAAAGAACTGATGAGCAATATTCCACTGGAGACTGATGTGAAGGGCAAAAGGTGCTCAGGAAAGCTGGCTGCTCTTCTAGGATGACCGCCTTAAAGTATATGAATGGCTCACACCATGTGCTGCTGTAGGTGTAGACTAGGCATGCAGGAAAGTCAAAGTTCAGCTGGATGCTCAGATCAGCAGGGAATATGAAAGGACAACAAAAAGGAGACCTTATAGCACATCAGCAGCAGTAAGATCAGGACTGAAAAACGCGTGGGCCCAGTGCTGAATGGTGTAGGAATCTGCTGAGTACACAGAAAATGCCAAACCACAGAAGAGCATAGACTGCTCTCAGGACTTCCATGTTCCCAAAACCAGTGACAGAAGCAGAGGGAGCAGAGCATTATCCACGAAGATAGATCAAATCAGGGATCACAACAGCAAGTTGTTCACATATCCAGCCCCTAAGACGGAATGGGATGCATCCAGAAATGCTTAAGCCAGTGACACTGCAAGACCACTCCATCACCTCTGAGAGGCCACACTCTTCAGGAGAAATTTCTGATGACTTGAAAAAAAGACAAACCTATCTGCAAAAAGGAGAACACAGGAAATGAGACGAAAGATTATAAAGCAAATCCACTCGGTAAGTATTCCCAAATACACAAAAGTCAAAAGAGCAACTGGAAACAGCCAGCCAACTTGAATAGGGCAAATCATCCCTAACCAACCTGACTGCCTTCCTAATGGAGACAGCTGGCTCACGTGACATGCACTGTACACAATTTAAATCAAATTTAGCAGTGTTCCTGACAATGTCTTGCATTAGACTATGTAACAAGGATACTGACTGAATGGATGCCAAGCTGGGATAAGAACTGCCTGGAACACTGAGGTCAAACATCTGGAACCACTGCCATGAAGTCCAGCTGATGGCCAGTTACTGGAGTCATTCCCCATGGACATTCCAATTGCATTCAACCTCACTGTCAGCTCAGGTCTTCATGAATGACCTTGAAAACATGACAGTCTGCATCCATTCACAAGTTCACTGGCATTAACAAATTAAGGAGATCAGCTGATAAACACGCCAGAGGGCAGAGTTGTAGTTCTTCTGGGGACATCTCACAAGCTGGAGTTTGGGGATCCTCAGAGACCACCTTAACATGAGTGAGCAGTAAGCACATGCAGCGATGAGGTCAACTCCATATCGACCTCCACTATCTAGAATGTGGCCAGCAGACAAAGAAAAATGATTCCTCCTTTCTGTGTAAAGCTTTTGAAACTACCTCTGAGCACTGTACCCAGTTTGGAGCAGTTACTGACACACTGCAGGCAATCCAGTGGAGGATCACCATGAAGGTTTGGAGCTGGAGTGTGAAGAGGAAAGGGTGAAGGAAAAGGGTTCCTTCACACCCAGGAAAAGAAGGCTAAGGAGAGAGCTTATAATCATCTTTTGATACATAGCGCCAGGGTCTAAATGCAACACAGGGACACCTTTCCTTCCTGAGGAAACTGAGGAGGTTACTGGCAATGGTCTGTCTGCATTGCCCCAAATCTGTAACATGCTGAAAGAGTAACACAATGGGGAAATTTTACCAAAAAAATGTATCAACAGTAGAAGACAAGGGTCAAGGTGCCACCACATACTTGATTTTCATTAAGATAACCAGAATCACTAACACAAAACTTAATTTGTAGAGTCTAAAAGAAAAGACTGACTTTATAGGAAAAGAAAGCAAATACCTCAGCACTAAGTTTCCTCTTGCTCGACAGTAGTTTAAATGGTAGCAGCCTGCTCAGACAGCCAAGTGGAATTGTCCCCACTGCACATCAGTAGTGAGCGAAACCAACTGGGTGTCATCACAGCCAGGCCCTTGGGGCAGTCACGTGTGAACAGTAGATCTAACTGGGATGAGGCGTTCCAGCATCCAGCTCCCCTGCACTTTCAATGATATTTGAGAATGTGGATTTGCAGTGTCAGAAAAGCAACTGGAAGCCCATATCTCACTTAAGAGCATGGAGAGACTCATGTCCCACTTAGCAACTAAGCATTGTATTTAGGTCTTTCCAATACACAGGGGAAGAAACCCAACTGTAAGATTTCCTCTTTTAGCCCTTAATCAAACCACTTTAAATTCCTTACAAGTCATAACCACCGCTAAGTTTGTACAGGGAGCATGAAGCCTGCATAGCAGAGTGCAGCATTTCCAACCGGACAACGCTAACACCTGCAAAGGAGGAAACACACAAAAGCACGTGACAACAAATCACACCAAGGGGATCACTCACCACTTTACTTTGCAGGTCTGTGTGTTCCATTCCACAATGTGTTTGTCTTCTGAACAGCTATACAAACAGCAGTTGTCCTGATGCCACCTCACACAATTTACTCTACTGTCATGACCACCATCCTACAAAAGATAAGAGAGGGTCACTTACAAAGAAATGTAGAGGTATTGCTACTGAGTCCTCCCCACATCAACAATGTGAGAAGTGCTCTTTCAAGAAATGAATTCAAACCGTTGGTACCTCAGAGAGACACACATAGCACTTCACTTTTTTATGCTTTTAACAACCAGTATACGTATGGAACTACAAGTTAAACATACTTCATATTTTCACCTGTACATGTATTTGAATTAATTACTGTTCTAGTACTTCAGAGTTAACAAAAAGTTGTCCTGCACACTTCTGACAAGCACAGCCAAAGCTGCCTAGCAGTAGTACAGACTGTTAGCACAGGTGTCTTGATATTTGTTATCCAAGAGCCTGCTTGCTGAAGTACAATCAGGATGTACAGAAGAGTCCACCAATGTGACAGCTTAACAAGAGCTGATGAATACTTCAATCCTGCCCTCTCCTCCCAAAGCCCTGGAGGGGCACAGGGAGTGATACTCCCATGGAGGACATAACTATTCAGTTAGACATTTCATCATGATGATCACATCTGATGTAAAATAACAAATCCACATGCGATGTCCAGATACTGTCAAACCAGGAGTTCTCAAAGTGTACAAATTGCCAACAAAAGAAGTATCAAAGATTCCCAAGAACCTAAATTACTGCAATTCTATTCATACATGCAGCCATTAAAATAAAAAGATTTTATTAACTAGGTCAGTTTATCCCACTTTTAAGCAACAGAAAGAATAGCATAAGCTGACTGAAACCACCACTATTTGGCAGCATGTGATGATGAGTGCTAACTTACTAGCTTGCTCTGTAATTCTCCTTTTACTGTGCTGTATAACAAAATGCTACCAACTGCTGTGCCAATAGCCAGGATATCTAACTGCTTGTTCACTTCTGCAGCTTCAGACTTCCGTTTTTTCCTCTGGGGGCCATCCTGCAAAACAGAGAGAAAAAAAATGAAACTAATTAGTTTGACCAGCTATTCTTAAGTGCTAAAGCAGTGGGAAAAAAACCTCTCCAAGTCTGAGATCCAGAGAGCCAGCACAAATTCTGCTAAGACACAAGAAGTAGACACAGCAGTGCAGAGGTTCAGATTACACCTCAGTGTACAAGGTAGCAAAGTTGGTACAAGTCACTTGGAAATACTCAGTGGAGGCCATTTTGCTAACTTAGTGACCACACGCAGAGGGGAAAAACATCTAAGTTTTTTACAGTTTTCTTCACAGAGGGAGAGGTAAAGATTAACGTGACCAAATGATTTAATTTCCAGAACAGAAACACATGTACAGTTTTATTAGGAATCACCAGTTTACCATCAGTCTTGCAAATACTACGTAAACATAACACCTCTTAAGAAGGAAATGCAACCACACTCTGCAGAGAGAAGCAACCAGGAATTGAGGCAATGTCATTTATCCAAGTCCCAGAATCAATTACCAGATGTCTTCCTATCATCAGGTAATTCTCAAGTCTTCACCCTCCTGCTTTGTAAGGGACACTGATCACATCCAGGATGAATTTTACTTCATCTTGCTTAACCAAATGCATGCAAAACTTAAGTAAAACAAAGGCAGAAGCTATGTTTATTATAACTCAGTAATCCCACATAACTAATCACCAAAATAAAATGGCCAGAAGTGCTCAAAAGCACTGTCAAAGAAAAAAATCATCTCTAATGCTAGTACTCAGTATTTTCCAAGTGCGCTTTCCTAGGTCTCTTTCTGTTTGTTACATTACAGCGAAGCATACCTTCAAATTAAAAATAATAATTACAACAAAAAAGTACATACACACAAGGCAATGCTTCCTCTACACAACAGATGTATCTGCACTAACGAACTTCCAGACAAAGGAATCGGAGACTCAGAGACCAAACATGAGCAATCAGCTCCGTGCAAGCTTCTTGCCATGCAGCTTAATCAGGTTGGATATTAGGAAATATTTCTTCTCTAAAAAGAGCACTGAGGCAGTGGCACAGGGTGCCTGGGGAGACGGTGGGGTCACTGTCCCTGGAGGTGTTTAAGAACCGTGGCACTGAGGGACATGGTCAGTGGGCATGGTGGGGGGTGGGCTGACAGCTGGACACGATGATCTTAGGGAGCTTTTCCAACCTTAACGATTCTATGACTCTCATCTGTCATATAATATACAACACATGACATGATTTCTCCAGGCCCACAGATATAGCAGAAATCAGGCTTTGGGAGTCTTCAGCACAATTAAAACTAAAAACTTTAACAGGGCAGGGTAAATAGTTTAATCGCTTAAAGAAGCAGGGCTTTCTTTTTTGACATATTTAACATATGTACTTCATCCCCCCCACAAGGAAAATGGTTTTGTTTGAACCCAATAAATGCAAAAACGCTACATTGCTTATTTTAAACAACAGTGGGCTCTAGAGAAAAGTAAGGACATCAGTTTTTGCAAGGATTTGTTTAGGCTTCATCTTCCCTGGGAAGTGAAAGTGTTTACAAATAAAGAAACAAAAGCACAAGTGCTGAGAAATCACCACAGTTACAAAGCACAACTAATTAATCAACCAGGTTTTAAGATAATATAAGAGACTCACACGCTAAATAAACTCATTAAGTTTTTGGCAGCAGTGCCAACTAAGCCATCTCAATGCAAACACAGGGACCACATCTCCACTGGAGATGCAAGAGCAATTTATACGTTTCTAGGGACTTTTCAAAATCTGTACATATAGGTTTATTCATTACCACTCCCGATCAAGATTGGGAATCAAAACCGCAATTAAGAACAGATGGATTTTATTCTCATCCCTTGAATAGAGCTTTAAATTAAAGCTTATTCAATCTCCATATTGTTTTTTATGACTTATTTCCCTTAAAGCAAACCAAAGGCATCACGGAGTGTAACAAGGTGCCACTGAGGTCCACAGCATTTGCAGTGTTCTGAAGAAAGCTAGGGGCTGTGAGGTGTCTTCCAATTACTTTTTTTACATCCATTTCTTCAGCGACCAGCCTTCATCAGCACTATTGGTGGGACGTTCTGTCGGAAGTTTTGGCTCAAAAGAAGCATCGACGGAAAATTCAGACCTATTCATGCTGGAAGGGACTCTAAGAAAAGCATCTAGCTTTCATGGAGAGGACAGAGCAGCTGAAGTGCATCAAGCAACAGCTTCTTTTGAATACTTTCAGATTCATGGGAACTCAAACTGACCTAAAAATACTGAAAAAGATTAGTTTAAATTAGCAGAGATGATTAGAAAAGGATATTTGCAAATGAAAATTTCCATAATGTTTCTTCCCGTGCAGGGAAGCTTCTAATTAACAGAAACCTCATCTCTCTTGTTAACATGTGAAGCAAAGCTCTTAAAACCCTGAGGAGCCTTAAAGAGCTGATGACAGAACAGCTGCAACTTACTGGGAGGGAGGCAGAAGAAGCTACTTTGAAAGTTGGTGGTCCACACGCTCTGTCTGAAGACACCACTTGGTGGGAGGGGAGGTGGTGAACAGGACAAGCAGGAAGCACTAATGCTGCAAAAGCACGTGTGCAGAGAGCATGCCAATAAGTCACCACTGCATCAGCAATTCCAGGGCCTGGACTTCAACACCTCACTCCTAATGCACCCCTCTAAACACCTGGCCTTCATTAACACAGAAAGCAACCTAAAACACAATTGAGGTGTAACCTCACAAGACACCAGATCCCCACCAGCACAGGTTTACTCCAGCACACCAGGTATCAGTGCTACCTGGTGCATTTCAGGAAAAAAACAGTAAAAACTAACCAACGCCAGAGGCAAAAACGAGCAAGGCAGAGGCCGATCTGACGCTAACTTTCTCCCAATGAACGCCACCGGGAGGAGGGATTTCCCTCCTGAGCAGCGGGCAGCCGAGCAGCGCAGCCCCACACGTGGCGCGGGGCCGTGCCGATCCCGTCGGCGCTGCCGGGCCGCACCGCATGGCGCCGGGAGGGCGGGGTGAAGCGGCGCGGCCGCACCTCGAGGCCGCGCGGGGTTAACGAGCGCTCCCCCCGCGGATCCCCTCCCCCCACAGCCCGTACCTTGGCGGGGGGCGGGCGTCCCCCAGGCGGGGCCCAGGCCAGGCAGGTGCAGGCGGCGCTGAGGAGCGCGGAGGGCACGTACTCGTGCCGCAGGCGGCCGCCCACCGCGTCCCACACGCGGAGCCTCCCATCCGAGCCGGAGACGGCGAGAAAACGGCGGTCGTGAGGGGAAAAGGCCAAGGGGGGCCGCGCCGCCGCCGCCTCCCCGCCGCACGCTGCCGCCGCCGCCATGGCGCTCCCAGCCCGGACCTCCGCGCCTGCGCAGCTCCCGCCGCGTGTTCGCTCCGCGCGCATGCGCCGCGCTCCACACGACACCGCGCGGATGGCGTCATCTCGGAGCGCGGCGCGGGCAGTATGGCGCTTCCCGCGCGGCTCCTCCGGCGGGCCTTCTCCTCGGCTCCTGGCGGGCGACGGCGAAGGAGGGCGTGGGATGCTTCGCTGTCGTCGCCGCCTCTGGACAGACTGAAACTGCCGCTCCCGCCGGAGGAGGCGGCGGTGGCGGTGGATCGCTACGCGGAGCCGAGCTCCCTGCTGGCGTCTCCCGAGGAGAAAATGGCGGCGGCAGCGGCAGCGAGCGCGGCACCCACCGCGGCGCCTTCCCCTCAGCGCCCCCCTGAGAGGAAAATGGCGGCGGCGCGTCCCGGCCCGCTCCGAGCCGGGGAGCTGGCGCTGGCGGAGATGCGGAGGAAGCACAACAAGACGCTGAAGCTGCTGTGCCGGCTGGAGGCGGGCGCGGTGCTGCACTCACACGGCGGGCTTCTGCCGCACCGCGACATCATCGGGCAGCTGCCCGGGCAGCTGCTGCGTACCTCGGCCGGGGCGCGGCTGCTGCTGAGGCGGCCCTCGCTGGAAGAGTACGTGCTGCTGATGCCGCGGGGGCCCGCCATCGCCTACCCCAAGGTACCGGCGGGACGGGACGGGCGCCAGGCCGGGCTGGGCCTCGCCCTCGTTTGGAAGTAACGTGCCGTGATTTTGTCGCCCCTAGGATGTCGGTGCCGTGCTGATGATGATGGACGTCCACCCGGGAGATGCCGTGTTGGAAAGCGGCAGTGGCTCTGGTGCTCTGAGTTTGTTTCTGTCCAGAGCAGGTAAGGCTCTGCTTTTAGAGATGCTGCACGATGCACGGAACTGTAGAATCTCTGAGGCTGGAAAGGACCTCGAAGGTGACTGTATCCAAGAGGCCAACCCCAGCTCAGCACAGCCTCGTGTCAGGGAGTCCTGGAGAGCAATAACGTTTCCCCTGAACCTCCACTTCTGTGTACCAAACAATTTCAGTTCCTTCAGGTGCTCCCCGTAACAGTTCTACTTCAGATCCTTCACAGCTTTACTACCCTTCTCTGGACACACTCCAGGCCCTCCTGGGTTTTTCTTTGTTTGTTTGTTTGGGTAATGATTACTTTCCAGTCTGCTACATGGTGTCTAAGGGAGGTGACCTGCCTTGCAGCTTTCTCAGCTACTCCTGGTAGCTGTAGCAGAAGAATCATGGGTTCATAGGGCCACAGGTCATCCTCTGCTGCAGGGAGTTACTTTGTAGGAAGACGTAACATAAGCGGTTCTTTCCTAAAATGAATTTGAGTTTTTGAGGCATAGTTCTTGTCACTAACACTGCTATCTTTTTTCTGAATTTTTGATTATGAATGGCAAAATAGTAGTACATCTCGTATTTTGTTGTTGTTGTTTTAAGTGGGGCCCAAGGGTCGTGTTATCAGTTACGAAATCAGAGAAGACCATCACAGTTTAGCAAAGAAGAATTACAGGCAGTGGCGCACTGCGTGGAAAATAGGACACACAGAAGAGTGGCCAGATAACGTGGATTTCATTCTTAAAGACATCACACGAGCTGCTGAGGATATGAAATCCATAACGTTTGATGCAGTAAGTCCAAGTAATCCACACGTGACGTAAATTGGCATGTTTGTTTTTGGTGTAACTTGAAAACTCTGATGCTGTCACCAGCAGCAGGGTTCCTGGTTCTAGCTTCACGCTAACTAACAGAAGTGATCCTGATTTTTTTTCCACCGGGTTACAGCTATACTTTCCCAAATGAAAGAGTGAAACTGCTATGATAGAGGAACAGCAAAATCAGTCACTGTTGCCTTGTAAGCAAGGACATGCTTCCCTGCTTGTATTCTGGGGAAATGCTGCAATTCTTGTATTTGAGTGAGGCAGAACATTTCAAGCAGTGAATGTAAAGAAATTACATAAGCTTATCAAAAATAGGAATATGTAAACACTTGGCTGTCAGCTGCACAGGACACAGAATGTTTCTTCAAAAAGAAACTAATTCCTTTAATACTTGAAACAAATGACAATGGAGTAAAAGGGTTTAAGCAAAGGAACAAAATAGCTAGCATTAAAATACTTGATCCTTAAAATCTTTAAGTGTAGCAGTCCACAGGAGCAAACTGATATTGCATTTCTGACTGTTTTACAATTTGAATAGATTTCCACCAAAAACTAAAGCAAAAAACCATGGGTAGCTGGAGACTGACATTTTCTGAAGCTTGAAACCAGCAGCAAACTGCACGTTAAGACTGTAGCCTGATCATTTCATCACACAGGTGCATTTGAACCTTTTAACATTCAGAAGATATCCAAAGAAGTTGTTATTAATATTATGGAGTTTAATTAGTAGGAGGCTTAACATTAGTACAGAAGTGCCATGCTGGTGACATGTGACTTGGTGCATTAATAGGAATTCATTTGGAAGTAGCACGGACTTTTTGTTTATAACTGCTGGGAAGTCAGGTTTCTCTAAGCTGTTCAGGGGTATTAATAAAACTGCCTTGCCGTAGTATGCATTCATTTTCCATATGTAAATGTTGCTTTTGAGGTACTGTTGTAACAGAAAAGCGTAATTCTCTTGCAGGTAGTTCTGGATATGCTTACCCCACAGTCAGCTCTGTCTGTTGTACATCCAAGTCTTAAAGAGGGCGGTGTGTGTGCTGTTTATTTAGCAAAGTAAGTATTTACTTCTGGCATGTAGACATTTATACAGGCATTCCTGAAACTGATGCAAAACCAAGCTCTCCGAAAATACCCATCCAACACTAATGGAAGTAACTAAAAGATTATATACATGCCTTTTCTTTCTTCTTTTCTTCTTTTGTGTTTTTCACTTATTTCTTTTTTTAGGAGTTGCACTCATTATAAATCACACTTGTCTATATCCTTGGGTTCCTTCAGAACACTTAACTGGTCAGTGGAGGCTTTTAGTTAATGATGTCCTTGAAATAACTTGTTTTCAATTCAGTAGTCGAGTTTCTAGGTCCTTTATCCTTAAATGGAGGGATGTGCAAAAATCCAAAGGTAAAGAATGTGATAAAGGCAGTAGAATTGAGTTTATAATACCAACTGGAGTTCTCAAAATATTATGTTATCCTTTGCATTTCTTCAAAAGCATCACACAGGTTATAGACCTTTTGGACAGAATACGGATGTGCAGGCTCCCTTTTGCCTGTGAAAAGATCATTGAGGTAACTCATAGAAATTGGTTGGTGCTCCCTGCTGAAATCAAGAATTGCAAATCCAACCAAAGAGTGGAAGCTCAAGAAAATGTCAAGGAAGATCCTCAGCAAAAAGCACGGGATGAAATCCAGACTCAGGATCTGACAGTTCTTAAAGAATGTGAATGCAGTGGTAAGAATATTACTGTCAATGAGATTCTGTTAGTACAATTTTGATAGATAATCCAAAGATAAAATGTCAGCTTTAGACAACCTTCAATGTCTTAATAGAAATCCAGGCTAAGTAGAAAATAAACAGCAATCTGCAAATACAGAATGACGGCCCTTCTGCTATTGTCTGGAAGTTTTTAAATAAAATTCAGTCCCATTGCAGTTTTAGAGGATCCTGATGGGCTCAGGGATTCCCTATGGAAATGCTGTCAGTACGCCCTGTATTCCATTCATGCTGTTTTAGCAAGTCCAAAAACATATACCTGACATAAATGTATAGTTGCAAAACTCCAGGTAGAGCAAAGAGGTCCGAAAGTACTGCGATGGCAACGAGGCACTCTTAAGAAAAAAAAAAAAAATGAATGTGCACTGGTAACTGCAGTGTGATGGGTGTGTGTTCTCAGACTCGTTGGGAAGAATTACAGAAAGATGTACTTCTCACAGAGCCGTTTCCTGACGATGCTGAAACGCACTGCTCGGCGCCTTACATTGCTAGACCGTCTCACTGGCAGGATGCTCATTCAGGTGAGATAGCTGAAAACTGTTTTTATTGTAAATGTTTTATTTTAAACAATTTCATTTTCAAAACCAACAACTTCTATACTACCACTTAACCTATTACTTAATTACCATATCAAAAACATTACATTTATATTAAACTATAAGTAAAATACTGAGTAATTTGTTTTGTTTTTCAATTAGCATTTCTCACCAAGCTGAGAAAGTTTCGACCACCGTTTTCTTGAGGCTGCTGCTGTTAAATGCTAATTTGAGCATTGTATCAGAATAAAGACTTACAAAACAGCTACATTCTGCAGGTTTGTAACTTAGAGGTAATTCATGCTTTGATTTCCACAGCATGAGGAATGCAATTAGAAAATGTTTTAGTACTTATCATTTATGGAACTATACTACAACGCTAATTGTTCTGCAAAGGCTAACATCTGCTTCTATCTAAAAGTATTTTGTTCTTCACTGCTTATAACCCAATCCATGGATTTGTCTTGGTTCAAGGTGTTCTCTCTTCTCCTTTTGCTGGACAGGCTCTGACAGTCTACCAGAAATCAGGAGGAGGAAAAAAAACGGTGAGAAAAGAAGGTATTGGTGTGTGACTTTTGAAATGCAAATGAAGCAGCTTCTGACTTCACTACAAACCAACTGATTGTTATTGGTTTCTTTAAGAACAGTGTTTGCACAGCTGTCATGGAAACTGAAATTCACTGAACTTGTTCTTTTGATAAAGCTGTGCTCATTTCTAAAAACAAAAAAACCAGTTGTTGCTAAGTACAGCTTTGGTTTGCTTCCAGCAGCAGTGCCGGAATGGTATTTATCAGCTTCACTATGATGCACTCAAACAGTCAAAATAGTCACAGCTATAAATTAACTGCAACCTGAGGGTTAATTAACTGAAATTCTAACCTTTATTAAGGAAGTATACTCAGAGCACTGCAATGTGTTCTTGCAGAGCTGAGGCCTTAATGCAGGAAGTTTCTTTCTCAAGGGTTCCACTCTCAACAGTAATGAAACAGCAGCCATAACTGCTCTGACTAACAGAGGCTTCTCCTGCAAAGGCTCAGGAGACGGCTTTGAGTAGTTCACTGTGTTAAGATCCTATTACAGGAAACAGTTTTCACAATAAACACATATTCTTTTCCATATGTACCTCAACTTTGGAAGTATCTTGCATAAATTCTGTCAAAGACAGAGCTGCACTTAAAGGACACATCATCTCATCACACCAAGGATAAAGCAGTTACTGGAGTTTAAAGGGCAAATACAGCCTCAGTTGTCTAAACTGATTCAAAAATATTTGTGATACTAAACCATACCTTGGGCAGAAGAAGCAGAAGAGTCAACCAGCATGTTTTCAGTAGAAACTGCATCCTTCAAATCCTGGGATGAACATAACTTTGTCACTTCTAAAGTACTATTCGATGAGGAGGAAGATGATGATAATCCCAGTCATACAAATCTTCCTTTCTTACCGCAAAAGGAGCAGGGGATGGGAGAATAATCAGGTCCTTGTGGCACCTGCACTTGGCCCCTGTTGTATCTCCTCAGCTCCGCCGTGCTGTGCAGGATGTTCTTGCTGCCATATGTAATGCATTGGAGCTACAGCCATCTCCTGTCAGAAAAGCCATTCCATCAGAAGCCATAGCAATAATTGGCAAACATACAACTAAGAACAAGGGATCCAATCTGTGTATGAAAGGAAACTAAGATGAGAGAAGAGGTATCTTATCTGCCTCAGTCTCACGAGAAGTTTTGCTCCCTCAGGCAAGAATAAGTGGATCAGTTGTTATAATCAGATGTTTAAATGTGATCTGTAAAGCATCACAAATACCAGTTTATGCTTTGTTTACTGGACTGCAGATGCTGTCTTTTACTATTTAATACAAACTAGATGGCTCTTCTGGCTCACAAAGTCACAAAGCTCACAACAACCAAGTTGGTAGGGTGTGCTGTGAAGCTCGCTCCACTCCTGCCTTGCTCCTTGTACTTTTCCCTTAAGCATCTCATCCCATTTTGAGAGGTGAGATATTAAAGAGGAGATCTTTTCCACCAGCTGTAGTAAACGTCACGTCCTTCAAAAACACCAGGCTTTGTCAGACAGACAGATGCCATCTGGAAAGTGAGGAATGCTTTTCCCCCAGTGTGTTTAAAAAATGGAGGCTGTAACAAGGCACTGACAGAGCATGTTGAATGTGTCCTTTCTTTTTTGAAATGCAGTGAAAAGCCATTACCTTACAATGTCAATTCAAGTGATATTATTTAAGAGAGTAAAATTTCACCTGAGGTGCTATTGGAAGGTTTCACTTTATGTACAAACTTGAAATTTGTAAAGAAAAGACACATACAAAAATAATTCTACAATGAATTATGTTAAACAGCTAATAATATGCTTTAAGTAAAATGATTTGCATAAAGCAGAAAGATTACTGTCCTTGGAACTTTAAGCGGTAGCAAAACAAAATATTCTAGCTTACCTTAAAACCATTATTTCAGAGACTGTATTTTAAAGACAAAAGAAAAAACCTGATTGAGGATAACTCTATCATTTTCCTTCCCGTGGCTTATCTACTCACTCTGGGGAATATCTTGTTATGTGTGGAGCTATACTGATAATTGGTATTAATTGCAGTTTCAGCATCTACACTTAAAACTGTCCCTACCTCTTCACAGCAACGTCTGCTTACAATAGCCCTGTAGTCAATTCTTCTCCATAGTTGATCTTTTAACTTCAAAAAAGCAGTAGAGAGCTTTCTCCAATTTTTTCCCAGAGCCCATGGGAAAATGTCATACCTCAGTTCATCATCTTCTTTCACCATGTGTGCCAGTTACCTTGAAATATATATACGTGTGTGTGTGTGTGTTTGCATCTGTGTTTTTCAATCTTGAATCATATTACCATGAGTTCTAATACTAAAAGACATAGTAGTTATTTTCCCTCATATTGTGAGAAAGTTACTGACAAAACAGTCTCTTCTTTCCAGGTTACAATATGTTCTTAATCAGAAAGTGTCACATGTATCCTATAGATAAATATAAACTTATGGTAAGCTATTAAAGGAACACTGTACCCTAGAGCCTCCTAAATAAATAGGCGTGTAAGAACTAACATATCCTGACAGCTTTCACCGACTTAATCTACTAACCCCTACAAATTATTGCTAAAAAAATTACTACTGTTAGTCTCCTCACTTGCAAGAATACAAGTTTCCTTTCCGGTCCCAGCCCAGGGAGACCCTTTGTCCCTTTCTAGTCCTCTCTATCTGTTCTGGACCTGTTTTTACTCCTTTCATTGGAGGCAGACAGCTTCCTCCTCCGTGATCTGTGGATGCTTATGGCAGAAGAAACAACCATCTTTCCCCCTGCACTAGCACGCAGATCAGAGCAGCGCTATAGGAAAAGACTGCCCGTGCTCCCTAACACTATGAACCAAAATACTGAACCTGTCACTATGGAAGATACCCTTGGCCAAATACAGAATTCTAGGCTCCATAAAGGCAGGCTCAGCCCTGCACTGCTGTTTCAATGTATGGGATTTTTTGTAAGCGTTCAGGAAACACATTCCCAGAAATTGCTTAGCTATGTTTTTACTGCTGACTCAAATCTTGTCACAAACTTCATTAGGTTGTGCAGCATTATGAATCATTTCAGAATAAATGACTTGAAAGCTTGCAAAATATTAAATGGGTTCTTACAAGAGAAACGTAAGACCTTCCCACGTCTTACCTATTTTGCTGAATTTATTTTATTGCATATTTATTTTAATGCAGAAAAAGTCCCGAGATTTGCAGTTTTGTAGGCAATCCATGCTATAAATTACAGTACCAGTGCAAACATCCCTGCACTTCTACTCAAGTTGGAAATTGGGAAAACAATGTTGAATTTGCACTAATTATATGTATATAACTGAAGATCATGTATCTTTGCTTCATATAGAACCCAAACAACTACAGACTGCTTATGACATCTTACTGTCTATGGGAATCATCAGTAGTGTTAAAAAAAAAAAAAAAAAGGATCAACCTAATGCAAAAATTATGCTAATAAAACCAGGTAATTTCAGAATACTTACAGAGCAGCAAAGAAATTGTGGTATGCTCATTCTTTGTGAAGTTAGCCCTCTTGAAGTAAATGAATGTCATTGCCAGAAGATACTGCTGTAAAGTGCAAAATGTTACATTCATTATTAAGCATTGATATATTATTTCAACGTAACATTGCATAAAACTTTTTGAATGTTTATCTCACACCAAAATGTGTCTCATCAGCAGGGGAAGCATAAATTGAATTTTCTCAAAGCTTAAATAAGGACATATTAGGAAAAAAAAATACAGTAGGTATTCTCATTATACTATCAAGTGATTAACAGCAGATTTCCACTCAAGATAGATTACACCGACTACAAACACTTACCTTGTCTGCAGTTTTACAGCAACGGTCCATCTGTAGGAAGCCTTGAAGGAGATCATCATCTGCAACAAAGATGCTCGTCAGCAGTTCAGTTCAGCCTTTTTGTATTTTAACTTAAGCATTAAATACACGCTGGAATTTAACAACATCAAAACATGTTTAACCTAAGACGTGGCTGTTAGTATCGACATCAATAGCTCTCAGAGTTATCAGAGTTTAGAAAACATACTTCCTTAAGAGTTTCTTCCATTCAGTCAATTGGTATCTATCATTGACCTACCAAACAGTTGAAGTAACGCTGTCACTTCCTGATGCTGAATACCAAAGCGTGGTTTCTTTGGGTCTCCACATATACCATTAAGAGCTGTTTTCATACATCTTCCAGCTCGATGATGTAGTCTTTTGTGAGAATGCTTCTTCGATCTGTTCTGCTTTCTGTGCTGACAGGACCTAAGAGGATCGGCTTTGTCTTGAACAGTGGGAGATGTGAGACACCTCAGGCCACACCTCACTGCAGAAATCAAAGGTTCCTGTTGAAAAAGATAACTACAAGAATGGGCAAACTGAGCTGTAGTTCTCTGTGTTTTGTTTAAACACAGCATTTTCAGCAGAGCTTGCCTGTCTGCTGATACAAAAATAAACACAGAGTTGTAGGGGTTGGAAGGGACCTCCAGAGATCATCAAGTCCAGGCCCCCTGCCAGAGCAGCTCCCTAGTCCAGGTTGCACAGGCAGGCATCCAGGCAGGTCTTGAACGTCTTCAGAGAAGGAGACCCCAGCACCTCCCTGTGCAGCCTCTGTCAATGCTCCCTCACTGCACTGAAGTTCCCAAACACATCTGTGCGGAACTCCCTGTGCTTCAGTTTGTGGCCATTTCCCCTTGTCCTATCACCACACACCACTGAGAAGAGTTCAGCCTCATCCCTTGGTCTCCTGCTCCTTAGATATTTATAGATGAAGATCACACCCCTCCAAATCTTCTTTTTTCAGGGTTGAACAGACCCAGGTATCTCAGCCTTTCCCCATAAGACAGGTGTTCCAGGCCCTTTATCGTCTTTGTTGCCCTCTGCTGGACTCTTTTACTAGAGATCCCTGTCTTTTTTGTACCAGGAAGCCCAGATCTGGACACAGTCCTCCAGGTGAGGACTCACCAGGGCACGGTAGAGGGGGAGGATCCCCTCCCTCAACCTGCTGGCCACACTCTTTTTAATGCACCCCAGGATCCCATTGACCCTCTTGGCCACAGGGGCACACTGCTGGTTCATGGCCAGCCTGTCATCCATCAGGACACCCAGGTCCCTCAGAGCTCCTCTACAGCAGCACATCCCCCAACCTGTACTGGTGCATGTGCTTATTCCTCCGTAGGTGCAAGACTCTATGCTTGCTCTTGTTAAACCACATCTGGTTCTGTGCCCAACTGTTCAGTCTGTCCAGGACTTGCTGAATGGCAGCACAGCCTTCTGGCATGTCAGCCATTCCTCCCAGCTTTGACACACCAGCAAGCTTGCTGAGGGTGGACGCTATCCCCTCATCAAGGTGCTGAAATCAAGGTAGACTGCATGCACTGCTCTCCCCTCATCCACCCAGCCAGTGATGACATCATAGAA
>VXAB01001864.1:907722-918479 GCA_013399175.1 Odontophorus gujanensis
GTTGGTGGAGCACGACCTCCCCCTGGTGAACCCACGCTGCCTACTCCTGATATCCTCCTTCTCTTCCAATTGCCTGGAGATTGCATCCAGGACAAGCTGCTTCATCACCTTTCTAGGGACACAGGTGAGGCTGACTGCCCGCAGTTCCCTGGATCCTCCTGCTTGTCCTTTTTGAAGAGCAGAGTGACACTGGCTACCCTCCGCTCTTCAGGCACCTACTAAATCTCCTACACAGCTTTCTTTAACGTAGCTCTGATTTGTGACCAGAAACAAGAGGATACCGAGAGAAGCGTGAGGAAAGCTACTCCTCATCAGGAGAAAGCAACTTAACCCCTTCAGCAGGGCCTACACAGGGGGGACGCTGCCTGACACAGGCTCACAGCAGCCTGCCCGCCTCTTATTTCACTCTCACACTTACGAGAAACATCCACGACAGCGTCAGCAAGCACACGCCCACGCTTCGCATCGAGTGCTGTCTAAACACCGCCCGCCTGTCGCCACGACCCGCCCGATCCTCACCAAACCGCCTCTCACGCTGCGCCCCAACGCGGGTTGGTGTCCGCGACAACCAATCGGAGCGCAGGAGGCGCCGTCTCAGCCAATCAGTGGCGAGGCATTCTGGTGTCCCGCGCCCGCCTGTTCTGACGTCCCGAGGCGCCAGCCAATCAGACGAGAGAACGTTTGCCGCTCGGCGGGATGCTCCCACGAGCCAAGAAGACCAATGGCTCCTGGCCTATCACAAATAGCATGGCCACGGGAACTGACTGTGCCTCTGTGCTCGACACCGCTGAAGCCACACCGCGACTACTGAGTTCAGTTTGAGCCCATCACTGCGAGAAAGACGTTAAGGTGATGGAATGTACTCAGAGAAAAGCGACAAAGCTGTGAAGGATCTAGAAAATGAGACATGAGGACCCGCTGATGGAAAGGGGGCAGTTCAGTCTGAAGAAGGCCGAGGGGAGACCTCGTTGCTCCCTACAACTGCCTGAAAGGTCACAGTGAGGTCTGGCATCTTTTCTTAGGTGACACAAGATAGGATTCAGGAATTTATTTATGGAGAGGGTGGTCAAGCACTGGAAAATGCAGCCAGGGGAAGTGGTAGAGTTGCCGTCTTTGGAGCTATTTAAGAGACATGGATGTGGCACTTAGGGCATAGTTTAGTAGTGGTTGATGGTTGGACCTGACAGTCTTAATGGTCTTTTCCAACCTACATGGTTCTGTGATTTTTTGTGTGCTCAGGTTGTGTCAGCCTGCAATAAATTGTCCTATATACATTAAAATTGAGGATTTTACATATATATATATATGTAAAATCCTCAATTTTTTTACATACACATACTCCCATTTGTGCACAATACTATTCGTCTAAGGAGCTCCAAGTACTCTTGTTACTGTAGAAGGCATGGACAAAACAGGTAATAGAAATATATATCCAGCCCGATAAACCATTGAAGCCAGGGAGAAAGCTTTTGTCATTTTCTGCACTCTACACAGCTGCAATAATAATTGTAAAGTATATACATACTTATTCTTTACATCTTCTGATTTGTTTTCCTTGCAATGCCAGGTAAAGGGAGACTCTAGAGGTATTGTAATCCACTCTCTGTAAACCCTTTTGCATGGTCCACCACCTCCCAGGAGCCAGGGCTCAGCTATAATACATCCCAGCCCCGTAACTTTGTCTCAAGACTCTGAGGAAACTGAAGTTTGTTTGTTAATAAACAGTTGTTTTGTATTCTTGAGCTGTGTATCCTACATGCAAGTCTCTACAGGGCACACAGTAAGTTCTTTCACAGGGTAAAAACAAGGAAACAAAACTTCAGGTTGTAAGCCCTGTGCATGATACAGAGGACCTAACTGGTTCTGAGCCTGGCATATCATTAACTCCAGCGTCCAGAGGTTCATTGAACCATTCATCCAAGAGCATTCGGAAAAACATCATTAGTTCTCTGATTTCCGAACAGCTCAGTGAACACCAGGGGGCACTGTTTCAATTCAAACCGAGACAACGTAGAACTTGTCTCTTTTCCTACGCTGGATTTGTTACTGGACTCAATTCTGAATCCTTTCTGTCGGAAGAGGTTAGATCAATCGAGATATCTTCATCTTTATGCACTGTTACAGTTTGAAATGTTTTCTTCTCTATATATAACGATTAAGACCTGAGTTTGATTTTTTACAGAATCTTATTTTTGTGAAAAGAAACAAAAGATTGTATTCATGCACTGGAACTCAGTTATGTGACATAGGGTTACATAGCTACTCAGTAGCTAGGTCCAAAAAGGAGAAGAGAGAACAGTCTGCCTAATTTTAATTACAAAATAACAATGAAGGAGTTTTCAGTGAATGAGTTGTTTACATAAGGATCAAGAAGCATGGCTGAAGAAATACTTGTGAAGGAGGAAAACAAATGCCTTTGACAGCTGGTATCCTTTTTAGTGAGGTTTTGTTGCTGTTTGAGGAAGATAAAGTCTCTCTGGAAGAACACCTGATCTGTCTTTTCAAAAGAGAGTCAGAAAGAAGAAACCTTGGTTCCTCTAAGCATAGATCATTTATGAAAATAAAATACATATTCTTCCAATTTTAGACTTTTCCTACTTATTGCTGAGTACAAGATGAGAGGAAAAAAAATAATAGTTCTCTCCCTTGTAGAGAGAATCCCTGGCCTCGTCAGGGGAACCCAGCCTCAGTCGAATATGTCCTAGATGAAATGAAACTCGCAGGATGAGAAGTCTGTTCCTAAAGACATTAAACGCAAGCATTCATCTCAAAATGAAACACTGGATGTATGATAATTCCTTCAGAATATAAACTGCAGTAAAACACAGGCGTTTCAGTTCATTTAAAAAGAACAGATAAACCACCTGAACCCACATCCGTCACCACCACTGTTTCTTTTATGTGGGAAGGGAGAGGAAGGATTTAGAGGAGTTGCATGAAACAGCACATCATGGCAGCGTTGGGGTGCCTGGACTAGGGCCACGCATAACAGCCTGAATATGGCTTACCTCTTTGGTACTTGATGTGGGAAAGGAACCTTGATGATAAATCCTTGCTGTCAACAAATGCTACCGTGTGATTACAATTAAAATGCTCTGGTGCCACTTAAGTGTATGTCAGTGATGGATGGACGGACATGGAACTGTCGTCTGCTTGGTTTGCTTGTAAAGAACATCTAAGCATTCAGCAGGGTTTTCTAATACGTAAGTGCAAGAATAGTTCTGGTTACTCTTGGGAGCTGAGAAATTCACAAACTATATAAAAAAAATCATTTGGAAATAAGGCAGTGAGCAAGAAATGTACTGCCTAGTCTAAAACAATGAATGGCAGAAGAATGTCAAGGTCACCAGCAAACTCAGTGCATGCCTATACATGCAGATTCTGAACAGCCAAGTGCTCCACAGCAGCACATCTACATCAAGTACTGGGGACACAAGTTTGAACTTGCTGTTAACTTCTGCTTCTACAATATCCTGCAGGAACCCAACCAATTCAAATCAGACAGTGGAAGCATTTATTTTTAAGGACTGGCTCTTCTGTGTTGGTTGTAAAATGAAACAGAACAGTCTTACCTGAAGAGTTTGAGTTACTTGCCAAAATAAACAGGTGAGACTACACTAGGTCTTCACCACCGTGTCACAGCAAGGCAAGTGAGGAACCAACATTGTCCCTCTCAACATCAGCAGCTCCCAGCTCTGAAGTGCATGTTTACTTTAGGGGGAAAGGATGTGAAGTGTGCAGTACCCTACATAGTGATTTTTTTGAATCTCCTGAAGTCTCCCACAACATTTTAACTTCTAACAGCCACTAGAAGTTGTGTATTTGCCCATTAGCGAGCATTTAATAGGCATGGGTATTCATTACCCAGTAGTGCTCTTGCAGTTTCTTCATCCTGTATTGTGCAAAGAGCTCTAATGAACCAGACTGTTCCGTACTGCCATGACCCAGAGCTATTTCTTCCAGCTGCAGAGCAGCAGGCTTCCCAAGACACAGGAGCAGGAGCGAGAAGCAGGCGTGTGTTGGCCAAGCTGCAGAGCTCCCAGCACATTGCGCATGCGGAGACTGCCCACATTTGCATTGAAAAATGCAAGCACTTCAGTTGGTAGGTATTCCCCTCTTTCCTCTCATGAACAACAAGCAAACACCAGGCTTCAAAGGTCTGACTGATGAAAATGTAACCGAACCAATACAACTTCCAGAGCTTATAATTAAATAAAATGTTCATATAAAATCACACTAGTTGGAAATTTTCCATTCATGTCTAGTGAACAGCAACACGCATGCACAGCCTCATTTATGTTAATANTTGGTTGTAAAATGAAACAGAACAGTCTTACCTGAAGAGTTTGAGTTACTTGCCAAAATAAACAGGTGAGACTACACTAGGTCTTCACCACCGTGTCACAGCAAGGCAAGTGAGGAACCAACATTGTCCCTCTCAACATCAGCAGCTCCCAGCTCTGAAGTGCATGTTTACTTTAGGGGGAAAGGATGTGAAGTGTGCAGTACCCTACATAGTGATTTTTTTGAATCTCCTGAAGTCTCCCACAACATTTTAACTTCTAACAGCCACTAGAAGTTGTGTATTTGCCCATTAGCGAGCATTTAATAGGCATGGGTATTCATTACCCAGTAGTGCTCTTGCAGTTTCTTCATCCTGTATTGTGCAAAGAGCTCTAATGAACCAGACTGTTCCGTACTGCCATGACCCAGAGCTATTTCTTCCAGCTGCAGAGCAGCAGGCTTCCCAAGACACAGGAGCAGGAGCGAGAAGCAGGCGTGTGTTGGCCAAGCTGCAGAGCTCCCAGCACATTGCGCATGCGGAGACTGCCCACATTTGCATTGAAAAATGCAAGCACTTCAGTTGGTAGGTATTCCCCTCTTTCCTCTCATGAACAACAAGCAAACACCAGGCTTCAAAGGTCTGACTGATGAAAATGTAACCGAACCAATACAACTTCCAGAGCTTATAATTAAATAAAATGTTCATATAAAATCACACTAGTTGGAAATTTTCCATTCATGTCTAGTGAACAGCAACACGCATGCACAGCCTCATTTATGTTAATATATAAGTGCACATTAACACACAATACTGTGACAGATCTGGGCAACCTATTATCATGAAATTATATCTATTGTTTTATCTGGGGAAATAAAACACATAACAAGTTGGGTGCTTTCAAAACAACGTCCTAGTATTTCTCTGAAGGAGAATTTGTCATTACTTAAACTAACAGCTGGTTGCATGGATGAGGAATAGGCGAGAGCCTTCAGCCTCTGGTTAGCTCGCTTATGATTTTGTAATTGGACAAACTGTAAATCTTTCTGATCTCATGCCCCATTCCCAAGTTCAGCTTTAACTCACCGTTTACTGGTTGCATAATTCAGATCGCAAACTCTTTCAAACACAAGTTATCCGTTTATACTGCTTTTTATGCTGCTGAACACAATTCAATCTTTGTCCACAACCACAGCCCCTGTAATATGAAACAATAGTAGTAATTAAGAGAGTATAATTTCTCTATTGTCAAGAGACTTTATTTTGACAGCAGGACACTCAGAAGACTATGAAAGGATTAATCAACAATAGCCTAGCAGTAATTTCCAAAGTAAGGAAAGAAATGTTTTCATATGCAAGTACTTTGGCTCCTATCCTCTCAAGTCCCAAGTTCAGTAGCAGAAAGGCAAAACTTAAGAGTCTAAAAATAGGTGACTACATCGTGAGCTGGAGAGCCTCAATGTTTGTTTTTTCATTCCCGTCCAATGGTCCAGGCTCCAAAGGGTTAAACGAGACTTGCCACAGTTTGTTAAACATTGAATGCCCCTCCCGAGTAGCAATGGGCTCTATAATTACCCGCACCAGGTCAAAAAGCTCTGGTTTCCTTTGAGTTCAGTAATCACAAGTTGTAAAGGTTTTCTCACTCGGGATTTCAAGCAATAAAATGACTAACAAGGGCTGTAAATTAAAGTGCAAAAGAAAATAGATGGACTTTGGTAGCAGCTAGCGCTAACTGAAACATAAATAAATGAATAAATAAAGGATAAACTAGGAAAGGAAAAGCGTTTCAACACAAAAGCAATTTAATTCAGTTTCACCGTACAGTGTGAGCTGTGGGACAGCTAACTTCTTTAACCCTACTCTCTGCAGCCCACGGTACTCTGCTAAGTGGTGTTTGTGGGCTTAGCTTTTTCTGCATGTCTCACTGGTCTATTTATTCACCTTTGCTTTGGGTATGACTACACATACGTGTTGCAATGAGGCAAGACTGGGTGGGGATTTACAGCAGGTTCACCGCTCCATGGAAACCGCCTGTGTGCATGCTGTGACCCTGTTTTCTTAGAGGAATAAATGTTTTCTGCATACTGCCAGCTCCTACTCCATCCATAGGCTGCTCCTGTGTATTAGCTGACATACCACACATCTACTCTAGCTTGTCTTGCAGTGACCTGTGCACATACCTAAGTCCAACACAAGGAGATTTAATGGCAGATGCCTCCAGGTTGCAAGAGAAGTACTGCCACCATACTGAGAAACAGGACAGCTACCTGCTTGTACAACCATCTGTTTTGCTTCTGCCAACAGAACAGAGACATTGTCCTGTGATAAAACGTACAAAACTATTTAGGACTCTCACAAATAGTTTTTAGCAAGTGTTTCAACAAAGTTCCATCTGTATCTTCCTTCACAAAGAAAGGCAACGAGGGAAAAAAAATAAAGTATTTTAGATGCCAGAATTTAAACAATTTTAGTTTAAATTGAGCTTTTCTGAATACAGTTTGTGATCTCACATTTGTTTCTAAGCCCTTTCCAAACTATACTAAAGCAGTGAACATACTGAGGGATTGGGCACTGAAATCCACAGGAATATGCCCCTCTCTCAACTACAAAGTAGTCTGGGTACAGACTTACTCCAGTTTTTACTTCTCACACTGTGTATTTTAAGCAGCTGTGAATGCTGGCAATATACGTTCTAAACACTGTGCAGATATAAAAGTAATGAAGAAGTATTTCCAGGGCAGTAAAGCACGGGATGATGAGTCTGTCAGTGACCCCACCCACTGCAGCTAAAACCAAGCTCTAGAAGAAAGGTGAGGAGGATGCCATGATATATCAGACAGTTTGGTTTCTATAATCCTCAAAGATGCAAACAGAACACAAGTTAATTACATGAGCACTTCTCTCCTGTGGCTGCACCCCGTCCAGTTTTAACAACCACTGACCCAACAGCTGCTTGCCTCAGACACTCTCACTTTCTGCCAAAGGTTTGCAGCTTGATGGAGTACCAAGCTGAGGGTTTCTAAGATGAGGACAGGCTTTTGAGTGCTGCCTCTGCTTTAATTTCCATCTCCAGTGTGCATGACACTTCCAGCAAAACAAACAAACACAGTTACATTTATAAACTTTTGCTATTCCAAACTATCTAGGAACTGGGCAAAAATAAATAAAACATGTATACTATCTTTTTAAAGAGTTCAGAAGTAGTTAAAACAGTCTAGCAGAAAACACATGATTGCTCATTTTCTTTCATACTGGCTCTATATTTGAACAGCTGCTTATGACCAAAACATTTCAGCTCTGTATTCCTGTTAACATTCTCATTATTCAAATAAAGATAACAGCATCTACCTGTATGAAATGTTCAAAAAAAATTCAGTGTTTGTACAGTTATTTGAGCAGAAGCATATATTGATTTGTGAAAGTCTGGCATCTTCAGAAACACATCGTGGGCAAGACACTATACATAATTTTCCAGTTTTATCTCTTGCTGTTGTCCTTTCAAGGTTCCATTCTATGTAGAGTCTGCAAGAAAAAAAAAGATTTGAACCCAAACATTAGATAAGTATCCTAATAGAAAGAGCCCAAGTCTACAAAAAACCTCATGCCTTTGGAGTTTAAGGCAGTTTCTGCTTGTTTATAACTTCATCAGCCTTAACCAATCACCATACATTTTCAAAAATCATTCATTTGTGGGCAAACGGCAGTTGCACTGCTTTTTGCACTTTGGCATAATACATGGCCTATCTGTTAGGGACAAACCCTTGGTCATCTTCAGCAGAGCACACCCAAAACTGGCCAGGTTTGAGGCCTCTGAAAAATCTCAGTTAGAGCTAGATTGCCAAATACTCCAGCGAAACCTGTCATCCTCTCCCCACTCATCTCCCCATCTGTTGACCATAATCCATGTCACAGCCCCACCTTCAGCATTTCCTGGTGCTTCAGGAGTGACTCACAGATTCTTGCAACTTTCCCTAAAAGCAGATTTTGTCCATTTACTGTGTCTGTGGAGTGTCACAAGCTCGTTCATCCAAATCGCTCTGTAAAGACCCAGGCTGGGTCTCATTATCGCCCTAATTCTCACTGGTTTCTGAAAGAGCTGGATTTATCTCCTCAGATGTGATCCACAGTTCACTGAAGGCAGTGGAAAATCTCCCACTGGCCTCTTTGGCTCTTGAAGTTTAGTTCTGAAGTGAACTTTAGTCTCTAGACATATCCGGAGCAGATATAAACTGGAGAGCAACAGCTGAACAACACAGATCACATAAGTTTGTCAAAGATGGGTTTACATACTCCCTTGAGACCAGCGATCAAAACAGTTTTTGATGTATGATAAAACCAGTAACGTGTTTGTAGCATCTAAATTATAATAGGTCTGGGCTGTAATTATGCTTTAATATACATAAACCACAACTAGCCTACAATGTTCTGCCTCATAAGCATTCAGCTATTTGATAAGAAGAGGTATCACCAACTGCTGATAAAACTGTCCTACTTGTAAGTAACAAGCAAGACATTACCTTGAGAGCTGCACGCTGAGAAACATTTATTTAGAACACACATTGAATAACACCATGCGTTTTACCCTCCCCACAAAAAAAAAGATTTTTATAATGCCACATAAGGCATAAAAAATAGCACCGTGGTCTAATCCCACAGACACTGATTGGGATGTTTCTGTAATGATGGTATTTCAATACTTGCATTATTCTACGTTTTAACCACATGCCTGCTGTCTGGCTTGGATTCTATGGAGAACAGAATAACCTGGAAAGAGATTAAAATTAATGCTAATGAGAACGGTCCTTTGTTCCCATTGCTTTGCTGGGAAACTACATCATGGAGAGTAACTCCCTCTGTTTCTAAGATACTGAGCAATGTCAATACATATAAACAACAACTTATTTCTATTTGGGAAGCTGAGGAAATTAAAGTTAGTGAGCCCTGCATTAGTTCTGCACATTGGGGTCAAATCAAATGCTGTTCCACAGAAAGCAATACAGTGCACCTATCTTGCAGTTATGGTAGGGCTTCCTGCTGCTGACAGTTCAGGGAGCACGTAATGAGTCACCCTAAAAGGCCAAAATACACCGAAAACAGCTTCCTCAGGCCACACAAATATCCTAAGTGTCTTCCAGCTTCAGAGACTAACAACAAAGACCTTTCCAGAGTTCAGAAGCAGTTTGGAGGCAGTGGAACCCCTCCTTTTGAAAAAAAAGAGGAAACCAACAACAATAAATTTAAATAGAAAACAAGCTTTCAGATGGGCATTTCCGAGCCTCTTGATCCTGCCCATCTTTAAGCAGAATGGCATCATCTGACAACAACAATATGAAATATCTGTATGTGAGATTTTCGATCTTTCCAAGACTTCCCTTTCCTAAGATGATGCTGTTAATTCAGGTCACTTAAAACTATACCAGAAGAGTATTAATAAGCCACTCAAAACTGCAGGAAGAATGAAGAAAATTCTGAGAGATTCTCAGCAGGCTGCACCAAGCCCTAGAGAACGCTCATTTAACTGGGACCCATGTGAGATGGCTCCTCTTAGACTTCAGCAGGGCCCTGCAGACCACAGTGCAAAACGTGAGATGCAGCACAAACGCTGCTGTGCAGAGACACCATCACCAAGACAGTTACCCCGTACTTACTTTTCAGAACATGCAAGTTCTAAACAGTTTCAGTATCCGAGGTCTGCACCTTAAAAAGGAGTGGCAACGTGTTTGTATTGTACAGCCAATGTAAACACCGGCAAGAGGAAGTTTCGACTGTCTTTGGAAATTTAATTGATTTTTCACAAATGCAGCACGTCACTCTGGTTTTCTCTTTCACTAAAATCATTTAAGTTCCCGGGACGCTGCTATGTCTTTCTGAAAGATCTGGGTATTTGCGTTTGATTGTTTTTTAATCAAATAAACTAATACATTACAAAAATATCCATCAGAAAACGCTTTCGGTGGGCCACCGGAATAGGCTATATTTGGGCCGGGGAAGGGAAGGTAGGTGAGATCGGGCCCGCCCTGCTCTCTCCAGTTTCGCCCAGGTGCAGGGGGAGGAAAAGGAAGAGGAGGAGGAGGCGGTGCCGCCGCCGCCCGTCCCAGGCGTAACCGGAGCCGGCAGGGCGCGGCGCACCACCACCTGCCCGACCTGTCGGGCGGCTCACACCGGGCCCCGCCGCGCACGGCAGCGCTCGCTTCTCCCTCGTTCCGCTCTGTGGAAGCCTCGTCCCGCTCTGTGGAAGCCTCGTCCCGGCCCCTCCGCGCCGCGAAGCTATGGAGCCGCTCCGCGGGGCCGCTCTCCTGCTGCTGCTGTGCGCCGCTGCCTGCGCTCAGGACTGTGAGTGGCCTCGGTCCTCCCGCTCCCCGCGGGTCCGCCCGCACTCCGCCGGATCGGGGGGCGGCGGTGCCCGGCGGCTGCGGCTCCTGCCCGGTCCTTGGGGCGGGTGGGGTCCTGGGGGGAACGGCGCTTCGGGGATGGG
>VXAB01001864.1:918544-938294 GCA_013399175.1 Odontophorus gujanensis
GCGGCTGCTCGGCCCTTCCCCTCCGGCCTCGCCCTCGGGCGCGCCGCGCTCATGGCTGCGCTTCTCTTGCAGCGTGCGCCTGCACAAAGAACAAGCGCGTCAGCAACTGCGTGCTGCTCAACGGTGTCTGCCGCTGCAGCTCCATCGGCTCCAGCGTGTCCGTCAGCTGCGACACCCGTGAGTAAAACACGCTGCTCCCAACCTCCAGGGATCTGCTTGCGCAGATAGGTGGTGGGGTCTCCTTCTCTGGAGATATTCAAGACCCGCCTGGACGCTTACCTTTGCGACCTGGGCTAGGAGCTGCTTGGGCAGGGGGGTTGGACTTGATGATATCTGGAGGTCCCTTCCAACCCCTACAGTTCTGTGACTGTGTGATGTGTAAAACGAGCGGTGAGCTCCTGGCAGGTAACAATAGCGAGGGGAGGAAGGATTCTCCCACGCCAGCTGGTGATGGAGCCTTTCTCATTCTAACCGTGTGACTTGTGTGGATACTCTTTTAACAGTTGATCTCTAATGGCAAGAGTTTCTCAAAGACTGCGGCTTGGCTTCCTTCTAAGTACACATTGTGACTTCGCCCTCAAACCTAGAGGTTCTGTACCAAAACCTTACTCTTAGTTTGAGGTAGCCTAGAGTTCTTTGCTCTCACATACCCCCGCTGTGCTTACGTTATCCACCACCTACATGTTGGGCGCCTGCTCTTCCTTGTAATGGCGTCAGGTGCTGTCGCTCCTGATGTAACTTTGTGCTTTCACAGCCTGAGAGCTTTGTTCTGAACATTTGTGGTCTGCTGTTGTGTAACGTGACTTTCCGGTTATTTTTAGTGACTTCTAAATGCCTGTTGATGAAAGCTGAAATGGCAAACACGAAATCTGGCCGTCGTGAGAAACCCAAAGATGCACTTCAAGATACCGATGGTCTTTACGATCCAGAATGTGAAAACAATGGTCTCTTCAAGGCAAAGCAATGCAATGGAACCACCTGTTGGTGTGTGAATACAGCTGGGGTTAGAAGAACTGACAAACATGACACGGACTTGAAATGCAATCAGTTAGTCAGAACGTGGTAAGTCTTCTCAACAGGGTGTGCTGTAACCTGAAAACATTCCTGTATTTGGATTATCCTCATGGGGGCTTACCAGTATGAATAACACCCTAGGACCGAACGTGGAGCAATAAGTGTGTGTTTGTTGCTTGTTTGCTTTGCAAACAATTGAATGGGGAGAAAGGTGACTTTTTCCTCCCTGCCTTTTTTTTTTTTTCCTTTCTTCATATAATTAGAAACAGTGTGCGCTGTTATGCATGTGTTGTTAAGGATATTAACTGTATTTACATCCTACTTCAGGTGGATCATCATTGAAATGAAGCATGCTGAGAGAAAATCTCCTCTGAACACTGAGTCTTTAGTGAAGTAAGTGATGATATAGAGGTCTTGCAAAAATATCTGCATGTACTATCAGGTATCTAGTGCACTTCTGAACAACTTCATGTTTAAAAGCTTTGTCAAACATGTGAGCTCGTTTGTTTATGAGACATCTTGGAAGCAACTTATGAAAGTCCTTCTTAAAACTTGATTTGCAATGGAAATTAATCTTCTGATGAAAATTGATTGCTCCTGATAGAGGAAGAAGTATAAAGCAGGTAATAAAAAAATTAAACTGACAAAGATGAGGGAGGAACTCTGAAGAAGTGGGAGACCAAACAGTAGGCTAGCTGTATTTTTGGCTGAAGTAAAATTCTACCTTTTTGTCAAAGGTCACAAAAACTGTTAGGTTTCCTGTCAACCAGTGCAGTAATTGACGTAACTTTTAGGTGTTAACTGTGTTGTGCTGGGTCTGGCTGTGTTGGAGTTAACTTCTTTCACAGCAGAAGTGACCAAAACGGTACTGATAAGCACCAGTGTTTTAGCTGTTGCTGAACAGTGCTTACACAGCGTCAAGGTCTTTGTCTCTCTCTGCTACCGTGGTGAGTAGGTTGGGGATGGGCAGGAGGCTGCAGGTGACGCATCCAAGGCATCTGTTCCTGAATTGACCAAAGATACCTCCAGATAATAAAATGTCATACTTGGCAATAAATCAGGGTTGGGGAGAGTGGTTCTGAAACAGCTATTGCTTGGGGACTGGCTGAGGATTTTTTTTTCTTTTCCTTCCTCCTCTTCATTTAATAAACTGTCATGACCTGTAAAGGTGTTTTTTCCCTTTTGCCTCACCTTCTCTCCCACAGTGCTAGCAGGGAGAAAGTGAGAGTCTGGGCTGGGGCTTACCTGCCAGCTAGGGTCAACCTGCCACAAACAGACTGTGGGGGGAAAAAAATTGTACCATTCTTTCCTACTTCTGAAATGTAGTTGTGTAATATTGTTCTTGGCTTTTAACAGCAGTTGTGGTTTTAATATCCTTGCAGATTTCTTAAGGAGACAATTAGCAGTCGTTACATGTTGGACGGACGCTTTATAAGTGGTGTTGTGGTAAGAGGCACATTTTTATTGTGAATATTTCACTAAAAATAAAGAACGTTGATTACTTTGAAAATGTGAACATTCTACAGTATGTTATTCTATTGCAGGCTTTCAAAATAGTGTTGCCTACTGAGCACTAGCAAATAGCTGTCTGAAATTAAATATTGAGAAGTTGCACGTGTCTTCTTAGTGTATATATGAATTATTTTTCACCAAAAACATGGCATTTATATTATACTATAAAAACTTCGCTTGAGAAGTACCCTGAACTTGATTTACAATGTGACTTAATGAGTTAGATCATAATTTGTAATATTTTGCTGCATATTTAATGGTTAGATCTAAATTAGCCCTTTTCTAATGGTGTGGGTTGTTACGTATTTCTTTTTTTCAGTATGAAAACCCCATTATTACTATTGATTTGAAGCAAAATTCCTCAGACAAAACCTCTGCAGATGTGGATATAGCTGATGTGGCCTACTACTTTGAAAAAGATGTAAGTGTCGTGGGTAAAGTCTTCTGGAGACTGAATATGTATTGCACTGCTTTCAGCAGTGTTTCTGTGTGCTGGCTGATGAAAGGTTAATTATTGCAGTGCCGAGATGATGTCTGTTGCCAGGTGAACTAGCAAGTCTCTTTTGCTGTCTTTCCGTAGGTAAAAAGCGACTCCATCTTTCTTAACAACCCGCTAAACATGAGTATTGATAACGAAGTGCTGAACTTTGAGAGTATGATGGTCTACTATGTTGATGAAGTACCACCGGAGTTTTCCATGAAGTCTCTGACTGCTGGCGTTATTGCTATCATTGTTATCATAGTACTAGCAGTGGTTGCTGGAATTGTTGCTCTGGTAAGTTCTAAAAAGGGTCGCAGTGAGATTTGGGAGATCTTTTCCTTTGTAAACTAGAACTCTTCTCATTATTGTTGTTTTGTTTTTGAGACTGTGGAGTAGAGAAGAGGTGATGGGCAGATGCCCTGTTATGACAAAAGGGTGTTGTATGGAAAATGAAGTGTTGGGAAAAAGCATGTAAGGTTGAAGAAATTAGTCTTGCCTCCTAGTTTGAAGTAGTCAAGTGAGACAGGCTCTCATCCTTCACCCCTGGGGGGACAGGGAAACGGGCAGCTTCAGGGTCAGAGTTGCAACCAGATAAAGTTATGTTTAAGTCCAGACTTAAAATCAAACTTCACAGTTAACCTGTCCTTTCCTTACAGGTCCTCTCAAGAAGGAGGAAAGGGAAGTACGTGAAAGCAGAGGTAATTTTTGTTCATGGTATCTGGGGAAATTGGGCAGGTTGGCTGGAATCCAAATGTAGTCAGGAGTTCTGGTGTTGGTTAAAAGCTTGCATTAGGTGCTGCAGGAATTTTCAAATGGAGTATGAAAGCACTGAAATTCTCTTAAGTTTTCAGGTCTGTAGTTTACCGTGTATTTTCTGCAGTAGCTTCAAAGGCAGTTGGAGATTTCCATTTCCTAGGGTTTGAGGGGGCGGTGGTACTGGAGTCAAGTACCGTTTTACATATCTATAGGAAAGGCTGTGCAATCCACAGGAAGTGCTGATAGTCCTGTTTTATTAAGAAGGTCATTGCTTGAGGTATTTGCATGAGCCTTGCAGTTCCTACTGAATGGGATGATACCGATGTACTAGTGAATGTTGCTTCAGCTCCAAGTGCTGAGTATTTATATAGGAATCCAAATGTTGTAACTGAGAAGTCAAGCTGACAGTGCTCCCTCTTTACCTGCTCAACAGATGAAGGAAATGAATGAAATGCATAGAGGACTGAACGCATAACTAAAATCAGCTGATGATTCAGACAAGAAGACAAAAGATCCATGCCTCACATCTTTCTGGACTCTTGAAAGATTGTTTCTGAAGGAGAGTCAGTTGTGTTCACTTAACGATTGCTAAAACAAAGCCTAGACCGGCAACCATGATGCTATTTTTATTTGTTGAGAGTTAAATGCCCCGTTTTTTTTTTTTCTTTAGTCCAACTACTCCCTGATTTTTTTTTTAATGTGCTGACAACTGCTGCTACTGGGCTTCTGGAGCATAAATGTTTTAATAGTTATTCTGGTCCTGTGGGAGGTTTTTTGAAAATAATGATTTTTATAGCCATGTGATAATGACTATTTGGCTCGTGTGTAACAGAACATGGCTTTGTTTCTATGGCAGTTTGTACATATTTGAAGTAGCTGTAACTTTTTTTTATGACAAAACAATAAAACTTTGAAACGGGCTTCTCATTCTTTTGTGTTGAAATGATCTGTAAACTGTCATGCTGACAACTTCAATAGTTTAATACTTCAAGTAAGCAATTGTAGCATAGGTGAAAACGTTCTAGAAATCTGAATAGCAGTTTGTATTAGCTATCTATTCTTAGTAGCCCGATTATTTTTTTTCCTTACTACTGAAATTTGTTTTATTTTCAGCTCTTAATGCATAACAAGTACAATGGTAACATGGATTGTTTGTATAAAAAGAAAAAATAAACGTGCTGTTAAAACAGCAATTTCAGGAGTGCATAGACTACTTCAAATTGCTATGTAAGTATTTATTATAAAACAACATTTAATCACTGGTAGGGATGGGAGTGGATAGACTTGGTGTCTGCTCCCAGAGTGGGGAAGCTCTTACACCATTCATATGATTTTTCAGTTAGCCATGGTGAAGTTGTTGTACAGTTAGACTGTTCCTGCTTTATTACTGCTTACTGCCCTGGAGGTTGACCAAATTTAGCAAACTATCTGCCTCCCAGAGCTTAGTGTAAAGTACCTTGCTTTGGCATGTAATGTATACTATCTATCAGATAAATGTGTGTAGTCCATCCAGCATCTGAATTATAAAGGAGATGCTGTAACTCCTGTTGCCAAAGAAATAATGATACAAGATAAGGAACTGAATGACAAATCTGATTGCTAACAGTTTGTTGTGACTCCCCCTGCCTGAAACAGGAAAAGTGTGCTAAACTAGTGGGACTACTACCTACATGCTGTGTTTATAAATACCTAATGTGTCCCCAGAATTAAAACAGGAAAGTTGCTGGGCTGTGTTGATTCTAATTCTGATGTCATGGGTCGCCAGTATATCTTCTGCTTTTAAATAACACATTAGCTATTGTAAGATTGTTACTGTGTTGGTTGATGGAATTTGGGCTTGTTACCAGCAGTGTAATGAGTACACTCCTTTGGAGTGTATGAACTTAGCTGTCTGTGTACCAGATCTGTAGGTTAAATGTGATTTTTTTTCTTTTGCATGGTTAAGGAGCATCTGTTTCCTTAAGTAAAAAAAAAAAAAGAATCAATTTTTCTGTGGATGTTAGTTATGCTTAAGAAGGCAACTAAGTTAATGAAGGTTTAGATTAACATCTATTTCCTATCCACTGCGTGTTTAACAGTTACACCCATCTTCTTCCCATTTCTCCTGGCACGCCAAAGAAGTGTTCTGCAAGCAGCAGCATGACAAAGCAACCACAACTCATAACAGGTTGATGGTCTGCACCCGTACTTGTGCTGATCAACCAGGGCACACAACATAAAACGGCAAAAGCTCAGCAGGAAAGTGATTGATCCAGTGAAATACTGTTTGGCAGATGTTACAGCAGAGAGGTTTTTCATGGACTGCGCTCACCACAAAGAATGCTAGTGGCAGGTTTAGGTTGTGGGAGATTACAGTTCAGTAGAATTGCCTTGAGCAAACTGTTGAAGGAAAAGGTGTAACCAGCCCCGGAGTGAAAATAAACCTTGAACGGGCAGCAATTACACTTAGCAGGCATTTATCTCTTTTGAAGGTGGTAATGAGGTCCCTTGAGCCCACCTCTTCTCCAAATGTTCATAAAAGGATGCTTCTTATGCCTTCATCTGCTTTATCTGTAGTCAGCAGTAAGTACAAAGGGAATTAATCCTATTTGTTTTGGTCAGATTTGGTCAGACCTGGTTTTAACACCTTATTTGGTGAGGCCACAGATGCCATGAATGCCTTGCAGAAGGCTATGTGTTTGCTGAATGATGGTTATTAAGGCCTAATTTTTCTACGCAAGCCCAGCCTCAAGCAAAGGATTTTGGCGGACAGTAATATCAGGGTAGGTGGCTTAACTTCTGAAAATAAGGTCTGGAAGAGTATTCTTATCCATACTGAAAATAAATCCAACTGCCTCTCCAGAAAGGTGTTTTTACAATGGTTTAGGAGATAACAGGAATATTTAAGGATATTAAAAGCTGTGAAGTTAACGTAGGTTAACTCTACGTGTGGCCTCTTCCTAAGCCAAGTGAATGCTGATCTTACATACTCTTCTTCACAAGAATCAACCATGTTCCTTCTGCAAGTGCATTTGCAAAAGGGCTTTGAAGGCCTTTTCTAGACAGTATGTAACAGGAATGCATTTAGCAGCAAGCAGAAGTAATGCCACTATGTTAATAACTGAAAGTTGTTCTCCAATTGGAAGGTACTATAACCAGATGAAGAACACCTGGGTACCTCAGTGGGGGCTGCACTGGCATTTAGGAGGAAAAATCAAGTAGAGCACTGGTGTTGGGGTGCGAAAAGCTGTGCAATCTCAGAGGTATAGCATTAGTGTCCGGGCAGGGGAAGCTGTGGGGCCCCTGAGGGGTGCCCAGGTGACATTGGGCAGGAAATGGGGTTTGAGGTGGGAAGCTTTGTAGTGTCGCAAGGGAACAGAGAGCCACGAGTGGGTGAGTGGGAAGAAGGGATGGGAGAAAAGGAGAGAGAAGCTCAAGATCGCATAGAGCAGAAAGCAAACAAGGAGGCTGCAGCAGCAAGGCGTGCAAGCCAGAGGAAGGGATGAGGACTTGGACAAGAAACGCTAAGGAACTTCTTGAACTCTAAGATGAGTTTTGACTGAGGTGAAAATATGCTGACCGCTGAAATGGGTTGTAAGATTTCTGCTGTGGGACAGACTGGGAAAAAAAAACAACTGGAGCGATACGTGAGCAACTTCCAGAACTTTAGGCGAAAAAAAAACCATAGGATTTCCCGCCATTCTTAGCACTAAATGAATGACGGTTAAGAACACGGATACACTGTTATCATGACAGGCCGCCATCTTGGCAGGGCCAGACCACCCGCCACCGCTTGGGGGCATCACGAGCCGTGTACGCAGCGTCGGGAGCGCAGCGACCAGCGTCCCCTCAGCGCCGCCTCACACGGTGATTGGCTGTCGGTGATTGGCTGTCGGCTCCGGGGCCGTGCGCGCGTAGCGGCCGATGGCGGGAGGCGGCAGCATGGCGGCCGAGGCGCCGCACGTAGCGGTGTGGCCGGAGGGCGCGGGGGCCGAGGCGGGCTTCGTGCGGGCCGTGCTCTCGCTGCTCGAGAAGCCCGACACCACCGTGCGCTTCTTCGAGCGCGGCGACTATTACTCGGTGCACGGCGCGGACGCGCGGCTGGCCGCTCGAGAGCTGTTCCGTACGCGGGCCGTCATCCGGCAGCTGGCGGGCGCGCCAGGTGCGTGCGGGGCCGGGGCAGCGGGCGGCACTCGGGGCACAGCCGGCGGGGAGAGGGCAGGGGCGGGCTGGTGCTGTGCTGTGCTGTGCTGTGCTCTCACATCGACCCTGCAGCAGAAAGCACGGCTCTGTGTGCAGATGGGACGGGAGATTTGGACTGTATCTAGGAAGAATTTCACACTAAGGGTGTTGAGGCGCTGGCACAGGTTGCCCAGAGTTGGTGATGCTCCATCCTTGGCAACAACCGAGGTCAGGCTGGATGGGGCTCTGAGCACCTGATGGAGCTGTAGGTGTCGCTGTTCACTGCAGGGCTGATGTAATATATGGCCCCTAAAGGTCCCTTCCAACTCTGTGCTTCTGTGATTCCATGATCCGTTGCCATAAGTGCATGTTGCAGAGCTGTCAGATGTGGGTGATGAGATGGGCACAGTGAGCAGCAGGCGTGTTTCCCAGGAGCAGTGGTGAATTTCCATTTGTGGTGACAACTGCGTGGCTTCTGTGGTCACTGAGGACCAGGTTCCCTTACAAGGATGAGAGATTCCCTCAAGTCGTGCTAGGAGGCGCAGGTTTAATGTTAGGAAACATTTCTTCTCAGAAAGCAGAAAAAGCAGTGAGGCAGTGGCACAGGCTGCCCAGGGAGGTGGTGGAGTCACTGTCCCTGGAGGTGTTCAGGAACTGTGGAGATGTGGCACTGAGGGATGTGGTCCATGGGCATGGTGGGGGTGGGCTGGCGTTGGTGATCTTAGAGGACTTCTCCAACCTCTGTGACTCTCTGTTTCTGTACTGTTCAAGTGCAGGTGATTCATTGGTTAGCAATGATAACATTCATATGTGCAAATCGTCTATTCTTAGGTGACTGACTCATGATGGCCTGCAGCAGGGAATAACATTTAATTATATATTGCTCAAGATTTTCTCTATCTGTCTCTTTTTTCTTTTTTTCTTGATCATCTTTTGGTATGCGGACATGGAGCTTGCAGACATCAGATGTAAGACTTCATCAGAAGAGGCAAACCTTGCTATTATCTTTTGTCTCAGGGAGCTTAATGTTGCAGAGCTTATACTTAGCAAAATAAACTTGATTAGAACCGGTTTGTAATGAGTGAAACTTTCGTGCAGTGGGAACAGACGAGAATGGTGCTGGAATATGCTTCACACTTCTTGATGTAAGCAATGGCTGCTGCGTTAGAAGAAAGTTATGAAGGTCTTAGAGAGTGTGACAGTGTCAAGGTTGCGATTTGAAATACCTCCCAGACTAGGAACATATGTATGGGTGCCATTTCTGTGTTATGTTCAGTGATGATCACTTCACAGATGGAAGGAAGCCTGAGTCCATCAGCTCTGGTTCTAAAACATTTGCCAACGGCCTTAACTGGCATCTCTGATTGGAAGTGTATGACTTGGTCGTAACTGAAAAGAGAATTGTGTTTTGCTGGATGGTTCTGCACTGGTCAAGAGAAGCTAATTCTATGTAATTAGCTGCTTACTTACTTCCAAGACTTATGTTACTAGTTATTTGTTGTTACTCTTACTCTCCAAAATAAAAAGCCCTTGTGGGTGTGGAAATTCTCTGCTTAACATCTTTCATAGAAAAGGATAGTCTCGAAGGTATGCCTGGATAGTTATCTGTCCAGGAAAGAAAACATGTAGCTTATTAGATTAAAATATTTCTCCAGTTAATCTTTCACACCATTCAAGAGTATTGTAACGAGAAAGGAGGGGTGAGAGGTAAGGTTCTTTGTATGTATGAATGTGATTAAATTTGGGAACTAAAAATGTTTTTATTTAGATATGGCATATGCTTTCTTCATACCTGATATTAATAGTGAAATGTTGTGGGTTTTATGTGACCTTCAGTATTGGACTAACGTCCATTCTGAAGGCTGTAAACTCTTTTCTGGGGGGATATTGATTACAGAAAACAAATGCGATGAACACGTTCAAACATCTTACAAGTTCTCTTTCCCTCCTCTTTCTTTTTTCTTCTTTCCCTAGGAAATCAGAAACTGGAGAGCGTTGTGCTCAGTAAAATGAACTTTGAATCTTTTGTGAGAGATTTGCTTCTGGTTCGACATTACAGAGTAGAAGTTTACAAGAATAAAGCAGGGAGTAAATCTGTCAAAGAGAACGACTGGTATTTAGCATACAAGGTACAATTTTTTTAACCTCTATGTAATGGTAAGAAGGAAGGAGTAAAGAAATTCCTTTTTACTGCATCCCTGCCTCAGTTTTGAATGAGTTTCAGTGGCTGCCTTTGGTGGTACAATCCTAAGTTGTGCAGTTGGTTGTATGTTGCTGTGCTTTCAGCTGCTGGAGGAGCTTGTCCTGTATCCTTGCCATAGGCTGCAGGACTGAAGAAGCGTGAGGTAGTTCACTTTCTGTAAGATGATATGTGAAATTTTAAAGGTTTAAAGAAGTTTAAAACGCTGTATGTTCTTTATTAATGGACTGTTCTTATCAATGCATCTTTGTTTTGTTTTGCTTTAACAAGTGTACCTGTGTACACACCCTCTTTAAAACTTCATTTCTCCTGAAAATAGGGTTCTCCTGGAAATCTTGCCCAGTTTGAGGAAGTTCTCTTTGCCAACAATGATATGTCAATGGCCATCGGGGTTGTGGGGGTGAAGCTGTCTTCTGCCGATGGACAAAGAGTGATAGGAGTAGGGTATGTGGACACTACGCTGAGAAAACTGAGCATCTGTGAATTCCCAGATAATGATCAGTTCTCAAACCTTGAAGCCTTGCTGGTTCAACTAGGACCTAAGGAGTGCGTGCTGCCGGGAGGAGAGACTGCAGGAGAGATGGCAAAACTGAGACAGGTGAGGGAAGTAGGTCTGCTTGTGGCCTTGGGTTCACTGTTGGTCAAAACTTAATCTAAATAACTGTATCCCTAGCTTATTAGCCAGTGCTGTGACTTGTGGGGAAATGGAAGAGAGCACTGTGTTAACTTGAACAAATTTTGCTTGATGCCTATGAAATGTGTTATTTGTCTGTTGACTCCTTTGCATCTTATTCAGCAAAATTTCTTGTAAGGGTAAAATTGTGACATTCTTCTCTCTGCAAACAAGCGAGCAACTAAACATCTCCTCAGGGTGTGCTTCTACATGATGAGCATCTGTCCAATGAGAACTGAAATTAATTGGTAACTGTATTTTATGGAAAACAGGTCATTCAGAGAGGAGGAATCCTGATTACAGACAGAAAGAAGGCAGATTTCACGACAAAGGATATTGTTCAGGATCTCAATCGCTTGCTAAAGTCAAGAAAAGGAGAACAAAAGAATAGTGCAGCATTGCCAGAGATGGAAAAGCAGGTGAGCCCAGAGCACTGTCTGGTGTGTCCCTGTTTTTCGGAAGCAGAGTGGTGTGTGCACCTGTTGTAAGATGATCTCTACCCTTCCTGATCCTGTTCAGTGCTGGATTCCCATACTTCTGAGAGTATGCATTGTGTTAAGCTGCATTCCTGCTGAAGCACTTAGCAGTTCTGCTCTGCATGAGTCTTTGTCAGAGTGAGATTCCAGGGGTCCTGGAAGAATGCGAGATATCATATATCCCCTAAAAGTAGTAAACTCTGGTAAGCAGATTGACTGCCAACAAGAAGCACTTCCTATTTATAATCTACCTAAGGACTGAAATATAATCCTTTGACTATTTTGCATAATGGAAAAACTCATTTGCAAACAGAGTGCTGTTTATGCTAATGTTTTTGTAATTTACTTCACCTGACAGCTCAAATATACAATGTAGTGCCCAAGTATCAGCTGAGCATGTTTGTTCTTTTAAGTCAGCTGCAAACATGAGTTAATTTACTTTAAATATGTTTTATCTTTTTTAAAACACCTGTCATTGTACCTTTGCAATGGGCATCCCCTGAGTTATTCTCCATTCATGTGTGATTTCATAACAGGTTGAAATTGTTGAAAGTCTGTTACAACCAAACAAGTCAGTAATCATGCTCACTGTCTTTTGTGCTGGCATTAAGATGTGTAAGGTCTTAGAGTGAGCCAGATCATATCCTTGCTCTGTCTGTCTGAAACCATGAAACCAAGTCCTCAAATGATCCATGATAGGTATCTGCTATAACTTGTTTGTGTTCCTGGGCCAGAAATGTTCTGATAAGAGCTTTGGAAAGCTGGCATGGCATGCTCTTCACATCTTAGTTTGTTTATCAGATTAAGCAAATATCTACTTCGTTGTTCTTAAACCTACCTAGAAAGAAACTGTAGTGCCCTAGAAAAAAAGTGATGGATCTCCTGTGTCCCTGCTGCAATTGTCGTAGCTCAGAGACTTTGCCCAACTGTATTTCTAGTAATTTTCATTATGGTCAAATGCTCCATGGTTCGGGAGTATTTCTAACTAGAATATGTGGTTTTTCTTTTTTCTTTCTTTGAACTTCAGGTTGCTGTTTCATCTTTGTCAGCCGTTATCAAGTTTTTAGAGTTGCTGTCAGATGACTCTAATTTTGGACAATTTGAACTGACTACTTTTGATCTTAGTCAGTATATGGTTCTAGATAACGCAGCTGTCCAAGCCCTCAACCTTTTCCAGGTAAGAAGTGGTCTGTGCTGTGCAGTGTACTTGTTTAGCTGCTTGATTAACAGTCACAACTCTCCACATCCTGATTAATGCTTTTTTAGCTTTTTTTTTCAGCTACTCCCACACAGAGAGAATTTTAAACAGTTAGCAACTGTTAACATTGTCTTTGTTCAGTTTTGTTCCTTTGTCTTTGAATGCAGAAGAGGTAGTAAAAGTGTCAGGAAGGTGTAAAGTGCAGAATAGGAAGAGCCGTGGAAATAACCTGCTTGCAGCTGCTGAGGAATCTGGCTAACCAGTGGAGAGAGTGCTTTCCTTGGCTGTAGTCAGAGAAGCTGACATCCTCAGGGGCAGGAGTAGGTTTGGGGGTTGGAAGAAGAGTTGAGTTCAGTAGTTCTGTGGTGAGACAGGGAACGCCAAAATACTTTCTGCAGTCATGCTGTTTTTGGAAAATAGAAGTCTGGATGTGTGAACTGTGTAGGTGAAGTTCTGATAGTGCAGCAGATGAAATTATACAAAACTGAAGTCATCTAGCTGGGGTGTGCTGGGGTAGGTTATTTGTGTTCTATGGCACTTTCTTGGATTCAGGAGTTTTTCGTATGCTGTCCAGAACACTGGAGGCAGGAATATACACTTTAAATTTTCTGGAGGTTAAACTGCCAGTGAAACCCTCTCACTGAATTTCCTCTTGTAGTTCTGTGTTCCAGCTGTTCACAGTCATGCAGACCTGTTAGTGGTTGAATGCCTACACACTGTTTTAATTGCAGGCATTCTGTGGTAGGAAGTGACTTAATTTCAGAGTCGTGAATTGAAAAAACATCATTTGTTATTTGTCAGTGTTAAACACAATTTTTGCTTCCTAACTGTTTGTGCAAAACAACCAAGCAGAAATCCTAGACGTATGACCATAAAACTCTCTCAGGTGCACTTACTGTTAAGCCAAAAGCAGTAGTAAACAATAATAAATTATAATCTGAACAGTGGGAGTTAAGAAATATTGGTGGTATGATCTGGAGAAACTTAAGAGGAAGTGAGTGTGTTCTCTCCCGTTACATCACTCTGTGTTGTCCCCTGTCATACCCCCAAAAGCTTTCCAACCAGAACCTTTGAATCAGCCTTATTCTAATTCTGTTGTTATTGCTGTTTTTCAAATAGATGGGATCCTTGTTTTTTCACCTTACAAAGGGCAAGCTAACAAGTATCTAGGTACATTTCCACTTTTCCTATTCAAAGAATATACTACCCAATGACAAGATACACATCTCACTTTCCCCTTCATTCAGTATCAAAAAAGACACTGATTCCTTGCTTGCCATGTCCTAGGAAGGAGTGTAGCTGCTTCAATGCTGTGCTGTTTCATTTGCCTTTTTTGATGGCGCTAGGTTTCATCCAGAAAAAACAGATCTGTTTTTAAGTAGTGAACTTTAATGCCAGTCAGTAAACTTAACTAACTCTTTTTCTTTCCTTTTCTAGAGTTCTGTGGAAAATGTTAATACTACACAGTCTCTAGCTGGCTTACTCAATAAATGCAGAACCCCTCAAGGACAAAGGCTAGTTAATCAGTGGATCAAACAGCCACTCATGGACAAGAATAGAATTGAAGAAAGGTAAAGGTGTTGCATGTTTGTTAGACTTGTTGCAAGTTGGTAACTGTTTTACAGAAGGCTCTTTTTCTTAAGCAAAATACTACAACCAAGGAATCAGTTCACTGCTCATTAGAAATGGCGGCTGCAGGTTTTTATGTGCTGTGCTCTAACACATATTTAAACAGAACTGAAAGTCTTCTGCTCTGAGATGCATATTGACAAGCTCACTGCTAGATAATTTGTAATTATTACCTTTTAGAGAGGAAGTATAAAATGTTCAGATGGTCAGATGACTCATGCTACAGGCCAAGGCACTACTTTCTAACTTCTTCATACTGTGAGTGCTCAGTCTGTACTTGATGCCACTTCCAGCTTACCAGTGAAAAAAGAAATTAAGCAGTATTGATCTCTGTATTTCTAGAAACAAACTCCCTTAGTTTGAAACAGAGCACTCTTACCATGTCTTGTGTAGATATTGTAGCCTGCATGTGGTATTCATCTTCCTTGCTCTTTCATGCTGCTGCCTGTCATCCTGAGTCAGCCCTACCAGCAGAGAGCAGTATCAGTTAATATGAAGCTTTACAGCATTTGACAACTCACTGCTGAGATTGTACAGGTAATTCTCAGCCCTTCAGAAAGGGAAACTACAAATGTCTTATTCCCACAGAGTTTATGTGCTAATTTTGTGTTCTTATTCTCTGCGCATAGAAAGTCTACAATTTCGTTTAAGCTCACAGTAAATGTATCTGTCCTCCACCACCTAAACTCAAACTTTGTGCAACTCAAATGAACAGCATGTTAGTGCATTTCCAAGTCCATGTGTATCTTAAAGCAGAATAAACCAGAAAATTGAATTTAACTTTGACACAGTCAGTCATGTATTTCAGATAAGGAATTGCAGGTATTTTTGGGTGTGTTGTTGGGCTTTAGCACGGATCAGTACTGCCAAAAATGAAACTTTAGCTTGGATACACTTAAGAGAAACTATAGAGAAAGTAGTCTTCTTTCTAGACATGTATAGTGTTACACTTTCTAGACGTGTATAGTGTTATGTGTGTGTGCGTTTTCAAATGGTTTGCAGAATGATGCCTAGTAACTTGATCCAAACATGCTTAAAAATGTTTTTAACCTGGGAACTATTTGTCCTCAGGTTTACTGAATGCTATATCTTACTTTTGCATGTGTTACTGAGCTTTCATCATTAGTTCTTGATTACGTGCCCAGGATATTCTAATTCTGTCAGATTGGATCCTAAAATCAGTACCAACATAAATTGTATGTTTATGTTGATTTTAAGATTTTGGAATTAGTTACTCCCATTTATGGTTTTCTTATGCCAAAGTAAATGTTGGAAATCTAAACTTCTTTTTTTTGACAGTCTTTTTTGATCATTATTGTGCACCAGAAGTCCTGCAAGTCTGGAAGAAAGACAGTGTTTTCGTTATGAAGCTGAGGTAGTAGGCAGAACATGTGATTTCTCTATGGTTAATGTTGGCTGTATTTTGCAAAAGCTTGGTTTAAAGGAGGAGGGGAGTTCTTCAGTGGAGTTCAGATATCAGTGAAGCTTGCTAAGGTAGATAGATCCAATTACTGAGTTTGAAAGAGTTCATAGATAGTCCACTGTCCCTTGCTTAGCCACTAGACCAGCAGGGCTGTGCTTCATTAGGAGTAGTTGGTTTTAGTCTGTTGTGCTTCTGGACACTGCAGTCATACCTTTCAGTTTACTCTGCAGCATTGCTGTGCCATAGGCTGAGTGCCTCCAGATAAAAGCAGTGCATTTACTCAAAAGCTGCTAATGTATTATCCTCCCAATCTTAATGCCATTCAGACTGTGTAGGACTGTACTTCCTTAATTAAAAGGAATTAACATAATAAGACAAATAAGACCGAGAGGAGGAATTGACAAGCTCAGGTATCTTCTGACAGATTTGTGTTTGCAAAGTTGTTTTCTGTATACTATGCTGCATATTGTGATTGTTTGCAGAATGCAGAGTTTTGACACACTATAATTGAGAGCATAGAGAGAGTTTGAGAAGAAAACATCTGGACTTTTGGTCTAGATAGAAAAACAGTGATTCCTTTGTCATCAGGGTAGGTCCCTGATTGTTTCTTAGCTTGAATGTACTAAAGCACCCAACTTAACAGTGATGCAAACCTCATATCAAACTAGCCTAAACTACACAGATTTGACTAATGTTAGATGACTTTTTATTGGAGTGAGCCTGTTGTTTTGGTTATGCAGGAAGTGTGTTCTCTTTGTTTCAGTAGCCTAGAGTTGGATGCCTGACAGTTTATTCCAATACCGTTGAAAAGTCAGACTCTTGTAACCCCCTGTGAAGACCTGTAGGTGGTGCAAGTCATCTTTTGGAGTTAAACAGATTAACTTTCAGTACATTGTAACCTGCAGTGTGATACTGTATTTATGGATAAGTAGAACTGGATGTTATGTCACTGATCCATATTAACCATCAATGCAGGATGCAATAACATCACAAATCAGTGTACGTAGTGCATATGTTTGAGATAACATAATGTTTACCTACTCAAACAGTTTCTAACGAGAGCAAGGTGATCAAAGGGTTCTGGTTCTTGTCGGTCTTGAAAAGCATGGTGTTCTGCCCATGTCTGGCTGATTTCCCAGGTATGCATGATCCAGCTTTGCTTTCGCCATCCTGGAGGTTCAGATGGCTGTTCAGATGGAGCCTCTTGTCTCTTAGGAGTCAGCATCTCTCTGAAATTAAAAGATAGTTTCAGAAACAGAAAGCGCAGATCGCATCCTAATAGGATTTCTTCAGTAACTTGTTGTATGGAAGTACAGCAAGCAACTTCAGTATGTTTAGTTTATTTTTTAGTTACTGGAAAGTTTGAGAAATGTGGAAGAATGTTAAGTAGCACTTGCACTGTTCAACCTTGAGGAAGAAAAAATGCTCAATGTGTGCATAGTTTCCTTCAGAAAAATAAAACATATCTAGTGTTTGCTCACAGCACAAATAGAAGATTCCATTCACTGACACCAGCCCCATTTTGAGTGAGAACTGGGACTACAGGCCCTGAATTCCCTTCCCACATAAGTTGGTCTGTGGTAGGTTTTCACTTTTTTTGTGCTCTTTTTTAGCCTACAGCTGTCCCTGCAAAGCTCTGCAGGCAGGCTTTGTTGCTTCTGTTTTGGTTATCTTTGAAAGGACCTTCTGTACAAGTACAGGCCAGTACTTGTCTAGAGCAGCAAAGTGATTTCAGGCAGTTCAATTACTGTCCTGCACCCTCGCTAAGGGAGGGGAGAATGTGAGCAGCTTGGAGGTTTGTCTAAACAACTTAATTAAAATGTACTTCAACTGAATATTGGGAGTGCCTCTAGTGCCTGCAAAGACAGTTCTGAAACACAGGTTGAACCTAAGCTAACTGGAAGACAGGAGTGTGATTTGATTTTTGTCATGCACGTCATGGTGCAGTAAACGTTTTGCATGAAAGAAGCTGTCATGTAGTGATAATGTAAATGGTATTGGCTTTCCAGTAAGCCTCTAGAAACGATAGAGAAACATCACCTTTGTCATTCTAAAAGTCACAGTCTCCGAGTTCACTAGTAGAATGTTTGTAACTTGAAGCTCCCAGCACTTCTTTAATGCTGTCCCTTCATCTGTGGTTACTACTTTCAAAACTACTTTTAGACTGCTTGTATTTCCATTTACTTTACTTGTAAAACAGGCTGACAGCCAGTGCTGCCTAGAAACTTAAAAGCTTTGCAAGTTGAGTGCTGTCAGGCATGTCACTTCTTCAGGAAGAAATTTCCATCAAAATCTGAGGCACTTGAAAGCTATTACAAAGTTTAGACTCTTTTATTAAAGAGACTTACTTCTAGTTTTCTTGTCTGAAGAGAGCATGAGGATGTAAATAAAAGCAAAGATTGTCTTTCCCCCCACATGAAGGTGCCATGAAAGAAATGTTGCTATTTGAGCTGAAGGAGTGTATAAAAGCTTTTTGTACTCTTCATGTTATCAGTGTCATTTGCCTTTCAGGTCAAGGGTCAGCAATCAGTACTGCAAATCTGTATGTTTTAGGTGGCATTGGTTGTCATAGTATCTCTTTGTTGGTACTTTCAGCTCTCCCACTCCATCCTGACCAGCTGTTGATTGGTGCCTAGTAAATACAAGGATTAAGCTTTTAGTCACTTTCTCTTGCATCTGAATTTTGTGGCTCATGTGAAATCAAAACTAAACAAAAACTTGGTTAAAAATGTCAGATCAGTTTTCAGATCTTGGTTTAAGAAATAATCAAATTGCTGGTTTTTTCTTCTTTAGGGAAAAGTGATAGCATTGCTGTCATACTGTTATTTTGCTCTCAGCCTGTCAAAAGCAGGTGGAGGATAGTTACTGCAGTAGTTACATTTTACTTGAAATCTGTGTTTGATTACAGAATCACAGAATGATTTAGGTTGGAAAGGACCTCTGGAGTTCATCTGGTCCAACCTGCTGCTCAACCAGGGCCATACAAAGCAGACTGCCCAGGACCTGCATTTGAGCATCTCCAAGGATGAAGGCTCTGCAGCATCTCCGTGCATCTATTCCAATATGCAGTCACCCTCACACCACAGTCCTGATGCTTAGGTGGAACCTGCTGTGTTCCAGTTTGTGCCCATTGCTTCTTGTCCTGGCACTGGGTGCTGCTGAACAGATCCTGGCTCTGTCATCTTTGTACCTTTCCTCCAGGTTTTATAGATGTGGATGGTTCCTCCTCANTGCTGAACAGATCCTGGCTCTGTCATCTTTGTACCTTTCCTCCAGGTTTTATAGATGTGGATGGTTCCTCCTCAGCCTCTCCTTACAGGAGAGGTACTCCTTGTTCCTTGATCATCTTGGTGGCCCTCTGCTGGACTCTTTCAGTATGTCCATGAATATTCTTAATATCCTTCTTGCCTAAGCAGCATTTTTCTGATAAAATTGACCATAGTTAGCTTGAGTGGTTAAACAGAAAAGCTGATGTTATTCTGCAGTCATAAGAAAACTTGAGCAGGTGGAGAATGTAAGCCCTTCAGAAGGCTCCACTGTTCTGTGACTGGGGAAGAGGAGTTATTACTTTCAAGAACATCTTAAAGGTATTAGTTGAGCTTCTCCCATAAAATGGTGCATTCCTCATTAGATTTCATTGTTAACATATTTATTCCATGTGTTAGTGCAGTTATTTCCCGTGAAAATGCTGAAAGAACTTGGGATTTTGAATTACTGCTCTGCAGTAGTGATATCTTACTGCCTCCTGTATGGATCCAAGTCTCATGGACTGAAAAACCATCCTGTCCTTTTTCTGAGCAGTCCTAGGAGAAGCATTCTCGTTCCTGTATGTACTACTGGTTTTGGTTTTGAGATATCACCTGAGATTTTCAGTTTGCACATTTGAAGAGCTGACTGTCTTGAAACAGGGATTTCATCTATGTTCTAGAGCAGTTCCATAGTTTCTGTAGTTATAGTTGTTTCTGTTATGTTGACTGCACTTCCTTAGATCTGTGATGGAAGGTCTTCCCTTATTCCCCCCACTTCTCTCTTTTCCCTTATTTTTATTTTTTCCTCTTTCAGGTTTTTTTTTCTTCTCAGATGTGTGGGAGAAGCAAGTTGTCCAGCACTGTCATCTGTTGTTTGTTTGCATCTCTTCATTGGACTTTTGATTTGATTTCTTTCTGTGTTTCCTTTGTTTTCTCAGCCATAAACTTTGTATTACAGAAAGCACCTATCCCTTGATTT